>CM071803.1:5668033-6268033 GCA_036559045.1 Platycarya longipes | reverse complement strand
TATGATAAAATTTTTTAAAATTTTATGTAAAAAATATAATTTTATAGAAAAATTTTAACTACACCGTTAAAAATGCTCCGAATGTTAAAAGAAAAGAAGCATGATGTTTTTTTGTTTGTTTGATAGAAGCCGTTAACTCGTAAACATACATGTCTGAAAAGTCAAGTGTAGATTTTGGACTAAAATTGCCTGTTAAACTGATACTACGTACCGCGAAACTCGGCCTCTACTTTTTGAAATTTGAAGAAGATTGCCACCCATTTTTCAAATATAAAAATAACAATAATGAATAAAAATATAATAATAGAAAAAAAAAACGAATAATTAAATATACAACGTATATATAAAAGATATATAAATTGTATATAAATAATATTTTTTAAAGACAAAATAATAATTAGTATTAATAGTTGATACAGTTTTCGACTCCCTACTGAGTAGGATATCATATTTTTCCCTTCTCGATTGATATGAATTACTTTAAGGTAGGGGTGTTCATCCGGATTTTGGATTCCCAAATTCGAAATTTGAATTTAAAATTTTCTTCAATCTTTTAAAAAAAAAATTAAAATATTAAAAAATATATTAAAATTTCAAACAGGGCCAGATTGTTAAACAGGCCTACTTTAAAGTGATGCTAGCTACAAATACAGTTTAATGAATCTTCCACTTATTTGATAGGATGGTTAAGAGATTATTTATGGTTTCCTAACACCTAATTTAAATTCTTAGATTGATTCAAATTATAAATTATAATTATTGTATATTTTTAATTGTATTATTTTCAATGACATGTTATGTTATCTTAAATTATAAAATATGAAATCACTCATAATTGTAATTATAAAAAATCTAAAACGAGTAACATTTGCATCAAAATTTAAAATATGTATATATTATATATCATGACTCATGAGCTCTTTCACGATTTTACAATGCGACCGAAAAAAAAAGTCCACACAATCAAAGCCCCCATAATGGTATCATTCAGAAAAGTCCGAACCCGGCCCACTCTGCATCACCCACGGGTCGGGGCGACGAATGGTACGACGAGGAAAAGGAAGACGTCGACGGAGATTCAGAGAATGGCGAGAACGACTTCCGGCTTGACACGGACCACCGGGCCAGCGTCTCGAGATCGGGACTGTAGTCTGGTTCGGAAGCTGGTCCGGGCTTCTGGAGCCTCTGTGATTTTCCCGGTCTGCTCCTCTTCAGAAAAGACGACAGGAAGCATCCCGGCGAAACCACTTCAGTTCTAACCAGAGCGGTACTTTGTCGGTCGAACCTCCAGCGCTCCGACCGGATCCTTGGGGACGACCGGAAAGAGCGGACCCGCGCAGGAGACTCCGACGGAGGCACAAAGTAAGCCGACCCAGACGACGGCGGTGGCCGAAGCTTCTGCTGTGGTGTGGAAAGTACTGAACGGTGATAGTTACGAGGCTGCGGCAGAGAAGGCGGAGATAACACCACCGGCGTCTGTTTTTGCTGGTGCTGGAGCTTTGGAACACCGGGCTTGATCTCCCACTTGAATGGAACTGCTCCTGGTTTCGTACAAGAATCATCTACAGTCATTTTCTTCTCGAGAAAAAAGAAACTCTCTCTGAAATAGATCTAATCTGAAGCTGAACGTGTAGTTTTAGCAGGCATGCATGATGAAGATTCAGTACTCTTGCTGCTTTGATCAGGCTGTGGGCATTCTTTAACTGCAGGGCGAAGTGTCTGTAATATATATAGACGAGGATGAAGAAAATGAATGCACGTAGATAGAGGGATGGCGATTGGCGAGATTGGAGGCAAGAAGTAGGGGTTGGTGGGCCTGGGCCAAGAGAGAGAGAGGAGAGACAGTTGATGGGTTCGAGTCATGCGCTATGACTTTTTGGATTACAAGAAGGGAATTTATTTTATTTTTATTTTTATTTTTATTTTTTTTAAAGCTCAATAAGGGAAATATTATCGTTTATGTATGAAATAAATAAAAATAATTTTATAAATTAATATAATTTGTCAAATTATAAGATTATTTTATTATATAATAAATCTAATAAATCAGATGAAATTATATTAATTTATAAAAATAACATTTATATATATATTTTTACAGATATAGTAATAAAAGAATCTCAAAGAATTATGATGCAGTAGTAGAGATTAAAGAAATGCAACCAAAAAAAAAAACAATTAAAATGTTGTCTGTAGTGGAAGAGTCAAATCGATCATTGTCTTTTTTAGATGTCTGTGAAAGGCGATTGTGATGAGAAAACAAGAGCCTTGCATTGGTCACTTTGCGTCATAGAATAGAGCGGTGGCTTCCATGTGCTCATAAAGTAAAGGAATACTATTTTTTGGAAGAAAAATCTTATTTGGAACATGACATGCCGCCCATATAGTTGATTGATTCTGATTATTCAGGACAAAGTTTCCACTGATCTCTCGGAGTTGCAAGTACTGATCTTGGGAATGTGTCTCCCAACTTTGAATAATTTAAGAGAGAATTCCCCTATTTCGATAGTCTCAAACAAAAATGTGAATGTAAAATTCATAATATTAGTCACATTTATGCAACATGATTACAAATATGTTTATATTGTTTTGAGAAATGTTATATGGAAGATTTACACTACACATTTCCACTTAGTTAATATGTGATTTGCTTATCTTTTTTATTTAAACATACGTAATATAATAATAAAAATGATAAATCACATACTAATTAAGTAAAAATATGTAGTGTAAAGCTTTTATATAGAACTTTTTTTTTTTTGGTTTGATTTAAATCATTTAGTGTTTGTATTTAGTTAGCATGGGTTGATCACATCTATATCGAAACAAATTGTAAAAAATGTATTTGTACTACCAATTGCTCGAATAACCAATAGCAAATGATAGGATAACACTAGCTGCTCAAAAAAACTCCGATACTTAATTTAGAGTGTCAATATGAGTATGTAAGTAAGAACGAATAATCTATTATATTCAACTGTTGTTTATAAAAATGATGAGGACTTAGAAAACTACCAATCTAAGAATTTATCTGGAATAGCCCTTGAATAAGTAGGCAAGATGACCATCTTGATCTATCGACATTATCATATCACACAGCACGCACTATAGGTTATTGGATGGTGGATTCGTGAGTCTCTGCTAGTCTTTAATTTGTAGTCTGGTTAAGTTTAAATGTTGAGAAGTGTTGAGAAGAATTGTGAATAATAGTAAAAAATATGTGAAAAATAATAATAAAATTTTGAATAGTAGTGCAAAAAGTAATATATAATAATAAAAATAGATAATAAATAATAATAAATTATTTTAAAAAAAGTTTAAAAATTTTGCCCACCAAACATAGCATGAGTCTGTCCTCTAGCCGTGAGCTTGTTCCTAAGAGGCCTATTAAACATCTCTTCCACTAATAAATGGATAACATGGGAAATGGATTAGATGTATTAAATCGTGTCAACGGGTCGTGTTCGTATCATATTAAAATATGTATATTATATTATATGAGTAAACCTTAACCTGTTCCATTAAACTTATCGTGTCAAAATCTAAAATCTTAGTACGACCCGTTAATATAACGTGTCATGTCGTGTCAATCCGTTTTGATTGATTAGTGAATATTATGAAATGAGTTAACACGATACAATACAACTCATTTCAACTTGTTTATGTAAATAGGTTGAATAAACTCGAAATTAACCCATTTGACTTGATTAAATTTAGAATAATTTTATATAAATATTAAAATCACAATATCTCTAAAAATTGTAAAACTAATTACAAGTCTAAAATTAAAATCTAAACAATAAAAGTATCAAAATTAAAATTCTAACAATTTTACTTTTAGATATAATTGTAATTTTAACTTTCTTAATGTGTTATAATGTGTTATAACAAGTCAAAACAAGTTGACCCGTTATCAACCCGTTAAGCAATCATGTCTTAATGAGTAAATTCGTTTTGACCCAAACTTATTAAAACTCAAGTCTAATCTACTATTATTGTATCATATTCGTGTTAAATTAACGAATCGTATAACAAATTGCTACCAAAATGGATACCCGACCTCCTTTTTCCATTTTTTGGGTATTCCAAAAAAGAAAAGTGTGTCTCACTTGAAATGTGAATAATTTTTTTGAAAAATCTATAAAACTTACTATTATTCACACAATTTTTACACAATATATATTTTTTTAATCAAATATTTGATATATGAATAATGAATAAAAAGGTTAAATTAGTTTAAAAAGAACAAATTCAAAAGAAAATATTAAAAAATTAAAAAATAAAAAAAATAAAAAAATAATAATGTGTGGAAGTTAAGGAAGTTGCGTAGCATTGCTCAATTATTTTAGGACTCTTATTAATTTGTCGTACTAGTTGTCACACTAATTAATCCCATTAAATTTCCTGCCAGTGAATGTGATAGTCATTAAATAAAGAAAAGTTTTGGATCATTATGAGAAATAATTCGAATAAATTTTGGCTCCTAAATCAAATTCAATTTGTGCCTTTCTTTCTTCATGTACCCTTTTTTCAAGACCAAACTGTGGTTAAATCCGCAATCTAAGGATGAATATTTGAATCAAGTTGTGGGTTCATGATACTGACGTGAACGATTCCAACATTTCTATTGACTATAGACGTATCATTTTCTTGTCATCATGCAGAGTGTGACAAAATATGGAAAACCTTATCATTTTCTCGAATAAAACTTGTACATGAAAGAAGTTATTAAGTGTTAGCATGCTTGTTTTACGCTCTTTTATTTTCATGACTACAAGTTTCAACATGCGCTCAAGAATGCTGCTGGTTTTCAATTATGTATCATGTCTAACAGAAAACATAGCTAGACTGCGTTCTTGAATAATTGATTAAGGTGACCTGCTTGGATATAGTAAGTGTTTAATTTTATCTTATTATTATAATTTTTTAAATATTTATATAAAATATAATAAATAATTTAATGTTTTTCAATTCTAAAATGATGATAATATTAAAAAATAATATTTTAATAATATTATATTTATTTTTTAATTTTTATCTCAATTTATTTCATTTTAACTTGCTATTTAAACGACACGATATTTAACTAAATAATAATTAGTGAGCATGAATGTGTGTAGCAATAACTTCAACAAATGAATAGTTAAAACAACTTTCAATGGCAGTTTGGCTCAACAAATATAACTAGCTTCCTGGGCTAATCAAATAATTTTCTATAATTAAAATATTCACTCCACTCACTAATTTACTCTCTCGCCCATAAAAAAAAAGTAAGAAATATTTTTAGTTTTCATCTTCATAAATTTCTTGAATTCTCTCTTGGTAAATATTCAGTGTGAAAAGCAATAATTTTGCTCTATTTTTTTTTAAAAAAATTTAATATCTTTATTTTTACGACCATTAATCATGAACAGTTAATTAGAATAATATTAACTTTAAAAAATTAATGTATATTTTTTAATAATAAATAAATATTTAAATTAGATTCAGAATTAAAATAAATGAAATGGTAAAAACTAATATTTTAATAAAATAATTATTAATTTATTAAATTTAAAATTTTTAATCTAAATTTAGCTAAATAATAATTAATGTATTGTGAATACTCTTAACCGTTCGTTCAGTTTCCGGCATCGCGCCACAGCCCCTAAGACGTGAGACGGTTTTGACTCTTTGAGGATTGAAAAGTAGGGCCCGAGCAACCGCATGATTAATTCTTTTTTGGGAGATTGGGCTGTTTCCTTTTTCATCTAATCCTTTTTTTTTTTTTTTTAAAGTACATGCTATTGTCAAAGGAAAAGATAAACATATATCATTTTCTACAATATTTTTCACAACACAAATAATAATGTGAGGATATTTTAATAAAATGATATTAGTTATATAAAATAATTTATAAGAATACCCTCACTTTATTATTTATACTGTGAAAAGTATTATAGAAAATGATGTGTGTGTATCATCCCTCGTTACCAAGATCTTCACCCTAAAAAAATTATTAGGTATCTTTGAAGTATGTGAAAGATTTGACATTCTTCTCCTATTAGAATGTTGGTAATGACTTATGTATCTGTATATTCATTTTTATATTTATAGAGAAAATCTAAGCGTAGGCTGATTTAAACGCCCACTTCACACACCTTTGACATAGTAAATCCAGTCTAGTTGCCATATCATGGGTTTAAACTTTACACGGCTCGAAGCGAAACCCACCCACCTTCTGCTTCATCTCTCTGAAACCCCTCCCTCCCCAAGCCTCGATTCTCTTCATTTCTCTCCCTCAAAAGCTTCTTCTCCCATTCCTTTCGCAAATCCTAGTCCCCTCGTCGACAACCGTCGAGAAAAATTTTAGGAGTTCTGAGAAACCTTCTACCCCATTTTCCCTTCTCCCCGTGTTCTCTCTGCCCTCAACCTTGTCAAACCCTTTCTCTTGTTGTTAGATCCACAATTGAGAAGAAATTAATCAGACAACTGATAAGAAACCGATTTGAGAAGAATCTGGCATTGCATTTTTTAGAAGAGATTCATGCATGTAGAGAATGAAGGAGAAGATTAGAGAAGGTAAAATTGTAACTTTTTTGCTTGGGATTTTCAAGCAGGATTATAGAGTTTAATGTTTGTTTTTAATCCACCCGAATTTGTAGTAATTTTTTAGTAAAGCTTGAAGGGAAGTAAATTTTGTTAGTAGTTGGTGGGAGTTTTTCTTGTTTCCTAAGCTTTTTGTCCCGATTAATTTCTGAGAAACCCTCTCCCTCATGTTCCCTCTGTGTTTCTTGTTTTGAAAATCAAGATCAGAATTGAACCCCAAAACCATTTCTTTTAGTTTTAACTTCAAACTTTTATGAAAAAAAATTGAAGAAAAACTAAGTAAATGAAATGGGGTGATCTTCGATGAGTCAATGCCACCAAATGGAGGGATAAGAGGGCTATGAAGGTGAGATAATAATTGGTAAAGAGGGCTCAAAGATACTCAGACGGAAGGAAGTGAATACTTTTATTTTTTTATTTTTATTTTTGAAGTAGGGCTGGGGAGGGCGAGCATTCCAAATAACGAGTTGCATAAATTTAGAAAAAAAACTAAAGGCCACGTCACTAAGTGTGTGGATTATTTAAACTAGATGGCTTATGAGTAGCACCGCTCATATTTATATTTATATAATATCTTTTTAAATTAGTCTACCTTGAATTATGTATATTCAAAATTTTGTATATTTATAAATAGTATTTTTTAAAATTATTATTCAGTATTCACTATCCAAATATTATTTTACTTTTTTTCTCTTTCCTATTCATTAAAATCATTGTTGTAAAATTTGTATTAAGATGATAATTGATGATACAAAATAGGCGTTAATCGTAAAAAATATAAAAAATAATAATTTTAAGAAAAAAAATAATATTTTATTATTATCTAGTTCAAAAATACATAATCTAATGTGAGAATTTTTTTTTTATATGCAAAATCAATTTTCAAAGGATGCGATTTTAAAAATAGATATAAAGAAATCAATGTTAATGCTTGATTAGATGCATGTAATTAATATTGTGTCTACTTAATTGACATGACATCTTACGATATGATAAGAGTAGTACATTTTTATTTTACTCATCCAAGTGCACGAAATAATTACTCCCCAGCTTATTAGTTACTCAAAGAGGGTGACTTTTTTTTTTTTTTTCATTTTTGAATGACATGTAACTCACCAACATAAGATCCTCAAGATCAAACCCAGGATGTTTAAGTTTAGAAAAGTTCAATTTGCAAGTCATATTCTCCATGCTGTTGATCATGTTATATGATTTGATTAACAAGTTAAGTTTAAAATTTTATAACTCTTGCAATGTTTGCCATAAAGTGGCATGGAAGATGTGTCTTTCACACCAATTTGCAAATAGAAGAATTTTAAGGTTTACAACTCTTCCTATGGTTGCCTTTTGTAAGGAGGTAAGTATGCCGGTTTTGACCGGATGGATTGACCAAATTGGCTATTTTTGGATTGAATTAATTTGATCTGATCTTGGTCCAGGGAATTTTTCTCTTGGACCGGATCGGACCGATTAAATTAATAAGAAAAAATTATTTATATATATTATTTATATAAATTATTGTATATAAAAAAATATTAATATATCACAAAATTACATAAGTATTATATATATTCTTTAATGTATAACTATAATATAAAGTACTAGTATATATTAATATATTAATATATTATAAGAGTCATAGTATAAATTATAATATATGTATAAATTTATAATAGTATTAGTATAGTTAACTTATATATTAATATTAAATTACTATAAATTATTAACTACATAGAATATTAGTAATAAGTAATAAGATTATTACTATTATTTAATATACTATTACCAATTTATCACTAATATATTTAATAATCAATATAACTTATTAACTACTTATTTTTTATCCAGATTATTTCTCTTTTATCATTTTTTTTTTAGAATAATTTTTTTTAATATTTTTAGTTTAAATGTACGATAAAAATGTAAAGTGAGCAAAAAAAAAAAGACTTGATAATTGAACAAAATTTTGGACCTAGTCTAAATTGAGTGGACCAACTTGGACTGGACTGGACCGGACTTATCTTATAATGAATTTGGTCTGATCCAAGGTGAAAAAAATGATGGACCGAATGAGATTGGTCCATTACCCCCAGATCGATCAGTTTACACCATTGACCCTTTGACCACTCTTCATTCTAATCTGTGGAGAGAGGGTGCTCTCAAAAAGAGAGAAGCTGTCGAAGTTTATGATACGATGAGTATTCTAGTACAACTCACAAGTGTAAAGGCTAAATTTCCTATAAGTATCTGGTTATGTTTGGATAGTAAGATGAGATGAAATAATTTTAAATTAAAGTTAAAAAAATTAAAATTAAAAATTGAGTAAAATATTATTTTTTAATATTATTATTTTTTTAAGATTTGAAAAAATTGAATTTTTTTATTGTATTTTGTGTGAAGATTTGAGAAATGTATAAATATGATCTATATCTATATCTATATCTATGATCTATATATGCATGATGTGATCACAACAGTGTATCTAGATCAGGCTTCCAAAGTCCAAACTACAAACCTAGCTCTCATTGCAAAATTCAGGCGGCATGTTACACAGAGCTTGCATCATATTGCTTGCTACATACATCAAGCATCTGCAGGTACTCCTTAAAAATTATCTGATATGCCATCTTCCTTAAAAATTATCTCAAGTAACTAGAGACAAAAAGCAGTCTTTATCTACCAACTCATCATGAATATATATTTATTGCAACTTTATACACTCTCATGCCCAAGAACAACACTCTTTTTTACCTTGATTAGTTAGTCTGGTCAGGGTACTATTAAGTTCCATACCAAATCCATCCAAACAGGATGTAAAACAAATGAATTTGGAAGAGGTTTCCATAGTGCAACTCAGGACATTTTGTACAATAGAATATAATTGGTGCGACACCCTCAATATATTCCACTACCCTCAATATATTCCACTAAATGAAATTAAGTAAACATAGTTTACCAATACGCCTCATGAGCGTCTTCAGTCATTGAGTCTGCCTAATCTAGAATTATAATCTTGTATGGCAGAAATGGATTAACCATGAAGTATCATACAGAAATGGAGGCATATGTAGAAGAAAATGTAGACCAAACTGTAAATAGCAACAGTTACAATATTAGGCACACCGCACACACCCTTGACGCAGACCAGAATCCACAGCCATATCAACAAAACATTTGATGTGTTACTACAAGAAAAAATAAATATTTATGATGAGTTATTTGTAATGAAAATAACTATTTGTGTCGATAATTATTTTGACAAGAAATAGTTATTTTCATAAGAAATAAATGACAATAGATAAACAATTTTCTCGTAGTTTTTGAAATGACATGTAAGGTTTGAGCCTATTCCTTTCCTAGTGTTCCCGAATGTTCATAAGAAATAAATGACAATAGATTAGTAATTTTATCGTAGTTCTTGAAATGACATGCAAGGTTTGAGCCTATTCCTTTCCTGTGATCCCACTCACTTCTATTACTGAGTACTCTCTAATCCCTTAATGGTGATCCCATTAATCTTCCATTGCAATGGCAAAACTGTCAACTATGTATTTAAACTTGCAAGCTCCAATATTTACTCCCCTCTCAAACTAACAAAAGCCTATCTCAAGCATTTTTCCTCAGCTGCACATTTCTTTTACAAATATTATATTTAGAGTGACCCAATTATTTTTAACATTGAAATTCCAACCCATCCTCAAAATAATGGTGTTCAAAGTAAAACTAATACTAAAACTAACAATGAAAAAGTGTTGTAAGGCTATAAGCAATGATGAAGAGGATAACTCGAGAAAAGCTGGTAGCGATGGAAAGCTAGTGGTACCAAATTGGTTAGAACATGGATGCTTGAATTATTGATTTCTAACCAAATTGGTTGTAACCAAATTGATTATAAGGCTACAAGTGATTACTTTTGCGTTGTAGTAGGTTCTGGGAGGTGCCTATTTTCCTTGTAGGCAGGCAAAATTAGTCTCTATGCTTTTGAAATAGTACTTAGGATACCATTTCTTTTTCAAATTTTAATTTAGTAGAATCATTTCTCTTATTCAGTGAGTGTTAGAAATGTTAATGTAAAAAATTAGTACAATGGACTGAACAAAAGAATGAGTCATTCTTGATCTTAAACTATTGAGGTAGTCTAAAATTAGATGAGGCGGTTCGAAGCCCACAATGACGGTCTGGAGTGGTTGTACAATGTTTGTACATACATCTATAGCAAAGAATAGAAAACGAATATAAGAAATATAAACAAAGATGAAGATACACAATTTATGTAGTTTGACATAAGGCCTACGTCTATAAATTTTTTTAGAGGATAAATCCACTATAGTATGAATATATTATAATCACTCATGGTTTCTCATATCTCTCTACACAATGGAGGTCAAAAACCTCTTTTTCTAAATAAGATCCTCTTCCTGGAGCTCTCGCCCTCATGTTCAAGATAATCCCTCTATTCTACCAAATAAGTCAAGAAAGATGTTGTCCAATTTTCCTCTTCCTCCCTTTTAACAATATGGAAGAAGTCTGTTTTATTCTGACCCTTGTCAGTAGTAGGTGAGGAAGTAAGTATTTTTTCATTTCTCTCTTGCTCTCTCTGACTTCTTTTTTTCTCTTTCCCATCACTTTCTTATTTTCCCTCTTACACTTACTTTTTCTTATCCCCTATTTATCTTTTCCTCTTGCTTTTTGATGTGCTCCTTTGGGCTAGGCCTGTGATGCCTTTTGGGTCAGAGGGATTTTACCCTTATCAGGATCCAATATAATTCCTATCAAAACTCCAAAGTTTAGAGTGAGAAAGATAGATGTCTACAATAAGCTCTACAATATGTATGACTATTTATAACTATTTGTTGAGGTCGTGTTCTGCAAGTTTGGACAATTCCATGTTGTGAGGGCTCCGTTTGCAACCTATTTACATAGAAGGTGAGTAGGACTCAGGGGAGCCGTGGTACCTTCAATACCTAAGTTGGTATTCCAAGTATGAAAACATTATCAATAGAGAGTAAGCGAGAGTACAAATCAGAGAGAGCCTTCAGTGATGTATGTGGGGTATTTATATACCTGACTAAGCAGATCTTTTGACAAGAGGATTTGGGAGTGTCACCTATACTTCTAGTCGCATCCCTTGCCAATCTATTGTCAGGTAACAATATTGCCAGTTGTGCCATGTCGTCTCCTTGTCTCTCTTCATTAAATGCGGCGTGTCCTACATTTAATGTAAATTGCCTCTATCTAACATGCATGTATTGCTCAAGACTACCTAGTTGCTAGCACTCAAATACTTGAGTTGTCCTAGATATCCTAGCTTTGGGCCTCGAAATGCCTCGAGTGGTCCTGGGTTGGATTCCGTCTAGATTTTGGCTAATGAGCTGGGCTCTTGGCCTTGGGCTGACTCGGTCTGGCCCATGGACTTGAGAACTACGCCCCTCCCCCCAACCTATCCAAATGAGTTTTTAAGCAATATTAAATATTCAATAATTACAATGAGACTTATTCTATATTCCTAGAGATTTGCATTTCTCTAATTTGGGCAAATTGAAAACTCTAGAGATTTGTATTCCTCTAATTTTGGGCAAATTGAATGATCTAATTCAAAAAAGAAAAAAAGAGATGATATGATATATCTTATCTATAGTGCAATATAGAAAAAAAGGCTTTCTTTTATGAGAAAAATTTAAGACTGAATGGATGGGTTATATGTTTTTACACCAACTAATCAACAGCTGCCACATAAGAGGCCTATGTAAATCCCATTTATACTTGCATACACCTGAATGAACCTGCATCCTCTTCCTCTCCCCCTTTCCCTCTTCCTATTTGTAATAGGGAAGTCCTGAAAAGTGTGTCTCCATCTGCAATCGAGCAGCTTTTTTGCCCCACAAAAAAAAAAAAAATCACCTCCTCTATTTGCAATTGAGTTTTGCCGTCCCCCCAAAAAAAAAAATGGCTCCACTTATTTTTCCAAACAAATGCCTATTTTCCATTTCTTCATCTTAAATCAAACATTTGGTTTTTATTTTTGTTTTAGCCCACTCATACTTTCAACATCATAAATAGATGGAAAGCAATAGATTGTAAATTCTTTATTTAGTTTACAGAGAGTGATAACAACAAAAGTACAAAAAAATTATTTGCAGTTGTGCATCATATTTGTAGAATGATAATAGGAAAATGGCATGACATGTAGGAAATATGGTGTTGGGGTCGTCGTCTTTTTTCTTGGAAAAGTTATTTTTGTCCTCTGGGTAGTGATATATAGGGGTAGAGAGAGAAAATGAGAGGGAGAGGGAGAGGGAAAAAAAGAGTGGAGAAATAAACTAGAACGTGGGGAAAGGAGAGTGAGAGAAGTAACTTTCTTATCATTTGTATGTAAGTGTAAAATGGATTTTCATGAGAATTCTCTGTAGCAACTATTGAGTTTAATATAATAATATTTTATCTCAATTCATCTCATCTCTAAATTTAAATGATGCCTTAGCATATTCTGGCCAAATATCACTTCAATTGGTATATTAAAGGTAAAATTTTTGGAATCTCGTATCTTTTAGGGGCTGTTACAGCTCAAGTCATTTGGGACTCGTTATGGGTCTCATTAGTTTTTTTTTATATAATTTTTTTAATATTCTCAAATCTTTTTAGAAAAAAGAAAAAAATTAGAATATTATTAAATAATATTTCTTTAATCATTAAGTAAAAATAAATAAATAAATTGAAGTGATACAGTGGGACTCAACCAACTTTAGTCTTATCTTTTTCTATCTTTTGAGATCCCAATACTTATTATTCATTTATATATTATAAATATTGTAGTATCACTTTCTATATATATATATATATATATATATTATGTTCTAGATTTTGACATTTTGAATAAATATTCCAAACATGTTACTTCTACTTGACTAATAGAAAAATTTTAAATTCTATGAAATCAAGTTATACAAAAATTATTTATTGAATGAAGAGATATTTATTTGATTTATCTTCTAAATTTATGAATCATAAATATTTTTTTAGATGTGTTTTATATATCAACTTGAAAATAAATTTTTTTTTTAATAATTGATTTTTCATATCACTCATAGTATGGTAAGAATGATTATGTATGAAAATTTGTTGATGTACTTTTGGTATAAAGATATCGACTTCCCATGTATGACCGACCGGCTAGGGTACTGTGTGTATCTGTCCACAGATCCCATGACCGTTTGAATTCAAATTCGAACTTCGAACCTAAACCGAAGCCTGACGGCCCTGTGACCTTCCCAACAGTCACCGACGACTTAATCTCACGTGCCATCGACTCATTCGTCTGTGATGAATAACATAGCTCGCTTTAAAACCATGCAAGGTCGTACACAGTCTGCGTTATATGGGCCCCACTCTTTTCCCCCGCTCCCGTGAACAATTACCGAGTTGATCCAACGGCTAGGACACCTCTTCATTTCAAAATCCTTTGATTAATAAATCACCCTCTCCTAACTCCTCGCTCTGATCTCTCTGAAAGAAGCTCTTGGGTGGTTTCTTGCCTTCTTGTTCTTGAGCTTCTTGGACCCGAGCTTTGAATTGGGCTCCGTTAAAAATGTCGACCCAGAATCGCCGATCATCGTTTTCGTCCTCGACGTCTTCGTCACTGGCGAAAAGGAATGCGTCGTCGTCTTCATCATCCGAGAATATGGGAAAGGCTACGTTGGCGAAAAAGCGAGCGCCACTCAGTAACCTGACTAATGTCAAGAACGTGGCTAATGTCTCTTCCCGGAGCTCCGTCCCGTATTCTGCTTTGGTATTTACCGTCTTCATCTTTTCTTTTTTGTTCTGTTTGGGTGCTGAGAAAACGGTGCGAAAAACCATTAGAAACAAAGAAAATGTGGCAAAAAGAAATAGATATTGAAAGAAGTATGAAGCTTTCGTTATGATCAGCCATTATCTTTCAACGAGGTTTTGTTATGGTTTTAGTTTACGGGGTTCTCGTCCTTTTACAAAACATGTTGCTTTTGATTTTTGGCCTTTTGCACATTAATTACTTCTAAATATCTATCTTGCCTTGCTTTTGTGAGTACTTTTTCTGTTTCGTAATGTTTTCCATTTCAAGAAATGGATGCTGATCCAGTAGGTTTGAAGCCGAACACAACAATTGTACTTAGTTTGACAGAGTAATTTGGCAACCAGAGCAGAACTGTTCTCAAAAGACAAAAAATAGTCAAATTCTTGACATTCATAAACAGTGCGTGCTTTTAGGAAATCAAAAGAGCCATTTTTTAGAGCTTATTAGTACATTTCATTTCGAAAATTAACTATCTTTAACTGGGCTCTTTGTCTTCTTTTTTCCATCTTGATTTTTCTCTATACTAAATTCCGATATTTGAGCCCTAGTCTTGAATTGCTTGCTTTGAATTGTACACGTTTTTGCACCCACTAATGGCGGTGGCTAATGTTGCATAACAAGAGCTAAAATTATAGAAATTTTGGATTTGTGACTGATATTAATGCCATAAAACTTATTGAACTAATAATCTGTAGCTCAGTTTTCATCCTATCTTGGTATATGGTAATTATGATTCTGAACTTTAAATTAAGCACTCTGCTTTTTATTCGAAGGTGCCATCTGCAACTAAAATTGCCAAGGCAAAAAAGGGACCTCCTGCAAACACAAGTAGCACAGGAGTCCCCAGGACCAGTTTTCCACCTTCATTGAGTCTTAAACCAACAGCAGTTGTTCCTTGTACCAAGGTTACATCTTTCTCTAGAAACGATGGAAATTTCCCCAACATTGTTTCCATTCCTACACAGTTCAGCATGGATGTTTCTCCAAGTAAATCAGATGGACTTTCAGTTTCTTTGGATGAATCAATGTCTACTTGTGATTCTTTCAAGAGTCCTGAAGTTGAATACGTGGACAATAATGATGTTCCAGCAGTTGATTCCTTAGAAAGGAAGACATTCGGCAGCCTCTACATTTCAGACCTCGAGGAAAAAATTGGTATTTAACTTCAGCAAATAAATATATATATTTCATCTAATATTATATATTTCATAACAAATTATGATCATATATTTTTATTATTGATATGTTGTTTAAGTTTGATGTCTACCAACTATAATTTCGTGTATCCTTGACTTCCTAATGTGGTTTATATTGATTTGTTTGCAGGGAACATTTGCAATAGAGATATCCTTGCAGCCATGGAAACAGATGACAAAATTGTTAATATTGATCAAACTTACACGGATCCACAGCTTTGTGCAACTTTTGCTTGTGATATTTACAAGCACTTGCGTGCCTCTGAGGTTTGTCTGTTTTAGTCTTAAAAAAACCCATATTCTTCGGCTATACCTTTTCTTCTTATGATCTGTTTAATTCTTTGGACTTTAGGCAAAGAAAAGGCCTTCCACAGACTTCATGGAGAGAGTCCAAAAGGACATCAATGCTAGCATGCGTGCAATACTGATTGATTGGCTAGTGGAGGTAATTCTTGTATACTAAAAGTTGTACATATTTAGGTCCCATTTGAATTGTGAGATGAGATAAGATAGTTTTTAATGAAAGTTAATATTTAAAATATTATTATTATTTTGGAATTTGAAAAAGTTAAATTATTTTTTATATTTTGTAAGAAAATTTGAAAAAGTTTTAATGAAAGTATGAAATGAGACGAAACTGTTTCTATATCAAACGTGATCTTAATATACCCTGAATACATGCTTTTAAGAGATTGAAGTTTGTGAGAATGACTTTCACTTGCTTTCAAAATGGGGTTTTTGGTATTTATCTTGTTGTTCTGAACCCCTATTTTACCCAACTGCAGGTGGCTGAAGAGTACAGACTTGTACCTGACACATTATATTTGACTGTAAACTACATAGATCGGTATCTTTCAGGAAATGTGATGAATAGACAACGGTTACAGTTACTTGGCGTCGCTTGCATGATGATTGCCTCGTAAGACTGACTACATTTCCTCATGGTATTTTTTGGGAAAGCATTAAATGATGTAGGATCTACTTGATGTGTCTATCTTTTTCATTCTTGTTCAAAGAAGAACGAACTAAAATGAACCTTGATCCGTATTTCAATATGTGATAAATCTTATAATTACCTGTTGATGATGTTAACAAGAAAAAATGATCATTTTGCCAGGAAATATGAGGAGATTTGTGCACCCCAAGTGGAAGAGTTCTGTTACATAACTGATAACACCTATTTTAAGGAAGAGGTTTGTGTCACGTCCTCCTCTGGCTGCACTTCTCTTTCCTAAAGTTGCATTTTGCTGAAGCGGCATAAGCATTAGCATATAATATGATGCAGGTTCTGCAAATGGAATCTGCTGTTTTGAATTTCTTGAAGTTCGAAATGACAGCCCCAACAACAAAATGTTTCTTAAGGTAAGGGCTAACTCATGACTGTTGACTATACATACCTATTTATCTCACATTCATGCTGCTCCAATTAATGACTTTTGATTCATTGATTAGGCGATTTGTTCGTGCAGCTCAAGGGATAAATGAGGTACCTACCTTGGGCTTGATTCACGGCTGTTCCTTCTAGAAATTTTGTAATTAGTAACTGATGGTTGGAAAAACCAAATGCCATCATAATGGTCACTCCCTTCACTTATTTTTTAAATCGTTTGCAGGAAAATATTTAAGACACAAAAAAATAATACAAAAATAAACTCAAACTGATATGTTACACTAGATTGTAAAGTTACTTTCATTGTAAACTAAATATAACATATCAATAAAACTATATCATTTTGCGGGTTTACTTTGTGTAATCTCTATGTGCATGTAGCAGTTCTCATACATATATATATGTATATGTATATGTATATGTATATGTATATATGTCATTAGAGATTCTCTCAAATTGTTTGATTGAACTAGATGTTTCAAACTAAAGGGGGATAGAGACACCATTTGGGTCTTACAGCATTTAGTGCTGCTTGTACAGGACTTTCAGCTAGTGTGGACTTGATACATTTTCAGCTTTTAATGTTGTCTCAATTTTATGCATTGGACTATCCAATTTGGTCATGCAATTTAGGAGATCTCAATTGATGCCAAAGCTGGTATTGTTTGGAATTACCGAAACTGGAAACTTATATTCTTTTATGGTGTTTTTGTGCCATGTCGCAGGTTCCATCACTGCAGTTGGAGTGCTTAGCAAACTACATTGCGGAATTATCTCTGTTGGAGTACAACATGCTTTGTTATGCTCCATCACTTCTAGCTGCCTCAGCCATTTTCATGGCCAAATATATACTTTTCCCCTCTCAGAAACCATGGGTATGTTTGTGTAAGCCATTTAAATTTTAGACTATGTGGTCTATTTCTTCTTCGGTGATTACTGTTTTTAAGGTTGCCAAACTGTTTTGTTACAGAATTCCACCTTGCAGCATTATACAATTTACAGGCCTTCTGATTTGTACAATTGTGTGAAAGATATCCACCGCCTGTGCTGTGATAGCCATACTTCTACTAGTTTACCTGCTATCAGGGAGAAATACAGCCAACATAAGGTAAGCAAAAATGTATCCCATTCTCTCTCTCTCACCACACCCTTCACTTTTTTTTGTATTCTATAAATACTGTTTTCCATCTTAAAGACTCCATTTACATAATGAGATGAGATGGGATATGATGATTTTAGATAAAAGTTAAAATTTAATTAAAATATTTTTTATAAATACGGCCAATATATACCGTATCGGTCACTTGGGCGGTACAAGTACATTGCCTATATCGTATCAGCTCAAATACCGGTTGCTATTTCGGTCATACTAGCCTGTATTGACCGAACCGAATTTTAATTAATATTATTATTTTTTTGTTTTTTTTTTTTTTGCCTCAATTTAAACTAGAATATTTATATAAATAATCTATTCATATATTGACTATGTTTTTGAAATATAATTTATATATGTATTTATTTATATAATTTTTTTTATAAATAAACTATTTTAAAATGGCATCGATATCGAAATATTTTATTTCAGTGTTTTGACCGGTATCGACGTCGGTACGGTATTCAAAACTTTGTGTAGGACATTTTAAATGAATAACTAGTACTCCCTTTCAAGTTATTGATAAATGAAATCAACAACTATTTAACTGATGATATGATGCTATTGCTTGGTCAGTACAAATATGTGGCGAAGAAGTATTGCCCTCCAACGATTCCTGCAGAGTTTTTTCAGAATTAGAGTGAATAGAGACATGGATTTCTCTCCAATACTCAGTTGGATGTAATCTTTCTTTTCCTTGGTTTTTTTTTTCACCCCCAAAATGACGTGTAATAATTTTTGCTTTTCCTCGATAATTCCTAGATCTGTGATTCAGCACAAGAGAATAGTTTCAAACAGATCATTCTACTGTTTCACTCAGAGCTCCTAAGCTTGTATGTATGAGATTGCTTCACATGATTTCTCAGTTTATCCCATGCTTAAATCTACTAAGCTTTTCTAACTATCTTTGTTTTAGTATTAAATTATGTAACGCCCTAATGGACGCAAACTAAATAACAAACACTCTTTAAATTTATCATTATTTTATTAAAATATTAATTTTCTCATTTTTATTTATTTCAATTATAATTATAAGTGAAATATTTATTCGTTATAAAAAATATCAAAATTAAAATTCTAATAATTTTATTTTTAGGTATAAGGATCTAATTGTAATTCTACGTGTTATAACATATCATTATGAGTCAAAACAGATTAATTCGTTATTAACATGTTAAGCAATCATATCTTAACCATTTGATCCGAATTTATTAAAATTAAACTTTAATCTATTATTATTATATTGTATTCATATTGTATTAATGGATTGTATAACATATTACCATCTTTACTTTAGACAAAATTTGACTATGCCTAGTTTATTCTTAGTGTTCTCGTAGAGGTACTTTCCTATTAAAGAAATTGTTGAGGCATATAAGTCGTTTATTATTAAAAAGTTAATTTATAAAAATTTGAATAAAAACCTCTAAAATATTATATTTTTTAGTCCTTTTGTCTCAAATGATCTCTGATGGGGTGCATGTGAGAGATATCTATTAATTTCTATTAATTCCAAGTGATGAGAAAAAAAAAAAAAAAAAAGAGAGATCCGTGAAAGTTGCATCTGAATAAATTTTGGGAGACCTTTAAGGTTGATCGGGATTGTAAAGCCATATAAACAGCCCACCTATCATTTTATGCCACATAAGATATTATAAAAAAATTGCAAATATACTCAACCATACCCAATCACTACTTTTCCTTTGATCAACCTTTCTTCCTCTCGCCCATCCAACTTTCAATATTTACTGTTCTCGATTATTTCTCTCAGGCATCATTTTATTTCTGGTGAAGGGATGGAAAGTTTTGCTAGATAAAATTCAAATCTCGCAAGCACCATTTTCCAATTGGTTTTGCCAAGACTTTGGGTCTGTCCTCATTTTCTCAAATCTTTTTCTCAGTCCTTCAGAAATTGTTTAGAGTTTTTCAAGTCTCTTTATCACCGGAGAATATTCTCAATCCGTCGGTGCAGGATGGGTTATTGAACCATTTTACGGGCAAATCAAAGTTGTTTGCTAATCTCTTAAAAGTCGATTTCGTCTTGAATTAGAATTCCAAACACAAAAAATTGCCAAAATCACACTTATCTTTTAGAGAAACAAACAAAGCATATAAAGAAAAATTCGAATTAAAGAAGCTCAAAACTCAAAAGAGTTCAGCATGGCACCTGCTCCTTTTTTCCATTTTGAAGCTATTTATCAAATGGATTATTTGGGAGAGTAGCACCAAGGCAATGGCTGAAATGGGCAAGAAAGTGACCAAGAATCTAGTTCGTTTTCTGAGATTATTCATGGTGGGTGTTGAGGTATTTTTTGAGAGATAGAGATGCTTGAGGGAGAGAAGTGCCGGGTTTGAGCGCAGTGCGTAGGTTGAGAGAGCCGCAAGGATTTCTGGAATCCATAATAATCAAATGTAGTACTGCCCAAGATTAGCTTAAATAAAAATGCTAGGTGGCAACTAATTAGTGGTAGGCTATTATTTCATGTTTATTAGACCGATCGTTCTCCAGATTTTCTTTTAATTTTAGGTATTACTTGTTAAAGGAAAAGCTTTTCCTTCATACTTTTGCAATTTTGTCTTTGTGCCCTTTGCCCTTTCAGAAAACATCTAATCGTTGGATAGCGTGACCACATTTTATCAATCTTTTTCACTACCTTAGTATGAATTTCTATATGTAAGTGCAAGCCGAAGAAACCGCGACCGTTTAAGCTTGCTTGAAAAATACCTAGCAATACCTACCCGAACCGATCTTTCTTGCCCGCCACCGTAGGTGATGTTCGGAACGTGACTAGCTATGACATAATCCCATACATACCATGATGATATTCATCTTCTTTCTTCTTAATGGATTTACTTTATTTAGTTCTTTTGCCTAAGAGGATTTTTCTTTTCTTTTTTCGTTTTTGCGGAATAATGTAGAAAGATGAAGAACCAAAAAAAAAAAAAAAAAAAAAGAAAATTGGACAAAACTTGATAATATGGTGATACTCCTATAAGAATATTTATCTCATAAATTAGTAATAAGTAAAGACAATTGAGTGCTTTTTTATTTTTTTGGGCACTAATGACTTGGTCATGAGACACTAGTAGGTAACGGGCACAACCATTAATAATTCAATAATTGGCAAATTAAGGACACAATTATTAACAAGTGACATGACAACCTGTTACTTACATTTCGATCTGTTTTTTTGCATCAATTATTATTAGATTATTTCAAATCTTATTTCCAATTTTATTTCAAATTTTCTATCCAAATTTTAAATTATTTTTTTCTTTAATTCCACGTTAGTTAAACAGTGAAATATTTAATAATTTATAAGTAAATATATTTTACTATACATAAAATAAATAAAAAGATAAATACACTCAAGAAATTAGCTCATTTTTTCTGTTTTGCTAAACAAGGCATCTGAATCCTATTTTAAGGTGAAACGACGACTCTCGAGGTATACCAAAGGTAGATTAGAGAGGCATGACAGCCCTCGTAGTCTTAGGGTTGGGGGAGAGGGGGTGTTACATTAGGAACACCCATATACTAGTATTACGAGATGAAAACAAAACCTTTACCCAGTGTGAAATACTGATCGCACGCACGTGCGTGATACTTTAGATGCACTTAGCACTCACACATTGTCGCAAGTAACGAAATTATTTTTATTGAAACGAAATGATGTGTCTGATCATATTTTTGACAGTTATCGATTAACTGTATGTTACAGTTATTTTGGTTATTTCAGACAATAACTGTTATGATGATTTTATTGTACCTCTTCAGACAATTACTGTCACATTCGAATTAAAATTGAAATAACGTGTTTGCTGCTATTACATCTATTCATTCAAAATATTAGTGTTCGAAATTTACAATCTGTACACTATATAAATAACGTTGTAATCTAAGGACATATTTGCTAAATCTCCTTTTGTAGAACTTTATATCAGTGAAAGATAATATTAGCCCTAGAGAGATTAACAATCACCTCCCTATTCTTCTACTTCACTTTCTATTTTTCTATTATGTTTTCTTACATTAATTACTTGGGATCGATGAAGCCCACTTGCAAATTAAGATTTTTAATTCTATATGTCATGTATTTGTGTATGTACATATGTTTGTAGGTGTATATGTATACCTATCCTATTACCACATTCGAGATGCATTAAAACAAAATAATACTCATACTAGTAGATATTAAACCACATACATTATTTGCTCCATAGGCTTGAATAAATATTAATTAGACTCCACTAAAAAGATCAAAAACATAGGCAGCAGCTGTCGCTACAGTAATGATAAGGCAACCGATACTAAGAATTTGAAGGCAAATCCATCTTTTGCTCAATTTTGGCATCTTCTTTTGCACTATATACATCTCCACCGGGAAATAAACTGCAATGGGCCAAAAGGCCAAAATCTGTACGAGTTTAAGCAATTGGAGGTAAATTTCAAAATTATTTGCTAGAAACACTGATACTACAGTAGTTGTGATCACGAAAACTGTCCTCCAAACCAATCGAAAGAGGTTGAGTTTGTAGGGACCAAAATGGCTGCAGCCTGTTTGGATTTTAATGTCTTTGGTGATGAAGTCATTATTAGGGAATCTCTTTGCTAGGATTTCCTCAACCATAGGGAAAATAGGTTGCAAATAGATTTGGCATCCTCCAGCAAATTGGATTAAAATTGCAGCACTTGCTATGTTAAGCAGCCAATATGGTTTATAGAAGGTAGAAAGGAGGAATTCAGGAGAGTTATTTCCAAAAGCAGCAAAACCAATGCAACCATAAAGCATGGAGACAATGGTTGTGAGTGAAAGGCTATGTTGAGTGGCATTTTTCATTGTCTCGACTTCTGATGGTGGGGATGTAACTGTGTCCTGTTATATATGATTTGGTTAATTAGTTGATCAACATCATGGTATGAATCATGCATGCAAAAAATCTACTATAAAAAAACTATTTATTTGTGACTAAATATTTTTAACAAAATAATTATTTTTTGTCAAAATGAATTTATTTTCGTCACAAATAGTCTTTCATATTACAAATAATCCATCACAAATGCCCAATTCTCTTATAGTGCTAACAATTAAAGCTATGAATTCATATTCCGTGGACATGAGATTATATATACCTCGATTTCAATAAGGACGGCTGAGAAATCGTATGCTTGAGCTATATCCCCGATTGCTTTGAAGATGTTCAACATCTTTTGGGCTCGAGTCATAGTGCCAATCATTGAAGGATCAGTACTATAATATATCCCATTCACACCTAACAAGACGAATATATCTTATTTTAGTAAAAATAATCGTTATAGATACAAAAATATTATATAATTATAAAATATCGTGACTTCATGGAATCTATAAGATCTATTTTTAATAAAAATAATTTTATAATCTGATATATCATATTGAATTAAATTAATTTATAAATTTATTTCTATGTAATTTTTTTATGATTAAAATATTTTTCTTTAACAAAAGATGGCGAGATGTCAACTATCTAGCATGCGTGCGTGCAAGCTGATGATCTTTATGAAGCATGTGCATGCGTACCTGCAACTTTGGCGATAGCAAGGCCAAGACCAATTCCTGAATGAAGTAGGAACATCATAACACACAAAATGGAGAAACTGCGCAGCTGAGAAAACTTAGGAATTTGAGAGAGAATTATTTGGGCAATGGTGAAAGCAACGAAGTATGGCATGGGATTAACATCACATGCATCATCACTAGCTGTGTTTCGAAATTTAGCTGAGAACCAGTTTATATCCCTGTTAATTATAAATTCAAGAAAGAACAACCCAAATTATGTCCCATAATTAGACACTAAAATTAAAGGATTCATCCAAATGATAATTAATTAATTAGATGTACATATGATTTCAAACTTAGCTAGATACGTACCTCATCATTAGGGATGCAAATACAGTGTACCCGTTGGCTGCTGCAAGAAGGTTCAGGTACTGAATCACCCAACATATCTTGACCTTTGTTCCATCTAGAAAGTAAATTATTAAAAACCGTGGAAAGAGATAAAAAACAAAAAAACAAAAAAAAGAATTAATTCGGACTTCAAGATCAAACCTGCAATCGGGCGCAATGCATTATGCATGCATGCATGAACTTTGTCAATTTGTGTTGGAACTTGGAATATTATCATGTTGTTGGGTTTTGTAGATCTAGTCTAGTTTATTCTTGTGTGAACCCAATTTGATGATCGAGTCATCGCGATCATGAGGACTCATTATGATTTTTTGGTGGAATTTTAAAGAGGCTAAGCGAGATTTATAGAGTTTGCTCTAGGCTCGCTCAAGCAAATAATCTAAAAAGTGTGTAATTAAGATTTATGCTGTATAATTTTATATATAAAAATATAGAATGAACAGTATATTATACATTACAATATAAATAATACTTTATACAATACCTTATAAAAATTATAAGAATATTTGTACGAAATATTGTTACTTTTGTAAGATAATTTATAAAAATATTTTTGCTTTTGTAAAATCTTATATAAAATATTATGTATTGCGCGCATGTGTTGTGCGTATCAATTTTATTTTATTTTATTAGAATTTTAGTAGATATGTTGTCAAATGACGTCGATCTGTGAATTATATGATTGATTTTTTTATTTTTTATTTTCTTACATCGTTTTCTCAAAATATGGATATTGTGAGAATATTTATAAATAATAATAAAAATAGATAAAAAGTAATAATATAATATTAAATAATAATTATAAAATAATAAATAATCATAATCATAAATAAATAAATAATCATAAATAATAATAAAAAAATATATAAGAATATTTAAAAAAATTTTGTTTTCAAACTTGTGTTAATGGTAGATTTGGAAACAAAATATTTCTAATTTTCTTAAATATTTTTTATTATTATTTAACACTCCAATATTCCTGACATAACTAAAACGGTACAAAAATCTCCGACAAAGCTGGAAAATGGCTTTCTGTAGAAACAGATTTTCACCTTCGAGTAGACAAAAAGTACAAAAGTATATAAGCCCATACGTACTGAGCTAAAAAAGAACGACCTACCTTCAAGAATCAAAGGGAATTCAACTTTCAACTCTCGGTTGAGCCAGACTCGAATGAAATAAAACTTGAACAAAGCTTCAACCCGGCTTGGCAAGCACTCCTGGTTTAAAACTATAGAAATGGAGGGGGCTTGCGAAAAAAATCTAGAAGAAAACAAAAATACGTCGATGTACAAGGAAGAATGGCCGGGCGCAGCAGTGTGATCGACGTAATTGGTTCTCGATCGTAGTGTGGAGCTGCTTCACCGAGAGCGGAGATCGGACGGCGAACTGGGTTGGTTTGAAGGGATTTTCTGATTGATGAATTGGGTTCGTTGTTGGGAAAGGGATTATTCTCGTCAGTGACTCAGTGGGGTTCGATTTCATGTCTTGTGCTATGGTCATGTGATGCGGTTCAGTATATTTCTATGTGTTTAGCTGACGTGTCATCTCGTTATTGGTTTCCGTTAAATCTACTACATAGGAAGGGTAGCTGAACAAAAAATTTACCAAAATTTGAGCGAATGGCATCCATATAAGTATAGTTTCTCTTGGCAGTGACAGGTGAACGATAGCAGGCGCAGAGCAAAGCGGAGGTGCAGTAAGTCAGGAGGGAGAAGAAGATGATCAAGACTGGACCACCAACCCACCCAAGTTGTGAAAAGCTCCATGGCAAGGACAGCAACACCGGGTTAGCTACAGTTGCCGCTGTTATGGAAATACTTGCACTCCAAACCGTCCCTGCAAGTTCGAAAAATCTTACAATCTGACATCAATTCACAGTTTATTTTTGTATAATTCAGTTAAATGCATGCCCGGCTTAATTACCAGATCGCTTCGGGCGGCCATCGTCGTCGAAGCAGTCAGAGGTGCGGCTGCCTCGAGGGAGGAGATCGTGGTCGGAAAACATATTGATCTGGTTATTTGTCATGTGAGACGACATCTCTGTGCAGTACTACTGCATATATGGTATGCAAAAGATCTCAGAAATTAAACAAGATGATCAGTGGTGTAAAAGTAGTAGGAGAAATTGGAAAACAAAATAGAAAATTAAAGTTTAAATTTGTTTCAACAGACCTAATTAATATTTATGAAGCTGGCTGATGTTTAGATTGAATTCAAACAAGAATTCTAAGAAATTAATTATGGGGAAATGAAAGTAGATCAGTTTCTCTAAACGGAGCTAATAAGTTGGTTGAAGGCTTGAAGCTAATGGATGAGATCATTAATTAATGGCAGGGGGTGCTCTTTAAAGATCACAGCCGAAATATTATTATATACTTGACTCCTGTGATTGAGAGAGTCACGTGTGCATGCAAGACCGAGCCGAAATTTAAAAGCTGGGACTTGACACTTTAGGGCTGGCGGCCGGCACTGCCTAGTGGAAGTTTGGCTAATGTTTTAAACACGAAATTTACTTTTATTAATTTAATTAATAACTTTTTAACAAATAAAGAAAATCTTTAAATTTATCATTATTTTATTAAAATAATGATTTTAACCTATTTATTTATTTAAATTCTAAATGTAATTCTAATAAGAAATCATTATTTATTAAAAAATAACTTATGAAATGACATTCTATGGATTCAATTGTAAAAAAAAAAAAAAAACTAAAATCCCAAAAACAATTCAAATCGTAGGAAAATCCAAAGAAAATTAAATTGCAGGAAAAATTAGAATCACAGGGAAAGTTCAAATTGGTTTGCGAGGCAAGGTTTTGCAAAGAAAACTAAAATCCAATCGTAGGAAAAATGATAGAATTGCTGAACTGGGACACTGGGGATTTTGATCCTGATCTCTGATTCAAACCATCCCTTAATATTTTAAGAAATTAAGATAAGTTTGGATGTTAAGAAGTATTAAAAAGAATTGTGAATAATAAAAAAAAAATAAGTAAAAAGTAATAACAGAATATTAAATAATAGTGAAAAAATAATAAAAAATAATAAAAATAAGTAAAAAATAATAAATTATTTTAAAATATTTTAAAAATACTTAAAATTTTATTGATTATCGATCAAAGCAACCTAAAAGCAAAATTGTTACGTAATTTGGTACCTCATAGCTAACTAACATAACCAACTAAAATAGTACCTCATCTTACCAAATAACAGATAACTACCAATATTTTTGTAAAAATAAGAAGAAAAAAAAAGTCATTATTTATGGGGGACACCGCATTGAGGATTAGCTGAGACCAAGTGTGGAGCCCTGTCGTTAGCGTACTGCCAGATTATTATAAAACACTTATATATACAGATTCATATTAGGATAGTCAAAAGGAAAGGATTGATGTCAGAAAAAAAAGGAAAGGATTCATATTATGATGTCAGAAAAAAAATGACATCATCAAAAGTGCAAAGACAAAATGCAAAGCTTAGAGGCAAAGCTTTTCCTTTGACAAGTAAAGGCAAAGTTATTTGATATAGGTTGGATTTAGATTCAACACTCATTTTAATTTATTTTTATTTTATTATTATATATTTTTAATTTTTTATATAAATTTAAATTTCTATACATATTTTTTAATTTTTAATATTTATTTTTTTTTCAAATTTTAATTTAATTTTTTTAATTTTAAAATAATAATAATATTAAAAAATAAAATAAATTCATTTTAATTTATCCCATCTCCTAATCTAAACAGAATCATAATCTATTCTCTCTCTTCAAGATAAGTTTCATTTTCTTCCCCTGCAAACTTCTCCTTCCCTCAAAATCCCACCTAACATTCCGTTCCTTTACCTGTACTGCTCCAAACCAAAATAAAGAAATAAATAAATAAATAAAGGCAAAGCTTTTCCTTTGACAAGTAAGTACCTTTATTTTTTGATAACACCTTTGACAAGTAATTACTAAGGATGAGTTTAAAAAACTGTTTGCATATAAATTTTTAATATTATTTTTATTTTTATTTTTATTTTGAAATTTTAAAAAAGATATATCAATTTTTATATTTTGTTTAAAAGTTCAAAAAAATTATATTAGATTTTGCATTTGGATAATGATTAGATAATGACTAAATAAAAATTACAATTTTAAAATTGAAAAAAATTAAGAATATTTATATTTTAGATATATTTAAAAAAAAAAATAAGTGTGATTTTGGAAACTGATTTAATATTTTTTAAAGAAATATCAAGATAATCATTTTGTCAGTTCGTGTCTGGAAATCTGCAATCATCTATATGTAATTATTAGGAAAATGATAGTCTTTCTATTTATTTTAATCTGCAATTATCTTTTTATTATTTATTTTAATTTTTTTGATTTTTTTGATTTAATAATTAAAAAAATAATTATTAATAAAATTATATATTTTAAATTTTAAATTTTTTTTCTTAATAATTAAATATGTTAAAAAAATATTTAAGAGAAAAATAAAAAAATAAAAACATTATAAATAGTGAACAAGTAATAAAAAAATTATAAGTATATCATTATCATATATATATTAACACTCGACACATTTGTCATATATATATATATATAAAAGAAAAAAAAACACTGAGACATTTATTAAATTTACTTATCTAAAAAAAGCTTAAATTAAACAATCTATAAAAGCAAAAAAACTACGGCCAAAATGAAAATAAAATAAGGATAGACAAACATATATTTTCACAATAATACTTTAAAAAGAAGATATTTTATAAAATAATAATAATAATAATTTTTTTAAACACGATTGTAAGAATTCTTTGTCCGCTAAACTTTACATAAAATGTTCAGGTTATTGGCTGTCTGCCTGTCCATGATCAAGAATAACAACAAATAAAGAGAACAGCTATTTTATAGGAGCTTCTTTCTCTCTTGATGGCAGGAAGAAAAAGAAAATTATTCTCTCTGCTTGTGGCGTATTCCCTAATTCTCCTTGTTTTCTTTTGCTCTTTTTCTGGTTTTTAATTAGAAAAATTTGATACACTATATTATTATTTTAGTTGTATTTAATTAAGCAAGATGTGATATATTTTTATTATTAAATAATTATTTATTACATATTTTTTTTATTATCTAATAATAATGAATGTACCATAAATTACTTAATACAAATAAAATGATAGCTAGTTTAATATATATAAATATAGCATTACTCTTCTAATTAGGATTGGTGGAAACATCTAATTTATATTTTTTTAATTATTTTTTATTTTTTATTTTTTATTTTTTATTTTTTATTTTTTATTTTGTGTTGCGGGCAAAGGGTGGGAACCAGATCAGGGGCAAGGAATATTTGCTCTCTTTTTCTTCCCCTTTTTTTCTCGGAGGACGGGCTCGGGCTAGGTTAAGTTTCGTCCACTTTCAGGTTGATTGGATTTTTGGCGGCGTCTTTTGCTTTTTGAATATAGCCTGATAGAGCGGAGACTTGACCTCACGTTGAATCTCCATTCACAGATGATAGAATAGATATTATTTGTGATCATAATCTCTTGCATGCGGGTGCTTGGTTAAGATATAATTTAAATATATAAATTAATCTTTCTAAATATAAATGTTTGGGATAAATGATAATTTCTTATAGATTTGACTCTTGTTCTAATAAAAATCAAATAAAAAGGGATCGACCACCAAATGAAATAATGAATGATGAAAATGACTAAAGTTGAAAATACAATGATGAATTAGAGTATGGTGACCAATCTTTTTCAAAAGAAAAAATAATGACAATTTTGGTATTTGTCCTTTCTTCTAAATCTCAATTATTTTAGTTTCTAAAATTTAAGAGAAATGATATATATACAATATATTTTACAACACTTACATAACATAAATTATAAATTAAGAATATTTTTATAAACTGTCTTATAAAATTAATATCATTTTATAAAAATATCCTTAATTTATAACACATGTTATATAATATATCGTGCAAGTTGTTATGAGTTTATTATTTCCCAAAGTCATAACCCATTATCAAAAAATATTATTTGTGTCGAGTAATTTGTAATAAGAATGATTATGAGAATCGATATATTTTGATAAAACTTATCATTTTCATAACAAATAACTCATAACAAATAAGCATTTTTTGCATATTCATCCTGTTGGAATAATGGTACTGGCGGGATGGAACTACATGATGGCATTGAAGCTCTCCCAAAACTTCTAAAAACGATCAAAATTAACTTTTTGAAGTTATTTTTATTAGAAATTCTGCAAAATTTAAGATCGAATCTCCATCTAAATAGAGTTCTTTTTAAGAAAAATCTACTTATCAGTCTGGTTGTTAAAGGATTGAAAACAGCCTTTAATAATTATATGCTACATAGTTCACTTGCCATGACAATAACAACGGGGGGAAATGCTTAGGAACAGCCCATTTGGTAAGCGAAGAAAAACACTTTAAATTATGATTCTTAACTCTAAATTAAGCACTCATGTATCTCAGTTTTCATCCTATCTTGATATATGGTAATTATGATTCTTAACTTTAAATTAAGCACTGTTTTTTTTATTTGAAGACGTCGTCTGCAACTAAGGCCTGGTTTATTTTGAAAGACAAAATTAAAAATCTCAAATCTTAGAGTTTTTGCTCGGCGCTGGGCACTGCACCGTGACTTGAGAATGAAGTTTGACTTTGCAATTTCTCCTTGCTTGCATCTTTAAACTCATCATTATATTTTTTAAAATTTTTATATAAAATATAATAAAAAATTCGATTTTTTCAAATTTTAAAACTATTTTTTATTAAAAAATATTTTATAATAATATTTTTTTTTTAATTTTTATTTTATCTCATTTCTAAAAATAAACGGCATCTAAAATTACCAGGCAAAAAAGGGACCTCCTGCAAACACACGTAGGACAGGACTCCCCAGGACCAATTTTCCAGCATCCTTGAATATTCTTAAATCAACAGCAGTTGTTCCTTGTACCAAGGTTACATCTTTCTCTAGAAACGATGGAAATAATTTCCCCAATACTGTTTCCATTCCTACACAGTTCAGCATGGATGTTTCTCCAAGTAAATCAGATGGACTTTCAGTGTCTTTGGATGAATCAATGTCTACTTGTGATTCTTTCAAGAATCCTGAAGTTGAATACATGGACAATAATGATGTTTTAGCAGTTGATTCCTTAGAAAGGAAGACATTCGGTAGCCTCTACAATTCAGACCTCGAAGAAAAAATTGGTATTTAACTTCAGCAAATAAATATATTTATAAGTCGTCTAATATTATATTGCATTTCATAAATGATTTTCCATATATTTATTATTATTATTATTGATATGTTGCTTAAGTTTCATGTTTATCAACTATAATTTCTTGTACTATCCTTGACTTCCTTATGTGGTTTATATTGATTTGTTTGCAGGGAATATTTGCAATAGAGATATCCTAATTGCAGCCATGGAAACAGATCATAAAGTTGTTAATATTGATGAAAATTACACGGATCCACAGCTTTGTGCAACTTTTGCTTGTGATACTTACAAGCACTTACGTGCGTTTAAGGAAGGCCTTGCCAAACAACATAAATTTTATTTTTACGTTATTTTTTAAATATTTTTAAATATTTTTTAAAAAATAAAATATATACCGTGGCCATGTAACGTAAATTTTTTTTACTTTTTTTTTATTTCATTATTTTTATAAAAATAATAAAATAATATGTGGAGATAATATATATGTAATTTTTTTAAATTTAAAAATCCTCGTGAGAACGCGACGGGATCCTAACGCCGGAATAGATATATTTACTCTTTTGATATTTATCTTCTTGTTCTGAACCCCTACTTACCCAACTGCAGGTGACTGAAGAGTACAGACTCGTACCTGACACATTATATTTGACTGTAAACTACATAGATCGGTATCCTTCAGGAAATGTGATGAATAGGCAACGGTTACGGTTACTTGGCGTCGCTTGCAATTGCCTCGTAAGACTACATTTCCTCATGGTATTCTTTTGGGACAGCATTAAATGGTATCAAAATTCAAAAATGAAAATTTTTGAAGGCTTGTTATTAATTTTTGAAGATAAAAATTATTTTCTTTTTATTTTTTTATTTTAAATTAAATATAATAAAAAAAATTAATATATGTACAAACTTATACTTTTTAAAAGAAAATTTTAGCTAATGTAATATCTGTGCTCATACGTTAGTAATTTTTTCTCTTTTATGAAAAATTATATTTGTAGTCGATGAATGTGTAAATATTGCATAATCATTTTAAAAAAATGACATTACTAGGGAGTCCGTTAAGGTGTCCTGCTGGAATGCCCACATAGTGTATTTTATTTATTTTTATGTTTTTTATTTTATTTTTTTTTTATTTTTTAAATATTCTTAAATATTTTTTAAAAAATATAAAAAATCATAATATTAATAAATAATAATTTTTTAATCATTAAGTAAAAAGAAAGGAAAAAAATGACAACGGGCACCAAAACGGGCCTCTAAGCATTTTCCTTAAACAAATAGTATATTCGAATCTCATATGAGAAAAAAATTAATATTTTAATAATAAATTCTATTTTTTTCAAAACATTTGTATAACGTTTATATATTTCACGATTGTATATAGCATTATTATTATTTTTTTACGATCTCCTTTATTTTGTAAAGTAGCGTCTTACTTACCTTATGTTAATTTCATCATTTTATATGGCAATCAATTTTTTGACTTTATTTTTTGCATTTATTTTCATAATGGGTTTCCAATAAACTGGATTCAGCTCATTTTATATCCAAAAGTTTCTGAATGTTTTCTGGAATCTTGATAATGAGTTGCCTTGTTCCTCGAGTCCATGCCTGCCATAATTTTGGAGGGAGTCGTTTAATTTAATTTTTTTTAATTAAATCACTAGAGCTAAGATGCTTCTACATATCGATCATGAGGCCTTACCCATTTGTAGACTAGACAATTAATTGACACGGAGATAGTATAAAATTAAACTTATAAATTGATATAATTTTATGTAATATAATAGATTTATTTTATAATAAAATTAATTTTATAGTTTAATAAATAATATCAAATCACATTAATTTTTTAAATTATTTTTATGTAATTTATTTGTGACTTAAGTACTTTTCCTAAACTAATTGATTGACTACTGCACATAATCAAACCGAACTTTTATTCATCTCAGACATTCAGAAACAACCCCATCATCTCTCTTGAAAATTAGGATTTTTTTTGTATTGAGGGGAGGGGAAGAGGGTTGATCTGCCTCCACCTCCCTTCTCATTTTGCTCCATTTTTCCTAACATTTCTCAGTCCTTCTCCACCTTTCTTCTTTGTCCTCTATTTTTTGTCATCTTTTTGTTTTTCTGTCCTCCCTCACTCCCTTCTCTTCTTTCCTCCTTATCTTTCTCGTGTCCCTTCTTCCCTCGTCTCCCTTCCATCTATTTCTTCTCCCTTTACCTAGTTTGGTTTTGTTTTTGCTTCAGGTTTGCAAGCATCACGGGCACCTTTCCCTCGCCCTCGCCCTCTCCCCCATTTTTCCTAACCTTTCTCAGTCTTTCTCCACCTTTCCTCTTTGTACCATATTTTTCATCCTCTTTTTGTTTTTCTGTTCTCCCTCACTCCCTTCTCTTCTTTCCTCCTTGTCTTTCTCGTGTCCCTTCTTCCCATGTCTCCCTCCCATCTGTTTCTTCTCCCTTTGCCTAGTTTGGTTTTGTTTTTGCTTCAGGTTTGCAGGCATCATGGGTGGTTTTAGGAGGCATTTGGAGCTAGGACTGTAAAAGAGCTGAGCCGAACCGAGTTTTGGCTTGCCGAACTCGAGCTCGACTCAAAATACTCGAGCTCGAGCCCGAGCTCGAGTTTTTATTTATTATTTGTTTGAGCTCGAGCTCGAGCTCGTCTCACAAACGAACTTTAGTCGAGCTCGAGCTATTTTTTTTTTTAAATTTTTTGAATAAATTTAAAAATAAATAAAAAAATTAATTAATAAAAAATTAATAATTAATATCTAACTAGTTGATATCTATTCATCACAACAATATATTATGCGTTTATATATATTATTAATAAATACACATAATATGATAACATATACATATTTCACATGCTTCCCACGAATTAATATATGAAATTATTAAATTTTATAGACTAATTATTGTACAAATTATAAAACATAACTATGAAATATATTCATCATATAGATATAAGTAATAAGATTACATATTAGATATTTAATTATAAAAATGTTATAAATATATTTTAGCAATACCTATATATAACATATATGTGTATATATTTATCAATATATAAATAAATTTTAATCGAGTCGAGCTAACGAGTCGACTCGAGTATAAACGAGCGAGCCTTAACGAGGTTTAGCCGAGTCGAGTCGAGTCGAGTCGAATTTTGTCAGGTATATGTCATTTATAAATCGAGCGGGTATTTGCTTTTTTTGAGCGATCTTTTTTTTTCACAAGTCGAGTTTGATTCGAGTTTAATCGAGCGGGCTGTCGAGTAGTCTGGTTCATTTACAGCCATATTTGGAGTTATATAGAAGTCGACATGTGCGAAGCCTTCCGTTGTGCTGGATACCACATGCATACTGCTGGTGTCCTCTTAGGGTATCGATCTGTTAGCTGCGATGGAAGTGTGCTGATCGGAACGACGAGTGTTACACATGCTCCTCTCACAGTGAGAGTGTGCTCTCCGTGAACAACCATTAGAGGGGTCTTCCGGTTGCTACGTGCGGGGCCAAAGGGACAAGGGCTATCGATACTCTCTTTTTGTCCTAACAGCTACCGACAGTAGTGGCCACCTGTGCTGGTTTTAATTCCTCTAAGATTGAAAATTGGGCTGTTTGGTTTTTTATTTTTCCATTTAGTTTTAGTTTCTGTCCGTTATTTAGTTTTAATATAAAAAAAAATTGGTCTATAGGATTTATGGTATGTAGAGTTTTGTCCCCAATTTCGTCTTAGTACAGTAATGGGTTTGGTTTGATTTGTTTGGTTGGTTGTTACTCTGTCTTGAACAGAGTTAGGCCTGTCTTTCAGACGGTGTTCTCGAGAGATTTGTAGTCAGGGTTAGAAAATGTCAGTTACTTTTAGTGTACTAGGGAACTACAGATTATTGTTTAGTTAACTTATAATGTATATTTCAAGTTTATTTGTAATGTCCATTATTAATGAATGAAATGTTATTTTCCTCTTCAAAAAGAAAAAAAAAAACCCAACTTCTTAAGTTGTATACATGACTTCTTCTGAAGTGGTGTACATGCCTTACTTTTAAAATGGTCTTAAGCGTGAATGTGTTTTCTGACCTAATTACAAAGATGTTGTAGAGAGGTTGAGATCAAGAAAAACAATGCGAGTTTGAGCGAGTAGAGGTTGGTCAAGTCTTGATTGAGTGTGATCACGTTTAAGTTTTTCATGGAATTAGATTTTATCTTCACGAACACATTACAAGAAAATTGTTTATTTGCAGTTGATTATTTCCAATGAAATGATTTTTTACAATTAAAATGAGTTGTAAATAATCTTTTTGTCGCAAATAATTAGTAACAAAAGCTCATTTTTCTTATAGTGACATTTAATTTATTATTCAAGTGAATTATAGTTCATTCACAAGCTACTTCGTTTAGATAAAGTAGATTTTTTAGATTAGATTTTTTAATTTCATCTAAAATTTTTGATAAGCGGACTTTGACGTTTTGCTAATATTTTTATATGTGTATATGCATATATCAACAATTAGATTTACAAGTCTTTAAGTTGCATATTTAGTAGTATTAAATCATGTACCTAATATATCTTTGAATATTTAAATATCTGTAGTAAACATAGAAAGATAATATTATAAAAAACTATTAACATATAATAATCAATTATAAATCCGTGTTCACGGACAATTGATTTGCTAAATGGATTGAGGAAAACTTGAATTTGATTCAAGCCGATACTGAATGGCTAGTCTAGTAGTTATCGGTTATCTAGATGTTTACTTCCAAGTACCCTTTGTGGCTTAAAAACGTAAAAGAAATCAAAACAGAATTTTTTATTTTTTATTTTATTTTGTATTAATTCTAAGTGAAGGGATACACATAACATATTATAAAACACTTACAGTACAATATATATTATAAAATAAGAATATTTCTATAAATTATTTTATAAAATTAGCATCACTTTACAAAATGAAATTAAAATAAGGATAGACAAACATATATTTTCACAATAATACTTTAAAAAGAAGATATTTTATAAATAATAATAACAATAATTTTTTTAAACACGATTGTAAGAATTCTTTGTCCTCTTAACTTTACATAAAATGTTCAAGTTATTGGCTGTCTGCCTGTTCATGATCTGGAATAACAATAAATAAAGAGAACAGCTATTTCTTAGCAGCTTATTTCTCTCTTGATGGCAAGAAGAAAAAGAAAATTATTCTCTCTACTTGTGACGTATTCCCTAATTCCCCTTGTTTTCTTTTGTTTTTTTTTTGGTTTTTAATTAGGAAAATTTTATACACTATATTATTATTTCAGTTGCATTTAATTAAGTAAGATTGTGATATATTTTTATTATTAAATAATTATTTATTACATATTTTTTTTTATTATCTAATAATAATGAATGTACCATAAATTATTAATACAAATAAAATGATAGCTAGTTTGATATATATATGTATATATATGTATATATATATATAGTATTACTCTTCTAATTAGGATGGGTGGAAACAGCTAATATTTTTTTTAATTATTTTTTATTTTTTAATTTATTGTGTGTTGCGGGCAAAGAGTGGGAATCAGATCAAAGGCAATGAATATTCGGCGCTGTCTTTTACTTTTTGAATGTAGCCTGATAGAGCGGAGACTTGAAAAGTTGCCGTAAATATATAATTTTATTCACAAAGTTGAAGGTGTGGCAAAAGTTGCCAAAAATAGTGATTATTATCGAGAAAAACGTGTTGACAAAAAGTGTTTTATTTTCTCCTTTTATTTTATTCACTAGTTGTTTGGGTGACAACAAGTGTTGCCGATATACGTGGGTGAAATAAATTGCGCCCTACCTTATTCTACCCGCGAGATTTTTCGTCTTTCCCACCTTCTTCGATCCTTTTCCCACTATTTTCTCCCTAAGTGGCTGATGGAAACGCGGAATTGATTTGGGCGAAACCCCCGATTCATGTGTCTGAGATTGTCCAAGTTCCACTCTACGTTTTCATTTTCGCCCGCGATTCTCCTCTTACCTGTCGAGAAGCCATCTTTCAACCTAGAGAAGTCGTCTTGCTGGAAACAGCACAGGATACGCCGACAGTAAGTCCTCTTCTCTCCTATGTCACTTTAACCTTTTCTTCTACCATGAAATCTCACTTCTGTCTTCAATCTCTCGTAGCCCAACCAGTGAAATCCCTTAAGTCCCGAACGGAAGCCCCTTCTTTGATCCCTCATCTCATGGCCATGTAACAAGGTATGTCTATTATGACGTTATTTGAATATTTAAAAGGAAAATGACAATCGATTGTGAGTAATGTTATGCAGGGAAAGCGTGGGTCGTCCGTTGCATCAGTCTTGCAAATAAAGAGAAAAAGAGTTGGAATTTATTCAAGTCCAAAACGAACTGAGGTAGGAGACAAGAAAGGTAAAGTGAATAGGCTTTGAAGATGAATACCTTTGTTTTTGCTATATTTTTCTGTTATTATTATCCTTTCAACCAAACACCAATTTGCCGAAAATTAACAAGTGGCTTTTGGGCAATTGGTCAGTTTGTTGGGTAGTTTGCGAAGCTTTTGGGCTGCTATGTTGTTGGAAGTTCTGGAAGCAAAGATAAGGTGAGTTTGCTGATTATATGTGTTCAACATGTCAATTTAGTGTAGCTTATTATTTTTTATTTTGATAAGTAATAACCTTTATTGAATTTAATGTAGCTTATTACGGTTGTGCTTGATCTAGCTAGCTATTAGTATCATTTAAATTATCTGTTATGATGCGTAGTCTTTCTAATCTATAATTGTCTGTAACATGAATTCCTAAATAAAGAACTCCCATCCTCTTAATGGCTAGATCAAATGATTTTTGTTATATCGGACACAAGTGGATACAGATCTCTTGTCCACTCAATTTCACTAGTCATTTTCATTACTTGAAGATTTTTCCTTTATTTATAAAGGAAAAATCTTTAATCGTGATACCCAACATTTTCACGACATTAGTGGATACCCAATGAGTAAAGTTCAGATTTTTCATTTAATCGTGGAAAAATCTTCTTTTTTTCCTTTATTTAACTAATGTCGGGTATCATTTCCACAAGTGGATGCCTAACAGTTCAGAGCTATCAAGGTTTTATGCCATTTTTTGGTATTTAATTAAAGGAAAAAAAATTCTGGGCACACACACACACACACACACACACACACACACACACACACACACACACACACATATATATGTAGATATATAATGAACTCTGTCATGTTTAAATAGAAGGGAGCAGTCATTCTAATACATAATATTCAGGTCAAAATTGACTTTGTATCCCCTTTCCACTAGTCATAGCAGATACTTAACCTATTGTTTAATCGTGGCCTGCCTACCTGATGAGAGATGGATTTATGATTGGATAATAGATTGGTTACAGACTTTATGAAGTTACCAAGGAGATGCAAGTACGAAACGATCATCCCATTGACTAAGATTATAAGGATGCTCATTTGATTTTCCAATGTCAATAGCTGAAGAAAATAACTGAAATTTTATGTAATTCAAGAAGTTTTCTAATTTAAGTAGTATCAAGTTTATTGACCACCCCCTCCCCTGAAAAAAAAAAAAAGTTGAAAGTGAAAAAAGATCAAATAAAGTTCTGAATTAGGTTCTAAATATGGGTATTTTGAATTTGGTTCAGAACCATTATGGAAAAGTATATCATTTCCATGTATTTTTATTTTCCCTTATAGTGAAATTTTAGTTTTGATGCACATGCTCAATTATAAACTTACTTATGCGAGAAACATGCCCAAAAATGTTTTTTTTTTTATAAGTAGCATGCTCACAAATTTGACTTTGAGTGATATTATTTTTCTATTGATGAACCCATTGATGAAGCATTAAATTTGTGCTTTTTTTTTATAATTTATTTTTTATACAATTAGCATGACCAAAGAGATTTTTGGGTACATGTATTTTTTTTGGGTATTGAACAAAATAGATATTTTTCAAGGTTCCCCTTCCATGTTGCCTTCTAATCCCCTGTGCAAAAGTAAAATTTAAAGAGGGTTGAATGCTGAGACTTTTATTTAGCCTAATGGAGTTGAATATTGATTCTTTTTTGTAAACAAAATCAGCAAATTGGTGTTTATTTAAAACAAAAGTTATAAAAAAAATGTGTTGTATCTCCAAGTATAGGGATGGATTTAAGTAGAGAAAATGTAAGCTATTAGGAAATGGATTAATAATGTGAACCTGCTAAGTAGGGCTGAGCAAAAATCCGAAAATCCGACTCCGACTCCGACTCCGACTCCGACTCCGCCCCGACTCCGCCCCGACTCCGCTCCGACTCCGACAAATCGGAGTCGGAGTCGGAGAAAAAACTCCGACTTTAATCGGAGTCGGAGACGGATTCGGTAAAGAAGTCCTGCCGACTCCGACTCCGACCCGACTCCGACTCCGACATACCGACTCCGATTTGTAACCCGACTCCGACTCCGACTACGATTCCGACTCCGATTCCGATTATATATCCGACTCCGACTCCGACATTTTGCATATAATTTGTAAAAAAAATATATATCTATTTTTCATATATAACTATTATAAATAGATAATTAAATTAATTATTATTTCCAAATAATTTACTCATAATAAGTCATATTAATTATTGTTTCTAAATAATTTACTCATAATATAATAGACATATATAATTATAAATACTAATATATTAAGAATTACTAATATAATAATTTGTAATATTAATATATACAAAATTAAAGACTAACATATAAGTAGTGATGTATTATAAACTAATAAATAGTAAAATATCATAATGTTGATAATTACTATTATATAATTTTAAATCCTAGACTATTACAACCATAAATTGATAATTAAATGAAATAATAGTATGTTGGATAATGTATAAATATCAATGTATGAGCCAATATAAATTAATAGTAATATTAATGTATTAATACCAATGTGTTTTTAAAGACTAACATATAAGTAGTGATATATTATAAGTTAATAAATAATAAAATATCATAATGTTGATAAATGATAATTACTATTCTATAATTTTATAAGCACAAGCTTATTCAAAATAATTTCTTAATAATATAATAGACATTTATTAAGACCAAAGTTCAAATCTTAAATTCTAAACCCTTAATTTTAAATCCTAGACTATTACAACCATAGATTGATAATTAAATGAAATAATAGTATGTTGGATAATGTATAAATATCAATGTATGAGCCAATGTACATTAATAGTAATATTAATGTATTAATACCAATGTGTTTTTAAAGACTAATATATAAGTAGTGATGTATTATAAGTTAATAAATAATAAAATATCATAATGTTGATAAATGATAATTACTATTCTATAATTTTATAAGCACAAGCTTATTCAAAATAATTTCTTAATAATATAATAGACATTTATTAAGACCAAAGTTCAAATCTTAAATGTTAAACTCTTAATCTTAAATTCTAGACTATTACAACCATAGATTGATAATTAAATGAAATAATAGTATGTTGGATAATGTATAAATATCAATGTATGAGCCAATGTACATTAATAGTAATATTAATGTATTAATACCAATGTATTTTTAAAGACTAACATATAAGTAGTGATGTATTATAAGTTAATAAATAATAAAATATCATAATGTTGATAAATGATAATTACTATTCTATAATTTTATAAGTACAAGCTTATTCAAAATAATTTCTTAATAATATAATAGCAATATTAATGTATAAACACTAATGTGTTTTTAAAGACTAACATATAAGTAGTGATATATTATAAGTTAATCATTAATACTATTGCACAAATTAATACTATTGCATAAAATATCATAATGTATCATAATACTATTGCATAAAATTTAAGGAATTTGTTTTATTTAGAAAACTTATAATTATTTAAAATTATTTTTAAATTTCATTTACTAACATAATTTGTTTCTTTAAAAATAATTAATAAACTTTCTTATTTAATTTTATAATAAAATAATATTAGTTCTAGTATTTATTTTGAATTAATTATATTATATTTTTACTTTTAATTATCTGTTTTTATTTAATTTATTTATAAATTTTTTATAAATTTAATATATACCGTTAGATCTAGGTTTAACCTAGATCTAACGGTATATATTATATACATATATATTGGATCGACGGATCTATGCACCCCAATGCCCATTGCCCCCGCGCCCCTCCCCTGCTTCTCTGCTTGTCAATAACGAAGAAGAATTCAAGAATGTGCAGGCGTGCAGCGCGATCGGAGCCCACGGGAGTTTCTTTCAAGGTGGGCATTGAAGGTACAAAAGACCCTCTCACAACTTCGACAACGCTTTACACCCCAACCTCTCCCAACCCAGTTCTAATTCCAACAAAACGCGTGCATTTTTGAACTTCGAATCCTGATTCTCTTTTGTAAAACTAACTTCCTAATTCTATTTATCTCAAAATATGAGTTTCCGAGATATCGAGGTCGGCAGTGGCCGACCCCGACGACAACAGCAGCAGGAGAAAGAAGACCCTTCTCAGGCCGTGGCTTCTGGGATTTTCCTCGTCAACACTACCGTGTCTTCCTTCTCTCGCCTCGTTAATTCCCTTGGAACTCTCAAGGACACCCTCGAACTCCGTGAAAGGCTGTGAGTGTTTTCCTTGTTTGTACATTGTGCTGGAAATCCCTGCACCTTATTGTTGCGTTCATAGTTCTCTTGAGAACTTTCAAAATATGCCCTTTTACTGCTTAATATGCTACCGAGTTTTTACTTTTTGATATATGCTTCTGGGTTTTCAGAAACCTTTCGTGTTTACGATGAATGGATATGAGTGTTTCTGTAAATTGATATGACTCATATGCGTGCTTATGTCCTCTTGATGTCTGATAATTTCCACTTTTTTGTTTCTTTGTGTTTTTTTTTTTCACGTTTATCAATCACTTTAGTAATATATTGCTGCGCAGAGCTGGAGTGGTTAAACAATACAACTTATGTGGGGATAAGGTATAACGACTTTATAGGTTCATCTCTGTTTTACGAAACCTTTTCAATGCATTGGTGGATTAGTTCTGATGGATCGCTAATCTAGTAAAGATGACTAGTTCTTTATATATATATATATATATATATATATATCTAATAGCTTATATTTTAATATGTTAATGTAGAATTGGTTACTAATATGGCGAACTTACTACATGAAGAATGAAGATGATTGAGGTTTGAGGTGCTTTGTTGTTGTTGAATTTGCGTACTTTTTTATTTGTTTAATTTTATTGTCTTATTTGTAGAAATTTATGTGGTATTTTATTTCCTTTCTAATTTTGTTTTTTTTTTCTTCAGGCACAGCCGCACAAGTGGGAAATTTGAAATGATATGTAATTTATAATTTGTATTAGTTATTTTGTTGAAATATGGAAACTATTGTTTATTTGTTTTCTATTGTTTATCTTTTGTTGTTGGATGATAATTTGAAATTTGAAAAGATAAATTGTGGAATGTGGATGATTGTGGAATGTGGATGAATCCTCTATATGATGTGATAGATGATTAACTATGATAGATGATAGAATGGGTATTGTTTGCTTTTATTTTTTCTTGAAATGAAAAAATAGTATGGTTACTACCATCAAGTTATGTATTTAGTTAATTTGTAATAATATTTTTATTTTTGTAATTTCTAATATTTGGTTTTGATTATGTATATTGTATTGTTAATTTGTAAGAATGATTTTATTTTATTATTGACATTTGACTTTGGTTTTGTAATTTTAATTGGTTGGAATTTGTAATTTTGGACTTTTGGCTTTTTATTTCATTATGTAATGATATTGAAGTTCAACTTCGATTTTTTATAGTTTGAAATTGTAAAATTGAAATGTCAAATGGGTTAAAAAAAATTTCAATACAAAAGTCCAACAAAAAAGTCAAATTCCGACTACGTTCCGACTCCGCTCCGACAAAGTCGGAGTCGGAGTCGGATTGGAGTGTATAGAAGTCGGAGTCGGAGTCGGAGGTCGGATTTCATTTCCGACAAAGTCGGAGTCGGAGTCGGAGGATTCCATTTCCGACTCCGACTTAGTCGGTGCTCAGCCCTACTGCTAAGCTCTCACTTCCTCCTCCATTTTGAATAGAATAAGATGGACTGCCCTTTCCATTATATTCTGAATTAAGGGGGAACAAAAGCTGTTGATGCAATTCTGGAAGCATAGGAATTGGAGAATGATAGCTTTGATCATTACTAGGTACTTTTGTGTTTTGGCTTATCAATTGCTTGTATTAGTGTACGTAGCATGACTTGAAGAATACCATTTCTGTATATATTGAAGAAAAGGCTTACAAATTTCTCTAATTGGCAGAGTTCCACTATGTCAATTCAACAACTTCTATTCTTAAAGGAAGACACTTACTAATTTGATCCAATCCTTTTCCACCTCCATATGTATGCTTCTAACTACCATTCTTTGTACTCTAGGACTGTAATCATGCCTATATGGAGAAATATGATTTTCTTTTCGTGAGTGCTTGGGCAGAGGGATGTAAACTCCATAATCTTAGCAAATTCTCCAACATATAATTGGGAATGTTAACATCCATCTCAAAAGCGCATTGCTCATGTCACCAATTTATTGAAGAAAAAAATTAAAATCTTGGTGGATCTCTTGGTTTTTCTCTGTTATTTTTGGCTTTACATGGATTACATAATGCCATACCTTTATTAGCTTCTGGTATAGGTGTGTGGGGAAAGAACAAGTTGGAATTACTCTAATTCAAGTTGACTAGTGTCGTCAGTTATCTAAACCAAACATCTAAAGCATATATTTAGAGGATACCTAGTTTGTATGATATACTTGTCTATGGTGCTTGAGGATCTAGATCAGATAATGAAACATGCTAATACTGAAGATGGAAATCATATAGCATGGTACTATTATCTATGAACTGCTTGTTAGGTACTCTGTTTTGGGTATTCATAAGCTGACCTTTGATAAACCTCTTATAAGTCTTATACCAAGCCAAGTGATTACTAGTGCTGGCTTTGGATGCCTTTGTATCAAATTATTGCACTATTTATAATTCTTAATTGCTCTGTGGAACAATGACGGTGAAATAAAGCTCCAGCATTAGATATTTCAGTTGGTGGATTCTGCTATTCTTGTATGTTTGCTATGAAGGTTTGCATATGTGATATATTATATTTTGTATCAAATGAATAGTATCATGGGGGGTTGTGGGTAGGGCCACCCTAAACTAAAAGTTGGGTAGCAAGTTTCTTTAATGAATAACAACAGAAATTTTTGAAAATTTTTTATGCATGAACGCAGCAACTGAGTCATTGTCTTTTGCCTTGTCAGCTTGAATATCCATGGTGCCAGTGATAGTAATTGATGCTTCTCTTGCAGGCATCATGTTATGGCATAGGTCTTACTCTAAAGATTTTATTAATGTGACCTATAAGAAGTTTAGTCTTATTCTGGTTGCTGCATATAGATTTGAAAGTTTTCATGCTTATTATTACAAACAATACATTAGATACATACTGGATGCTACATTATTTTGACACGAGGCTAGCTCACTTGCATGGAGGCTGAAAGTTGGTGGATAATATTCTTACTCAAATTCTTGTATGATAGCTATAAAGAATGGCAAATATGCATGTCTTGTATTGGTATCAATTGAGCACATAAACTTAACAGGGTGGGTTCCAGTAGTAATATGCTGGTTGTCTTGCACATTTTGTAGAGTTATTGCATAGTTCAACCACTAGAGATTTAGGTAATGTGACTGCTAATAAGTTATAAGTTTGCAACTGGTTGTCCACTATATAGATTTGTTCACTATACTTGCTTTCTTATATGATTAGATTATCTGCATTGGACCTTGATTGCAAGTTATATCATTTTAAAATGTGTCTAGCTGATCTTCAATGGCTGGAAGTTGTTAGTTAGGGACTATTTTATATTGCTGTACTGTTAGTTTATTTGATGAGGATTCTTATAGTAATTGTCTAAACAAAGATTTTGAAGGTTGTGGTTAATGTTTGAAAAACTGCATATATAGCAGGTTCCTATAAGTAACAGCAAGGGATCAACTTATGAAGAGAAATATGGTGCATGTAAGCCACAATGATCACCAGCCGAGAGATCAAAGTGTGTTGGAAGTGGTTGGTGTATGCTTTTAATCCAAGACTTGCTCGATGTATTAGTAGGGAATTAGCAATTTAGCAGGCCCCCATGTCTCTGAATTGACACCAATGCTAGTATATCATGTATAGCCTCTGGACTCGCCAATTAAGATTGCAAATTTTGTGTATCCCTAGATGTAGTTTATGTTGGCTAGTGCACCTAGCTCATGTTTCAAGTCTTTTGATGGCCATATATTAATTGTTTGCTGAGAACATATCTAGTATATGCCATATGTCAGCAAGTGCTAGTGATTTAAATTTGTTTTGGACTTGATGTAGAGATTGTCTCCATGATTATAATGATCAATGCATTCCCCATGTTATGATGAAGTAAAAACTAGCATTTTCATTTCTTGACCTCTGGGTGATGATCATTACTTCTCATAATATTTTAAGTGCTAGTTAGATCAGCAGATATAGATCATTAATTAGCTTTATGTTTTACACAACAAACAAAATAGGCACTAATATATCTATGTATGTGAAGGGAACAAAACAGGCCAGGTTCATGAACTTCAGGATCATGCAATTTCCAGGATGTTTACATCTATTTTTGCAGCAATGTATCATGCAGGAATTCTACTTTTATTGGCAATAAGTTAGGAAGTTGGCCAGTTGAAACAAATGTCGCATTTCTACACGTACTTATTGTGGAGAATAAACATAAATTCACATCAAATTTTAGTTAAATTGATGATGATGAAATGCAGGAATGGATTATTAGCGGCAAATTACGTTTATCAGTTTTCACTATTTACCAAAAAGAATAAGTCAAGCAATAGCCAATTTAAATGCAAAAACTGTGAGGGAATTGAACTTTAGCTATAACATGATGTGGTCAAGATAAATACATTTATGGAGAACAACTTCATCACAAACCAAAACCAAAAAAGGTGGCAAATTGGTATTGCAGCAAAAAAATAGTATTTGCAAGAAAACAATTTGCTAGCAAATATTTACTAAGAATGACTTGGCAGCAAATTCATTTTACGGTGGGTATGACTTGTAGCAATTTCACTTTGTCTACCAAGCACGACAACTCAGGTTTTGCCAAATGGTCATTATTGGTATCAATTGTTGCTAATGATATACATTTACCACAATATTTAGTTATGATGTAATAGATTGACAATGAATTACAGCTATGTTATGTGCAACAATTTGTTATATTGGTCAATCCTAAATGAACATGTAAGCACATTTGTGACAAAAAAATATTATATTAGCCGAAAAAACATATTACCGTAATAAGTATGTATTTGCTTCCAATTGTTGAGTTGCCGCTATATATTGTATAATTGTCAACTTTTTATCCACAAAGATGTGGCAAACATAAATGGCCAATATTGCATATTTTTGACAATTTTTTCAGGTTTTTGTGACAAAATGAATTGTAGATATAGGACTAAAATGTTGTAGTGATATATTATTTGTGATCATAATCTCTTGCATGCGGGTGCTTGGTTAAGATATAATTTAAATATATAAATTAATCTTTCTAAATATAAATGTTTGGGATAAATGATAATTTCTTATAGATTTGACTCTTGTTCTAATAAAAATCAAATAAAAAGGGATCGACCACCAAATGAAATAATGAATGATGAAAATACAATGATGAATTAGAGTATAGTGACCAATCTTTTTCAAAAGAAAAAACAATGACAATTTTGGTATTTGTCCTTTCTTCTAAATCTCAATTATTTTAGTTTCTAAAATTTAAGAGAAATGATATACATACAACATATTTCACAACACTTACACAATATAAATTAAAAATTAAAAATATTTTTATAAACTGTCTTATAAAATTAATATCATTTTATAAAAATATCCTTACTTTATAACACCTGTTATATAATATATTGTACAAGTTGTCATGAGTTTATTATTTCCCAAAGTCATAACCCATTATCAAAAAATAGTATTTGTGCCGAATTATTTGTAATAAGAATGATTATGAGAATCGATATATTTTGATAAAAGTTATCATTTTCATAACAAATAACTCACAACAAATATGCACTTTTTGCATATCCATCCTTGTAATAAAAGGTTTAATTTTTGCCGTGCTCAATTACCACCAGACAATAATAATTTTCGAGGATATGCTGTTGGAACAATGGTGTTAGCGGGATGGAACTACATGATGGCATTGACGCTCTCCCAAAACTTCTAAAATAATTAAAATTAACTTTTTGAAGTTATTTTTATTATAAATTCTGTAAAATTTAAGATCGAATCTCTATCTAAATAGAGTTCTTTTTAAGAGAAATCTACTTATCAGTCTGGTTGTTAAAGGACTGAAAACAACCTTCAATAATTATCTGCTACGTCGCTCACCCGTGACAGTAACAACAGTGTCGCAACACACTGAGAAAAAGCTCTCTCCTCTCTCTGTGTTTTACTCTTAATACTAGCAGACAAGGGAGTTGTTCATATCAAAAAAAAAAAAAAAAACTTTTTCTTGAGCTATACCTAAAAGCTATACCTTGGACTTTTAGGCAAAGAAAAGGCCTTCCACAGGCTTCATGGAGAGAATCCAAAAGGACGTCAATGCCAGCATGCGTGCAATACTGATTGATTGGCAAGTGGACGTAATTCTTGCATAAAGAATTATAGATATATACAGTCATTTTGTTTTTTTTTTGTGCACAGTAATATTAGGGATTTCCGCTGCGGCCACGTAATGTAAACTTTTTTTATAATTTTTTTCATTTCATTTTTTATTTATAAAAATAATAAAATAATATGTAAAGATAAAACATATGTAATTTTTTTTTCTATTTAAAAATCTTCATGAAAACGCGGCGGAATCCTAACGTCGGGATACATATATTTGCTCTTTTGGTATTTATCTTGTTCTTCTGAACCCCTACTTACCCAACTGCAGGTGGCTGAAGAGTACAGACTTGTACCTGACACATTATATTTGACTGTAAACTACATAGATCGGTATCCTTCAGGAAATGTGATGAATAGGCAACGGTTACAGTTACTTGGCGTCGCTTGCAATTGCCTCGTAAGACTACATTTCCTCATGGTATTCTTTTGGGACAGCATTAAATGGTATCAAAATTCAAAAATGAAAATTTTTGAAGGCTTGTTATTAATTTTTGAAGATAATTTTTTTATTTATTTTAAATTAAATATAATAAAAAATTTTAATATATGTAAAAACTTATACTTTAAAAAAAAAAATTAGCTAATCTAATATCTGTGCTCATACATTAGTGATTTTTTATTTTATGAAAAATTAAATTTGTAGTCGATGAATGTGTAAATATTGTACAATCACTTTAAAAAAAGGATGTTGCTAGGGTGTTCGTTAAGGTGTCCTGCTAGAATGCCCACATAGTGTATTTTATTTTTTCTAATGTTTTTTTATTTATTTTTTTATTATTTTTTAAATATTCTTAAATATTTTTTAAAAAATACAAAAAAATCATAATATTTATAAATAATAATTTTTTAATTATTAAATTAAAAAAAAAACAAAAAAAAAAGGGCAACGAGCACCAAAACGGGCCCCTAAACATTTTCTTTAAACAAATAGTATATGCGAATCTCATATGAGGAAAAAATTAATATGTTAATAATAGATCCTATTTTTTAAAAAATATATGTATAATGTTTATATATTTCACGATTGTATATATATAGTATTATTATTATTATTTTATGATTTCCTTTATTTTCTAAAGTAGCGTCTTACTTACCTTATGTTAATTTCATCATTTTATATGGCAATCAATTTTTTGACTTTTATCTTTTGCATTTATTTTCATAATGGGTTTTAATAAACTGGATTCAGCTCATTTTATATCCAAAAGTTTCTGAATGTTTTCTGGAATCTTGATAATGAATTGCCTTGTTCCTCGAGTCCATGCCTGCCATGATTTCGGAGGGAGTTGTTTATTTTTTTTTTAAAAATAAATCACTAGAGCTAAGATGCTTCTACATATCGATCATGAGGCCTTACCCATTTGTAGACTAGACAATTAATTGACACGGAGATAGTATAAAATTAAGTTTATAAATTGACATAATTTTATGTAATATGTTAGATTTATTTTATAATAAAATTAATTTTGTAATCTAATAAATAATATTAAATTACATTAATTTTTTAAATTATTTTTATATAATTTATTTGTGGCTTAAGTACTTTTCTTAAACTAATTGATTGACTACTGCACGTAATCAAACCGAACTTCTATTCATCCCAGACCTTCAGAAACAACCCCATCACCTCTCTTGAAAGTTGGGATTTTTTGTGTATCGATGGCGCGTGTCGGGGGGGGGGGGGGGGGTGTGGTTTTGAGCTGCCTCCACCTCCCCTCTACCTCTCCCCTATTTTTCCTAACCTTTCTCAGTCCTTCTCCGCCTTTCCTCTTTGGCCTTTGTTTTTCATCATCTTTTTGTTTTTTTGTCCTCCCTCACCCCCTTCTCTTCTTTCCTCCTTGTCTTTCTCGTGTCCCTTCTTCCCTCGTCTCCCTCCCATTTGTTTCTTCTCCCTTTGCCTAGTTTAGTTTGGTTTTGTTTTTGCTTCAAGTTTGCAGGCATCACGAGCGGTTTTAGGAGGCATTTGGAGCTAGGGCTGTAAACGAACTGAGCTGAGCCGAGTTTTGGCTTGCTGAGCTCGAGCTCGACTCAAAATACTCTAGCTCGAGCCCGAACTCGAGTTTATTATTTGTTCAAGCTCGAGCTCGTCTCACAAAAGAACTCTAGTCGAGCTCGAGCTCGAGCTTAAATTTTTTTTTGAATAAATTTAAAAAAAATAAAAAATAATAATTAATAAAAAAAATATTTAATATCTAACTAGTTGATATCGATTCATATAACAATATATTATGTGTTTATATATATTATTAATAAATACACATAATATGATAGTATATACATATTTCACATGCTTCCCACAAATTAATATATGAAATTATTAAAATTTGTAAACTAATTATTATACAAATTATAAAACATAACTATGAAATATATTCATCATATAGATATAAGTAATAAGATTACATATTACATATTTAATTATAAAAATGCTATAAATATATTATTGGCTATACTTATATATAACATATATGTATATATATTTATCAATATATAAATAAATTTTAATCGAGTCGAACTAAAGAGTCGACTCGAGCATAAATGAGCGAGCTTTAACGAGTTTTAACCGAGTCGAGTCGAGTTTTGTCGGATATGTGTAATTTATAAATCGAGTAGGTATCTGCTTTTATGAGTGAGTTTTTTTTTTCACAAGTTGAGTTTGATTCGAGTTTAACTGAACGGGCTGTCGAGTAGTCTGGTTCATTTACAACCATATTTGGAGCTATATAGAAGTCGACAGATGCGAAGCCTTCCGTTGTGCTGGATATCACACGCACACTGCTGGTGTCCTCCTATGGTATCGATCTGTTAGCTGCGATGGAAGCGTGCCGATCGGAGCGGCTAGTGTTACACATGCTTAACTCACAGTGAGAGTGTGCTCTCCGTGCACAACCATTAGAGGGGTTTTCCGGCTGCCACGTGCGAGGCCAAATGGACAAGAGCTATCGTACTCTCTTTTTGTCCTAACAGCTACCAACAATAGTAGCCACCTGTGCTGGTTTTAATTCCTCTAAGGTTGAAAATTGGACTGTTTGGTTTTTTTATTTTTCCATTTAGTTTTAGTTTCTGTCCGTTATTTAGTTTTAATAAATAAAAAAAAATTGGTCTCTAGGATTTATGGTATGTAGAGTTTTGTCCCCAATTTTGTCTTAGTACAGTAGTGGATTTGGCTTGGTTTGTTTGGTTGGTTGTCACTTTGTCTTGAACAGAGTTAGATTTGTAGTCAGGGTTAGAAAATACAGTCACTTTTAGTGTACTAAAGAATTACAGATCATTACTTAGTTAACTTGTAATGTATATTTCAAATTTATTTGTAATGTCCATTATTAATGAATGAAATATTATTTTCCTCTTCAAAAAGCAAAAAAAAAAAAAAACCCAACTTTTAAAGTCGTATATATGACTTCTTCTGAAGTGGTGTACATGCCTTACTTTTAAAATGGTCTTAAGCGTGAATGTGTTTTTTGACCTAATTACAAAGATGTTGTAGAGAGGTTGAGATCAAGAAAAATAAGGCAAGTTTGAGCGAGTAGAGGTTGGTCAAGTCTTGATTGAGTGTGATCATGTTTAAGTTTTTCATGGAATTAGATTTTATCTTCACGAACACATTATAAGAAAGTTGTTTATTTGCAGTTAGTTATTTCCAATGAAATGATTTTTTACAACTAAAATGAGTTATAAATAATCTTTTTGTCGCAAATAATTAATAATAAAAACTCATTTTTCTTATAGTGACATTTAATTTATTATTCAATGGAAGCGACCATTTCGATATATAAAAAATGATCGATTTGAAAATGCTGTAAAAAATGAAATGTCGAGTGAATTATTGTTCATTCACATGCTACTTCGTTTAGATAAAATATATTTTTTAGATTAGATTTTTTAATTTCATCTAAAATATTTGATAAGCAGACTTTGACGTTTTGCTAATATTTTTATATGTGTATATGCATATAAAAATCAATATTTTTATATGTGTGTATGTATATGTACACATGCATATATGTATATGTGTATATGCATATATCAACAATTAGATTTACAAGTCTTTAAGTTGCATATTTAATAGTATTAAATCATGTACCTAATATATCTTTGAATATTTAAATATCTGTAGTAAACATAGAAAGATAATATTATAAAAAACTATCATATGGTAATCAATTATAAATGCGTAAAATTGTCAACAATTTTAGACATTTTTATTGACCATCTTATCTTAAGGCCGCTATGTTCTATACATAAGAGGAACAACTTCAAATATCCATAAAAGAGATTGGGAAGAGGGAGTTGGCACTCCACAACGATCAAGTCCAACATTTTAGTCAAGAAGCCGACATGTAGCATGCACGCACACTACTTCGTGTCTATTTTCTAATTCGTTTCTATTTTCTAATATTCATGGTCATTTACTTCTATTTCATATGCTCGAAGAGAAGAAGATTTCGTATTTGTACTTATATTTGTATTTGATGGAAACTTATTGCTTGTAAATTAGGTTGTTCTCCGACCCGACCCAACTTGAGAAGCCTCATTTCTGACCCGTACCGATAAGCTTCCAGTTCCATTTGGTCAATTACCCAAATATCCGATACCCGATTTCTTTTTCTTCTTTTTATTCTTTGTTTTGATTGAATCTCACTAACCTAACCTAGAAAACAATATTTTCATGGGATGAATATTGCTAACCCAAATAACAACGTTGGCATTGGCATTGAAATGGCCAAGAAAAAACACATTCAAAACAGAAAAATCGAAACCCCCTAACAAGAAAATTCCAACTATTGCAAATTCTAATTCCTTCATATTCCCATATCTTCTTGGCAACCAAACACATTTTATAACTGAAATGCATTAAAATGAGAGGTTTTGAGAAGAATATAAAAATAAATCCCGACAAAAAATCCACCTATTTCCTTCAAACTCCAAAAAATTCTTTATATTCTCTTGTTTTCTCGACAACCAAACAAGCACTTTATAATCCAAAGGCCTCAAAAGGAGAGGTTTTGAGAAGAAAATAAAAAGAAACCCCAAAAGGAAAACCCACCTCTCTCAATCTTCAAACTCCAAAACATTCTCTTTAAACAATGCTTCTAGGTGGCGTTCTAGCAGTCGGTGATGCGAATGAAAGGTCGAATCGAAAGCAAGAGGACGAGCATGAGTTTAATTTATTTTTTAATATTATTATTATTTTGTAATTTGTAAAATATGTATTGAAATTAAAAAAATGCGTATTGGAATTTGAAAAATATGTATAAGAATTTTTGTTTTGTATAAAAAATTAAAAAAATATAATAATAAAATAGAGATAAATTGAGGTGAGTCTCAAATATAAACAGAACCAGTGCAATAATTATTAAGAAAAAAAAGTAAAAGGGCAATATTTTTAGGGCGATGCTAATTATCCTGGTGAAATGGGTCCCATTTCACCGGTTTTTTTAATATTATTTTTAAATAATAATATGATTTTTTTTTTATTTTTTTTAAAATATTTTAAGATATTAAAAAATCATATAAAAAATATATAAAAATAATACTAAAAAAAAAACTAAAAACTAAATTAAACCAGTGAAACGGGAACCAAACGAGACCAATTTCACCGGAATCCATACTTTTATAGTCCAACCTGGGTGTGCTGCTTGGTATAATGTAGTTTTTTTTTTATTTGTTTAATATTTTTAAATATTTTTAAAAAATAAAAAATATATTAATATATTAAAAATTACTTTCTTAATTATTAAAATAATAATAATAATAATAATTAATTTAAAAAGCGGTCAAGTACCACGGTCAAGTTGGGAGACGTATTTAAAGAAAAAAAAAATAGAAAAGTGCAGTACTTAAACGTACAATTCTCTATCACCATTTCAAGCCGTTCATACCAGCGGCAAGTCTTAGAAACAGCGGCCGGTCAAGCTTTGCTTGAGAATATATGGCAGTACTTGGCAATGGCCCCTACCCTAACCGATCTTGCTCGCCCGCCAATATTGTGACTGTTCGAAACGCGTCGAATCTACTTCAACCGCCCAAAACTGGCATATATAACACCGGACGATCAGGTAGATCAGAGTTCCTAATGAAATAACTCTTCCATCGACTAGCTAGATATAATACAATCCCATATATACCTTGCTGATATTCATCTTCTTTCTTCTTATTGGATTTACTTCTTTAGTTTTTTTGCCTATGAAGATTTGTTTTTCCCTTTTTTTTTTTTTGTTTTTTGCTTGCGGAATAAGTCATGATCGTTGTAAATGAACTGGTACAAGATTTGACTTGTTTCGTTTCTTGTGAATTAATGACTGAATTCTAATCGTTGGTATATACAGTACACCATGTGAATTGACTGAATTATAGTCGTTGTAAATCTTGACAAATAATAGTAACAATATTGTTTATAATTTATAGCTACAATCGTAATCGTAACTCCATGAACTTGTTGAATAAATAATAATTAGACTCCACTAAAAGGATCAACAACACAGGCAGCAGTTGTCGCTATGGTAACGATGAGGCACCCGAGACTAAGGCTTTGAAGGCCAATCCATCTTTTGCTCCATCTTGGTATCTTCTTTTGCACTATATACATCTCTACCGGAAAGTAAACTGCAATGGGCCAAAAGGCCAAAATTTGTATGAGTTTAAGCGACTGGAGGTAGATTTCAAAATTATTTGCTAGAAACACTGATACCACAGTAGTTGTGGTCACGAAAAGTGTCCTCGAAACCAGTCGGAAGAAGTTGAGTTTGTAGGGACCAAAATGGCTGCAGCCTGTTGGGATTTTAATGTCTTTAGTGATGAATTCATTATCAGGGAATCTCTTATCTAGGATTTTCTCAACCATTGCGAAAATGGGTCGCAAATAGATTTGATATCCTCCAACAAATTGGATTAAAATGGCAGCACTTGCTATGTTAAGAAGCCAATATGGTTTATAGAAGGCATACACGAGGACTTGAGGGGAGTTATTTCCGAAAGCAGCAAAACCCATGCATCCATAAAGCATGGAGACAATGGTTGTGAGTAAAAGGCTAAGTCCAGTGGCCTTTTTCATTGTCTCGACTTCTGATGGTGGGGATTTAATTGTATCCTGTTTTAAATAATTTGGTTAATTAGTTGATCAACATCATAATATGAATCATGCATGCAAAAGAACAATTAAAGCTATAAATTCATATATCTTGGACATGAGATTATATATACCTCGATTTCAATAAGGATGGCTGAGAAATCGTATGCTTGAACAATATCCCTGATTGCTTTGAAAATGTTCAACATTTTTTGGGCTCGAGTCATAGTGCCAATCATTGAAGGATCACTATTATAATATATTCCAGTCACACCTGACATGGGTTTATGGAATCTATAAAATCTACTTTATAATAAAATAATTTTACAATATGATATATCACATAAATTAGATTAATTTGTAAGTTTACTTTTATATAATTCTTTTATCCAATTCCAAATCAAACTCAACCCAAACCAAGTACAAACCAGTTATATGAAGTGTGTGCGTACCTGCAACTTTAGCGATAGCAAGGCCAAGACCAATTCCTGAACAAAGTAGGAACATCATAACACACAGAATGGAGAAACTGTGCAGCTGAGAAAACTTGGAAATTTGAGAGAGAATTATTTGGGCAACGGCGAAAGCAATGAAGTATGGCATGAGATTAATATCACATGCTTCATCACTAGCTGCGTTTCGACATTTAGAGAACCAGTTGATATCCCTGTTAAGTTTAAATTAAAGAAAGAACAACAACCCAAGTTATGTCCCATAATTAGCCACTAAACTTAAAGGATTCATCCAGATGATAATTAATTAATTAGATGTACACATGATTTCAAACTTAGCTAGATACGTACCTCATCGTTTGGGATGCAAATACAATGTACCCGCTGGCTGCTGCAAGAAGGTGAAGGTAGTGAATCACCCAACATATCTTGACCTTTGCTCCATCTAGAAAGTAAATTAGTAAAAACATGACCGTGAAAGACAGAAAAGAAAAAAAAAAAAAAAAAAAGGAGAATTCGGACTTCAAGATCAAACCTGCAATCAACAATGCATGCATGAACTTTGTCAAATTGTGTTCGAATATAATTTTTTTAACTTTTATCTCGTCTCATCTTTAAAAACATATCAGATCTAATTTTTACCATATAACCTTAAATATATATGAAAAATTTAATGTACATTCATTTCATATATATATATATATAAGATGAATAGTGTATTTAGTCCTAAGTAGTATTTTTTTTATTCTTTTAAATTAGAATTTCTGCTCCACTACTAGACGTAGTCAACTGTCAACCTTTATATTATGCTATTGATTAATTTTTTGTTTTATTTTATTTTCTTGGATCGTTTTCACAACATACGGTTAGAGCATTACCATATTTAGAATATATTCATCAGAAGGACGATAATATTCTAACAATTAGGACGTAAAAAGAAAATACGAAAGTACTCCAAACAGATTTTCATCTTTGACTATACAAAAAAAACAAAAGTACAAAAGCCCATAAGTACTGAACTAAAAAGAACCTAGCTTCAAAAGTCAAGAATTTTCAAGCCTCGGTTGAACCAGACTCCAATTAAATAAACTTGAACACAAGGCTCCAATCCGGCTTGGCAAGCCCTCGTGGTTTCAAATTACAGAGAGGGAGTGGGGTTTGCGAAAAAAATCTAGAAGAAATCAAAAATACGTCGATGAACAAGCTGGAAGAATGGGCAGCAGTGTGATGGTTGGTTATTGAACAAAAAATTTACCCAAATTTGATCGAATGGAATCCATGTAAGTATAGTTTCTCTTGGCAGTGACAGGTGAACGATAGCAGGCGCAGAGCAAAGCGGAGGTGCAGTAAGTCAGGAGGGAGAAGAAGATGATGACGGCTGGACCAGCAACCCATCCAAGTTGTGCAACACTCCATGGTAAGGACAGAAACACCGGGTTAGCCACAGTTGCCGCTGTTATGTAAACACTTGCACTCCAAACCGTCCCTGCAAGTTCGGAAAGTTATACATATACATATATATATATATATATATATATATATGTTTTTGTTTTTTAGGAAGAACAAACACATTCAGCATGGATCAGTTTGAACCACAAACCAGCCCATGACCGAAAATATTGTTTTGAACAGGAACCGGCCAGCCTGCCTTAATTACCTGCTCGCTTTGGGAGGCGGCCATCGTCGTCGACGGACTCAGAGTCGCTGGAGCGTCGTGGGAGCAGATCATGGTCGGAAAGCTGGTTATTTGTGGCAGTGTTCTGAATCTGATGCATCTTTATGGACTGCATATATGGTATTAAAAATGCATCATGAACATAAACAAGAATGAACCAGCAGTAGGACCAAATGAGAGTTAGCAGCATAAATCAAGATGGATTTGTGAATGAGAAATACAAATTTCCTATATTTATGAGAATTAATGGGAGAATGGAAAATTGGTCAAGTGGGCTGGGGATGGGGACCTGTCCCACTAGATTCAGAGTATCTGAATAGGATTCTTTACTCCCGAAAAGAAGGAAAAAGAATGCCCTCTCCAACTACAAATGAGGGGACTTAGATTTACAGGGAGAAAGCCCTCTTTTCCACACGGAGATCTAATTTATAAAATAAAATACAAATAAAAGCATTTTTTTATAAATAATAAACTAAAACTTTATCTAATATTGATCAAATTTGACAAAATTTTTAATTTTGTTATTCATTTTTAAAAATAAAAATATTTTTAATTTTTTTCTATAAACTTTTTTTTTGATTAAATATGATCAAATTTCTTTTATTTATAAAATTATATTTTTTAAAATTTAATTTTAAATAATCTAATAAAAATGTTCTAATATTTTTGACACTTTGCTCAAACGCACGGTTGCTTACTTTTTGGCACTTTGCTCAAACGCACGGTTGCTGACTTTTTGGCACTTTGCTCACTGCGTAACCAACCAGCCATTTTCTGACTGGTCGTTAAGCAGTGGTGGTGCAGAGTGCATGCAATTTAAAATGAGTAATAAAAATGATATTTATAATTCTATTCGTGATCTCCACACTAGTTTTATTTATTTATTTATTTATTTTTATAACAAGTATATAATGTACAAATAGTAAATAAAACAATTTAATTAGTTTAACAAAAATAAATTAAAAAATTAAAATAATAAAAAAATAAATCTAAAGATCCCCAGCATATGTCATACTTGTTTTTATAATCTTTTATATATTTTCTTAATCATTTTTAAAAAATTCATAATATTATTAAAAGGTACATACTTAATCATTAACTAAAAAAACATCCAATTAGGTTTTGGGAGTGTGACTTTAATATATATATATATATATATAGTTTTTTTATTTTTATAAATTTTATTTGTCCCTTTTTAATAGCAAAATTATATTAATTTTTGTGTTGGATAATTATTACATAATAATTAGATTAAAAATTGACTGTTTGAAAAAGAAATTAATCTCCTAAAGCAACTTCTAAAAAAACTACAGTCTGGTTTATTTTTATAAATAAAATTAAATAAAGTTAAAAATTAAATAAAAAAGATTCCATGGGACTGCCACTCGGATAAATAGATAATCAAAAGAATTGGACCGATCAGTATAAATGGTTTTTTTTTTCTTTTTAAAATTATTTTTATATATTTTTAAATATATTTTAAAAAAATATTAATATATTAATAATTACTTTCTTAATTATTAAGTAAATATATATATAATCGATTAACTTTATAGGTTCAAATAACAATTTTCTTTTCTAATTCCCTTGTTTTCTTTAGCTCTTTTGAGGTTTTTAATCAGGGTTGCTGAAAACATCTAATTTCTTTTTTTTTCCTTTTTTTTTTATTGTATATGTGTGGGGAGGAAAAAGGAAAGTTCCTTCCCTTTTCTGGAGGAGTGGTTTGGAAGTTTCGTCCTCTTTCAGGTTGATTGGACTCAAGTATAAAGGCGGTGCTATGAAGAATCGAACATAGACTCTGACCTTGTTGAATCTCCGATTACACACCATGGAATAGATATCGATTGTCCCTGTCCACCTACCTTTCAACTTTACACAACAACTTCTTCGTTAAGATATAATTTTAATATATAAATTCATCTCTCTAATAAATTTAAACGTTTGGAACAAGCTATAATTTCATATGAATTTGATTCTTGTTCTAATAAAAGTCAAACAAAAGGAGATTGACCTCTTAATGAATTATGAAAATGATTAAACTTGAAAATACAATGATTAAAGGGATCAAAATTTGAGTATAGGGACCAATCTGTTCAAAAGAAAAAACAATGACCATTTTGGTATTTTTCCTTTATTCTAAATCTCAATAATTTTGGTGTCTAAATCCATTAAAAAAATAATATTTGTGATGAATTATTTATAATGAAAATAATTATTTTTTATGAAAATCAATTTTTATTACAAATTAATAACAATAAATAAGTATTTTTGTCATAAGATGATTTGGGTAACCATGCTTGTAATAAGATGATTTGGGTTCAATTTTTGTCATACTCAATTACCAGATTATGGTAAGTTTCGAGGAAGTGTTGATGAAATAATGGTGGCGGGTGGAATTACATGGCATTGAAGCTCTCCCAAAACTTTTAAAAATTATCAAAATGAACTTTTTGAAGTTATTTTATATATAAATCAGTGAAGAGAAATGATAAATTTATAATTGTTAGAAAATAAAAAATAAGAAGGAATAAAAATAGTGATAATCTCGTTAGGATATTTGTCTTACAAGATGGTAATGGTAAGAAGAAGAAAATAAAGTAAATAATTTGTACACTAATAGCCTTTATTTATAGATAATCATACACCAATTTGAAAGAGTCACAACCATTAAAATATTAATAGTTATTAAGTGATACAATTTTTAGCAAGTGACATAATATTTTAATTAAGTTAAAGTGTTATGTCTTTTAACATTCCATATAAGAGATACAATTTTTTGAATTAGTCAAAAGGCTATGTCTCTACATCCTTAACCATCACCATCCCATATGGAAACCATCACCATAAAAATGATGTAATTTCAAGGAGTATATCATTTAGTAATCACACCCCTTAGAATAACAACAATACGTTTTATAATATTGTACATAACATATGTTATAAAGTAGATGTATTTTTATAAATTGATACTAATTTTATAAAAATATTCATATTTTATAACACGTGTTGTGTAAATATTATAAAATATATTGTATATGTATTAATTCCCTTCTGTAAAATTTAAGATTGAATCTCCATCTTAATAGAGTTTTTTTTTATTTGTTTAGAAAATCGTATTGCAATCTTTATGGCCTCGTTTGATTCTCAAATATATTTCAATTCATCTTATTTTATTATTATAATTTTTTAAATTTTTAACTTTTTTTTTTTAATTTTTATATAGAATATAATAAATAATTTAATTTGAGCACTACTGAGAAGTAGTCACATTTAGAACATTTATTTTTATATAAATAATAATATTTATTATTTATATTATTATTCATATAAGAATAAATATTCTAAATGTGATTATTCATAATTATTTTTTATTTAATTTTTTCAAATTTTAAATCGTTTTTAATATTAAAAAATAATATTTTATACCATCAACCTAACGCGACATCTACGCGTTGCCTATATCTACTTTTATATTTATTATTTATATTATTGTTCATATAAGAATAAGTATTCTAAATGTGATTATTCATAATTATTTTTTATTTAATTTTTTCAAATTTTAAATCGTTTTTAATATTAAAAAATAATATTTTATACCATCAACCTAACGCGACATCTACGCGTTGCCTATATCTACTTTTATATTTATTATTTATATTATTGTTCAATGTGATTATTCATAATTATTTTTTATTTAATTTTTTCAAATTTTAAATCGTTTTTAATATTAAAAAATAATATTTTATACCATCAACCTAACGCGACATCTACGCGTTGCCTATATCTACTTTTAGGGTCTACAAAACATTATTGACATAGAATCATGTAGCGCGTTGATCCCAAGGAAAATGGGACATTCTTATTTGAGAAATGTTAAAGTCACGAAAAGTGTCACAAAAAATTAAATTAATTTTTTTATTATTTTTTTAACTTAATAGTTAAGTAAGTATTTTCAATAATATTTTAAATTTATTTTTTAAAAATAAAATATAAAAACTATCTTAAAAATGAAAAAATAAAACCAAAAAAAAAAATTATTTTCCTTGCCGGGATCCCATTCGCCGGAATGAGTGTAGCACCAATCTCCTTATTTATTTCAACGTCAACAAGGTTGGTAGAAGTATGCTTCATTTTACCTATAACCAGGGGCGGAACTACCCTGAGGGATATTCCAAATTTTTAAAAAAATGATATATATTATATAAATATATATAATTTTTTTTATATAATTAAAATTTCCACACTAACTTATCAAAAAATAAAAAAAATTTCCCCCCAAATTTTTTGACCTCTAAAAATTTTACTAAAATTATTTTTTCAAATTTTAATACTTACTTAGTTTCATTCTAAATTTTTACTTCAGTGACGGTTGACATCTAAATTGTCTCTTCCACTTTAGCTTAATGTGATAATGCAACTAAATTTTTAAAATATGTTTAGATTATCTAAAATATGTAGATGACTAGAAATATGAATTTTTTACATATCATTTACTAATTTATATTGAGAAAAAATTGTCAATAATTTTACTTTAGAAATGATAATAGATGAATTTTATTTTATAAAAAATCATTTTCGAGCTTAATTTGTAGGAGAAATCTTAAGTTCATTTTTTTTTCTATAATGGGCTCTAACAAATTACAAAAATTCTAAAAAAAAAAATGATTTATAAATATGTATTTTTATATATAATTTTATAACATATGATTATTGTTTTTATATATAATCATGCGCAAAAAAAATAAAACTTATATTAACATATATCACATATTTCATCAATTGGCCTCCCAAATATCAAATCTTAAGTTTGCCCCTGACTATAACTAATATAGTACCTCATGTTACCAAATAACTACCAATATTTATATAAAAACATGGGAAAAAAAGTCATTATTTATGAGGGCACACCACATTGAGGTTTGGTTGAGCCCAAGGGTGCAGCCCTACCTCCTTGGTTTGGCATCTCGTTGAGCCATGACAGTCCTCAAAGGAGCACCCAGTCCCTCCTTTTCGCCATTCCACGTTAGTAGGCTCCATATACTTTGGATCTCAAGAAGAGGTACTGTCCATTGTTTTGAATTTCGTATCGTATCGACTGGTATGATCGGTACGTACCATATTGAAATAATGATCGATATAAAAATTGGGTCTGTTTCGTACTGGTCCAAATTTTGGCCGTACCGGCCATGTATATCGACCTATATTGGCCGATATTGAATTTTGGAATTTTACTTTTTTTTTTTTTTTCATTTCTTCCTATTTTTTTATCCTAATTTAGACTAGATTATTTACATATATATTTATATATATAATTTACTCATATATTGACTATTATTTTAAAATATAATTTATATATATTTATATATATATATATTTTTATGTATAAACTATTCTGAAACAGTATACAAAACGATACCAATACTAAAATATTTCCTTTCAGTACTCTAACTGATACTTACAAATACGATATTCAAAACATTAATACCATACTCAAATAAATTATGTGTGAAGTAGACTTTATGCTTTTCACGTTTGAGCTAAAGATCGGGTGGTTCGCTCTACCGCCTGGCCCGCTCTGAAACAGCTTCTTCAAACTGATTCCATTCGAGTGGATCAGGTACAATTCGAAGCTCCTACTACCCGGATTCTCCCGGTCCGATGTGAACGCTATCCAGTCGTCGTCCGGTGACCAACTACACATCGTACTGGTTAGAATGTCACAATTTCACGTATTTTTCTTGAAAAAAATATTAGAAGTGTGTATTAAAAAAATAAGTTTTCTATAAAATTTTAAGATTTATACGTTTTTTCAAAGGAAATATTATTTTGAGACTATATTCAACATTCCCGGCCCATAATATAAACCCTTCAAAATCCCAAGTAATACAGAGTGGCAGCTATAAAATAGGAATGTTAAATTATAAAATTAATATTATTATTATTAACTATATTTAAGCCTAATTTTCTTTTACAACAATTTTTAATTCGTTTCATAAATTCTATTTAATTATTCTAATTTTTTAAAATTTTAATATAAAATAAAATAAATAAATTTTTTTTTTAAAATTTAAAACAACCCACCTTAATGTATTCCCTTTTGAGCCTTAATTATCATAGACCATAGAAGACCCATCTCCTACTTTCATGCTTGTAGTTTTATCTGTTGTGTCTATCTCCATTTCCTTTCTAGCGTTTGCTCCTGTTTCAAACTTTTCGTTTGATCAAAACCCATTTCTTAATTCGTCTTTGAATATTTCCAAGTTCAAACTCCTGATCACTGAATTCAACGACGTAGTTTGATCACCTCCCACGATCGATCCCACTCTCTTCAGTACTCTTCTGCTCACTATAATCATATTTTCTGTGCTGTTCTTCGAATTCCGACGATGAGTTTCTTGAGGCCCTCTGCATTGTACCAATTCCTTATCACCTCCCCTTCGCTCCGGTGGATGCCGTGCCAGAGTTGGGGGTTTCTTCGGTGGCCGGGAATTGATGGGTTCCTGAGGCTTTTGGTGGTGGTGCTTTTATGGTCCACATTTTCGGAGATTCGGCACATACCCTCCTCTTATATGTACTCATCTCACCCCGTTGGTGACAGGATCATTGTTGAAAAGGTAAAGTTTTGACTTTTATGCATGATCTGCATCGGTTTATTATAATGGCCATTACTACACATGGTTCGGAGGTTTTTGCATTATCCGCTGTACGAATGTAGCGATCAGCATATTGTTCTGAGAAATACTCTAGTCACAAAAGATTACACAAAAATAATTTTTATAAATTGATGTAGTTTGATATGATTATTAATTATAAATTTATTTTTATTCTAAAGCAGATCTAATCGATCAAATGAAGTGATATTAATTTGTAAAATTATTTTTATATAATTCTTTTGTAAATGTAGTAGTAATTGTTTGTTCGGAGTCAGTGTTAGGTTATTCCACTTTGGAGGGCCATATTGATATCTGATCTTCTTTCTTTGACGATTTTTTTTAGCTTATATAGCCGAACTTGGATGATTTCACTCTTTATACGAAATTTTCTTGCTAATTTAGATTTACCTCTAACACTGTTACCCTTGTCACGAGTTCCTCATCAGATTTAGTTGATGGACTACTTTGGTTCTGTGGAATCATATTTAATGTTGATGGTTGTAGGTGGAAATCTGTATTAAATAGTCTGATAAATGTTATAAATGAAAAGCTTGCTTGTGTTTCAAGTTTAGGCAAGCCTGATGGTGCTACTCTTGAGTTTACAGATGGGGGCGGCCGCCCCCGAATGAGAGTTTATGGTCGTTCCATGAACGCATCCACCCAACTATGATTGCCGAAACTCTTTTTGCAGTCTTTAAATTGGTCATTTAATTTGATCCTTATACTTCCAATCTCATCGTTGTATATAAGAAACTATTGCTTGATGGGGGTAGTCTGGTCACTTATAGTAGGCTTGTGAATTATGTGAGTTCAGTTTAAGAGTGTGTGTTCTCTTATAAACTTCTTCTGTACTAAGGTTGTGCCCCCTTCCACTTTGTAATCAGGTTACTGTTGTCAAAAGACAGTTTAGGTTTAGGAGTGTCAGTCAAAGTCAAGAAGTTAATGGGAGTGTTATATAAAATTCAATGAATATGAAATTCAATTAAGGCCAACAGAGTAAGAAAAAACAGTTTCACAATTCTTATGATGTTCATGCTAGTCTGTCTATGGCTTAATGACTTGTTGGAGTTCTTGCGTTTTTCACTTTGGTTTGATTTTGAAAGCACCTACCATCTAAGTTCTCATACTGGTTATGCTTGAAGCTTTTGCCAGTGTTGGCAATTGATTATTTCACCTTTGAAAACTTAACTCTTCACAAGATTTTGTGTTAGGACTCCACAATGAGTTGACTGTTTGATGATTCATTACCTATTTGAAATATGTGGGCATTTCCAAGAATGGCTTGTCATATCTTAGGTTGTTTTTCCCTCGATGATATTCGTCTCTTTTTCACTCGAGGCTCCAAGGAAATACCGGCAGTGGTTGAGAATTTTTTAGATATACTATCACGCTCCAAGTTTGTTCTAAAGAAAGTTTTTGTCTCACAGTATTACTGTCTTCCATGATCCACGACTACAGAAACTCTTTTTGAGGTCCTTATTCGTGGTTGATTTCCAGCTATATATGTCTTGGAGTGATCGTTCTTTTCATTCTTTTTCCTGATGGTATATCTTGCAGAGTCTTTTAGATTGTTGTCAAGGAAATTCGTAGGCTATGATGTATGAGCGGAAAAATAGTGTCATTGGAATGGTCAGTGGCTATATTCTTGCAGCTCTTTTCTGAAAGATGAGAGAAGTTTATTAGGTGATGACAATGGATATCTACATTTGAAGGATTGTTTGTATGGATACCCATAAAGACATGTTTGGGTATCAAGAAATGGAGGTTTCACAAAAACACATGCTTATTCAATTATGCAAATGCAATTCATCTTCCTTTTAAGCTTTTGAGCATGGGTCTTGTCCTATGTCTTGTACTCGAATTGTTGAAGTTCCATTGAAAAACTGGAGTAAGCAGAACCCATCATTAATCATTGTGTTAAAGAAACAAAATTGGTAGTCTGTTGATAAATACTATGATCATGAATAACAGTAATGATTAAATGGCTGTTTATTTTCAAGTTTTTCATCACTTAAAATTTTTTAGCACTATTAACCTTTACTAAGATTATGGTCACTTGATAACTTCTTCAGGCTACATATTACATTCGAAGCCCTGCTATACACGACAGTGTGACATTCCAAAATCCAACACAGGCCTGTAAATATATTGAACAAAAGTGCTACATTCCCCTGCTTTCTGGTTAACTTTTCGGTTAAGCTCAATTACATTCTTGATTTTGTTTGTGGCATTCTGGAGAAGAGCAAGGTGTTTTCATAAAGAGAACTGTTGCAAAAGCAGGAGACTTGGTTCAGGTAGAATTGCTCTCTGGAACCCTCTTACTCCAAATTATGCTTAAATTGTTGCAAAAGCAGGCCCTTGCACTTTTGCTCTTAGGTAGTTATTGGGTAAACCAGATTGACGCAGATGCCTTTGGTCGCTCTTTACTTTATGAGATTGATCAGTTTTTGTGCAATTTTTGTGCATTCTTGAGTAGTCAGTCTATTGGACAATGGACTTCCAATTATGTTTATAATTCAACAAATTGAATATAACCAAAGGAAGCAATACTAATGTCCAGTTCCTAAAACCTTGCAGGTCAATCATGGGTGGCTCTATGATGGAATTGCTCAAAAGGAAGATTTTGTTTTTGGGCGCCCAGCATACAAATCAAATTTAACAGTATGCTCTCTATCGCTATCCGTTATTGCTGTGTTTTCATTTTATTTGCAGTCTTTTTCGGCATCTAGCTATGCCAGCAGAACTAGAGGTGGAACTAGTAGTCAGTCATGAAGGGCTGAGTAACTGATGGGAATTAAACTTAAATGTTTAAAAATAAAACTATCTTATATTAATGTTGTTTGTTTTAATGAAATTAAAAAGAAAGACTCTTTCTCAAACATGATTTGAATGGCTTACAAAAAAAAAAAAAACATGATTTGAATGTATATCATGATTAATCTGTTGGGAGAAAATATATTATATGGTGAGCTAGCTTAGCTGGCATAATATCTTTTTATTGAACAAAGGACTTGAGACTAGGGGTGACAATATGTTACACGGCCCGTTTGTCCAACATAAACATGACACAATAATAGCAGGCTAGAGTTTAGTATTAACGAGTTTCGAGTCAAATCGGATTGACCTATTACGACACGATTATTTAACGGGTTAGTAGCGGGTCAATCTGTTTTGATCCATCATGACACGTTAAGAAAGTTAAAATTACAATTATATTCTTATACTTAAAAGTAAAATAGTTAAAATTTTAATTTTGATATCTTTATTGTTTAGATTGTAATTCAGACTTGTAGTTAGTGTTATAATTTTTATAAATATTGTAATTTTAATATTTATATAAAATGATGTTAAATTTAATTAAGTCAAATGGATTAATTTCGAACATATTTAACTCATTTACATAAACAAGTTGAAACGGATTATATTGTATCGTGTTAATCTATTTAGTAATATTTACTAATGGGTTGTGATGGGTTGACACAATACGTTATGTTAACGGGTCGTGTTAGGGTTGAAATTTTAACACAATAAACTTAATGGGTCGGGTTAGAGTTGACCTATAGAATATAATATAGATGTCTTGATATAACACGATTTGACACCTCTACTTAAGACTTGAGAGATTGAACCCATTACCCACTTATACCAAGGCTAACGAAACAGAAAATTTACTCCTATGTGTAGTCCACGGTCCTAGTGGGTCCCAACCAAAACTAAAACAAAGAGTTTTTGTAACTGCTTCCATAATGAATGAGCCTTCTTCCTATTAAATGCTTATGGTTATCAATAAAAATAGCATCTATAGGAGTTTTCATATCTTGGTTGGGGCCTCTTGATTGGCCCATGAATAGTTCTTGGCTACTTACAAATAAAGAAGAAGAAGAAGAAGAAGAAGAAGAAGAAAGAAGAAGAAGAAGACAAAGGACGTTCGTGACATTCCCCATCGATATACCCTCAATGTGAATTCGCGGGATACTATTAGGGGAGCCCAGTTGAAGGAGAGCCCAGATGAGTTAGGCCCATTGGGTGGGAACCTCAAGAAGCTCACTAGGTCGACCAGAGTCCAGGCCTGGTAAGGATAAATGATTCAAGTCAGGGAGAGGGAAGGTGAGCCCAGGTGACTTGGGGCATCCGCGGGATTCAGGGAAAGGACTCGAGTGCTCCACACAAAGTGAGCAGTGACTGATGCTGCATTAAATACTAAGCTGGACAAGACTATGACGAGTGTCGAGCCGCATGAAATGCAAAGCAGGGCAACCCACACTACATTAAATGCAACCCAGGAATCATAGTCACACTAAGTTAGGAATTACGGGGACTAATACGGTCAAGATTGGACGGAGCTGGACTGTACTAGGAAAATCAGCCCATTCTGACGTGCCAACCCCGTGACAGATGCACAGTAACATGACATAAACCCAACCACCCCATCAGGTAGAGTGGGTGTAAACCTCCCTATAAATAGTGCTCAATCCCTCAGAAGCAAGGTTACCTTCTTTATAACTCTCTTACTTTCTCATATTGTCTTAAACCTTCAATCCTGGGCACTAACTTTGGCATTGGAGAAGTCTTGGACCCCAACCCCATCATCTCTATTCATCCAATCTGCAGGTTTGAGTCGATTGGACCATCGTGAAGAAGCTGAATGGTTAAATACGTCCTCAACAATAACAAATCACATATTAGTGTGTGATATATATTAGACTTGAGAAGTAGAAGTTTTCTTAGCATTAGCATTGGTTTCTCTATATGCATCTTCAAAATCACATCATTTGAAGATTGATTTTGCATATCAAAAAAAAACTTTCACATTGAATTATGCATTTTTTAACCAATTGATAAGAAAATATGTTTTTTATTTTTTTCCTAAAATTATTTATATATATATATTTTAAAATTAGCACCCACTTTGTATTATCAATTTAATACAAATTTCATGTATTAAAATCATCTTAATGTGTAAGAGATCAATAGAAAAAAATAATAAAATAATATTTGAATAGTGAATAGTGTTTCTTCAAATTTAAAGAAATACTATTCATAATTATGCAAAAATTTAGAGAAGAGTAAGCCAACGTAGAGATAACTTTGGAGAATATTTTGTGAAGAATATTTTGAATGAGGCCGATTGAAGATTACTTGAATTACTTGGATGCAACATTCATAAATTCTGGGAATAACCCATTTGAGCTGATTACAAATTCTGTCAAGTATGTTTACTTCTTACCTTGCCTTTACATATTGATTTAAACATAAAGTAGCCATTTTTGCATATTCTTACACTTACACGTGTATAATGATGTAGGACACTTACATTTAAACATGTGTCCGTATGTTTTGGAGTCATTGGACTGAGTTTGGACTCTGGTTTATAAATTGGACTGGAACAATTGGACAGTTTTGTATTAACTTAACAAATGTTTTGCTCATCATGGTTGCTAAAACTCTTGACATTTCTGGTGTGTGAAGAGATAAAGAATATTTTTTAGATTTTTCTAGTTTCTGCTACTGAAACTCTTGACATGATAACAGTTTGTGGTGTTCATTATTAATTAGTATTTAGTATTGAGACCCTTTTTTCTTTTGGATGTAATGCAGGCATGTGAGTAGTAGTTGACAAGCTGCTGGTGCTTCATCCGCAATGACTATGACATGAAAGAAAATAAGACACAATTACCCAGCAGCAAGTAGATGATTTTGAGTTTTAGTTCCTTTTGAGATGTCTTAATTAAATGCATATTGTAATTTTTCTGTTGAACCCATGTTTCTAATGACCTTATTTTTGCTTTCGCACCATCTTTTTCTTCAAATTGTGACTAAATCAATCATAATTGACAACAAATATTTATATATTCAAGTGCTTTGAGTTGAAATGAAATCATGCATGTGCGCAGGAACTAAAGTGCGCACTAATGATTATAAGCCAAAAGTTTGGGTCCATGCTATGCTATCTTTTAATGATGTGTAGGCTAGAGAGCACCAACTCAACAAGCTCTCTTTAATGATTTGTCTTTAACAAGCATTTGCAACCTAGCTAAAGTTTTAAAAAGTGAATTAAATATAAAAAAAAAAAAAAAAAACCCGAAGTTCATGTTTAGAAGATGTAAAAAACTATTCCTTTGGAAGCCTGTTTTTCAATACTTCAAACATACTATCGACAGATAACCCATAGTCGAGATTTAACCAATAAATTAATTTATCATCTCAATATAAAATCATACAAAATTAATATATAAATTCGCAACCCCAAACGTGGTACATGGCCAACAATATTTGTCGGACAATATTTGAATCTCTCAAACAGTGCAAGTGAGAGACACTACAAGATAAAATCTATTTTTATCATAAATAATATTTTTAATTATAATTAAAATATCACAAATATTTTTTTTTTGTTTTTATAGTGAGATATCTATTAATTTTTATTAAATCCAAGTGATAAGAAAACTTGGGAAAAAAAAGAAGAGAGATCCGTGAAAGTTGCACCTGAATTTAAGTAATTACTTGTAAAAGGAAAAGCTTTTCGGCCTCTATGCTTTTGCAGTTTTGTCATAATTATGCCCTTCGCTCTTTTTCAGACAACATCTAATTCTTTGGATACCGCGACCACATCTTATCAATCTTTTTGATATTTTTATACTGTGAATTTGTATATGCAAGTGCAGTACTACTTGTAGTTAAAAAGTGCAGTACTGATTAGAAAAATAATAATAATAATAAAGTGCATGAGTACTTGTGGTTAAACGAACAATTCATGATCTATCAGTACCATTTCAACGTTCATACCAGCTGAAAGTCGAAGAAACAGCGGCAAAAGCCATATATGATCTGGCAGTACTACTTGGCCCCTATCCTAATCGATCTTGCTCTTCTCCCCTTGTGACTGCTCGAAACGCGTCTGATCTACTCGGACGACCGCCGGAAACTGGCAATATTAAAAGACCGGATGATCAGGTATATATATCAGCTAGAATTCCTTATTAAATAACGTCTGATCTTCCATCGACTAGCTAGCTAGCTATAATATAATCCCATAAATACCTTGCTGATATTCTATCTTCTTTCTTCTTAATGGTTTTACTTATTTAGTATTTTTTTGCCTATGAGGATTTGTTTTTCCTTTTTGTTTTTGCGGAATAAGTCATGATTAAATGAACACAAGATTTGACTTGTTTCGTTTACTTGTGATTAATTGACTGAATTGATCTAATCGTTGTATACAGTACACCATGTTGGAGTCCCATTTAATTAGAGTGATCGGCCTCTTACCGCAAGTAATTTGTTAAGATTTTATTTTGTTAAGAAATTTAAATTTAATTAAACTTGAGTTTCATTTCTAATGAACTAGTAATGGATTAGTACTATCTTTAGTATCTTATTTCTTGACGGGAACAATAGTAGTCTTGTACGGCAATCAAAAGGCATAGGCCAAAAGATTCTAGATCTCTCTTCCTACTCACAAATATTTTTTCTCTGATCAAGTGGGTTTTCTTTTAAGTTCTTGTTCAATATTCTTGAATCACCATGGTGGGAGGCCGTATGCAATTGTTTTCGCTGCAATCTATTCAGTATTTTAGTCTTAAATGTAAATCTTAACAAATAATACTTTTTTATAAGTAAATCTTATAAACAAATAATAGTAACAATATTGTTTATAATTTATAGCTAGAATCCTACCATCAATGGAATGAACTTCTTGATGATCTAGCTAGCTAGCTACAAATTATATTTGGGCTTGAATAAATAATAATTAGACTCCACTAAAAGGATCAACAACATAGGCAACAGTTGTTGCTATGGTAACGATGAGGCACCCAAGACTAAGGATTTGAAGGCAAATCCATCTTTTGCTCCCTTTTGGTATCTTCTTTTGCATTGTATACATCTCCACCGGGAAGTAAACTGCCATGGGCCAAAAGGCCAAAATTTGTATGAGTTTAAGCAACTGGAGGTAGATTTCAAAATTATTTGCTAGAAACACTGATACCACAGTAGTTGTGATCACGAAAAGTGTCCTTGAAGCCAGTCGGAAGAGGTTGAGTTTGTAGGGACCAAAATGGATGCAACATGTTGGGATGTTAATGTCTTTGGTGATGAATTCATTATCCGGGAATCTCTTTGCTAGGGTTTCCTCAACCATTGCGAAAATGGGTTGCAAATAGATTTGGTATCCTCCAGCAAATTGGATTAAAATGGCAGCACTTACTATGTTAAGCAACCAATATGGTTTATAGAAGGCAGAAAGGAAGAATTGAGGGGAGTTATTTCCAAAAGCAGCAAAACCCATGCAGCCATAAAGCATGGAGACAAAGGTTGTGAGTGTAAGGCTACGTCGAGTGGCCTTTTTCATTGTCTCGGCTTCTGATGGTGGAGATTTAAGTGTGTCCTGTTTTTACAAGATTCAGTTAATTAGTTGATCATCATCATGATATCAATCATGCATGCAAAAAAACAATTAAAGCTATGAATTCATATATCTTGGACATGAGATTATATATACCTCGATCTCAATAAGGACGGCTGAAAAATCGTATGCTTGAGCTATATCCCCAATTGCTTTGAAGATGTTCAACATCTTTTGGGCTCGGGTCATAGTGCCAATCATTGAACGATCAGTACTATAATATATCCCATTTATACCTGACATGAAGAATATGCCTTATTTTAGCAAAGGGGAGTACTACAGTTAGGGGTGTCAAAACGTGTTAACAAGTCGTGTTCGTGTCGTGTTAGGACGTATATATAATGCTTAAAGGGTCAACACGAACACGATCCGTTAAGGATTTTGTGTCAAAAACTTCAATCCTAACACGACCCGTTAAGATAACGGGTTGACATGACACGACCCGTTAAGACCCGTTAAGACCTTTGACACTATATGACCCGCTATGACACGACACGATACAACACGATTTGACACGTTTCAACCCGCAAACCCGTTAGTGACACGTTTGAGTTTAACCTAATTGATTTTATACAAATATTTAAACTTAAACAATAGTTATAAAACATAAAAAATTAATTATAAATTACAATCTTAAAATTATAATTCAATAAGTAGTACACTATAAAATATGATAAACACACAAATATGATCCACACATTGTAAAATATTAAAATTATAACTCAAACATATTAAATAACAATAAACTAACTCGTTAATGATTTTTTAATAAGTACTTAAATGGGATAGTTAAGTGTCTAAGAGTATAAATCTAATTTTAAATTAGGATTTTTTAAAATTTAGCTCAAGAGTATAAAACTAAATTCAAATTTCTTAACGTGTCTTAACGGGTCATAACGAGTTTGACACGTTATGACCCGTTATCAAATCGTGTCTTAACGGGTTGACACGATTTGACCCGAAACCTGTTAAGGCTAAACACTAATCCGCTTTTATCGTGTCGTGTCACATATTGCCACCCCTAACTACAGCTGCAGACAAATTACAGAAAAGTAATCACACACACTGATGTGGTTTTATGGAATTTATAAAATCTATTTTATAATAAATATAATTTTATAATCTGATATATTACATCAAACTATATGATCAATTTGTGAATTCATTTTTGTGTAATTTATTTATAGTTAAAATATTTTTGTTTCGCAAAAGATGGCGAGAGAATCATCTAGCATGCATGCAAGCTGATCTTTATGCATGCAAGCATAATTGACCTGTCAAGTGTGAGCTAGTTTGTACACGTATAGGTCCAGTAAAATCTTAGTTTCTGCGATTTTTTTATCCAATTTCAAATAAAACTGATCAACCCAAAACAATTACAAACCAGTTATATATATATGTATATATATATATATGTATATATATATATGAAGTATGTGAGTACCTGCAACTTTAGCGATAGCAAGGCCAACACCAATTCCTGAATAAAGTAGGAACATCATAACACACAGAATGGAGAAACTGCGCAGTTGAGAAAACTTGGAAATTTGAGAGAGAATAATTTGGGCAACGGCGAAAGCAATGAAGTATGGCATGGAATTAACTTCGCATGCATCATCACTAGCTGCGTTTCGACATTTAGAGAACCAGTTTATATCCCTGTTAATTATAAATTAAGAAAGAACAATGACCCATATTATGTCCCATAATTAGCCACTAAATTAAAGGATTCAACCATGAGATGATAATGAAGATGTAAACATGATTTCAAACTAAGCTAGATTCATACGTCATCATTAGGGATGCAAATACAGTGTACCCGCTGGCTGCTGCAAGAAGGTTCAGGTACTGAATCACCCAACATATCTTCAACTTTGCTCCATCTAGAAAGTAAATTATTAAAAACCGGGGAAAGAGGAAAACGAAGAAAAAAAAAAGAAGAAGAAGACAATTCGGACTTCAAGATCAAACCTGCAATCGATCCAATGCATGCATGAACTTTGTTAATTGGTGTTAGAATATTATGCTGCCTAGCTAGTTCATTCTTGTATCAGCTTGATTCGATGGAATGACAGTCAACACAATCATGAGGACTCGTTATACTAAGATTGTTCAAGCGAATAACCCAAATGTGTGAAATTAAGATTTTCACCATATAACTCTATAAATATCTAAATATAAATATATATATATAGTATGAACAAAGTATTTCACCTATTTAGGCATGTTATTGAACCACGTCAATCTTTATATCGTATACTGATTTCTAACAATTAGGATATTCTAACAATTAGGATGAAAAAAAAAAAAAACTACCCAAATTTGACCGAATGGCATCCATGTAGGTATGGTTTCTCTTGGCAGTGACAGGTGAACGATAGCAGGCGCAGAGCAAAGCGGAGGTACAGTAAGTCACGAGGGAGAAGAAGATGATCACGACTGGACCGGCAACCCATCCAAGTTGTGCAACGCTCCATGCCAAGGACTGAAACAAAGGGCTAGCCACACTTGCCGCTGTTATCGAAACACTTGCACTCCAAACCGTCCCTGCAAGTTCGATGGAAAACTTATATAATATATATATATATATATATATATATATGTGTGTGTGTGTGTGTATGTATGTATGTATGTATGTATAGAAAAGCAAACACATTCTTGCATGGACCAGTTTGAACCTGCACATGAAACTGGTGGGAATTGAGTCTTATGGCGTCGGCTTAATGGACAGTATCCCGCGAATTCCGACGCCAAAAACTCAATTACGACCACAACCCATTAGAGACAAGACTATATTTTGAACACTGGCTGGCCTGCATGCGCCTGCCTTAATTACCTGATCGCTTCGGGCGGCCATCGTCGTCGAAGCAGTCAGAGGTGCGGCTGCCTCGTGGGAGCAGATCGTGGTCGGAAAGCATGATCTGGTTATTTGTGTGAGACGACATCTCTGTGCAGTACTGCATTTATGGTGTATACATGCAAAAGATCTCGAAGAAAATAAAGTTTATTTCAACAGACCTAATTAGTAGTTATTAAGCTGATGGCTGTTGCTTAGATTGAACGCAAACAGGATTTCCAAGAAATTTACGGGGAAACGAAAGTACAGTTTCTCTCGACGGAGTTAAGTGGGCTGAAGCTAATGAATGAATGGATTATGGAACTTTTGCTGATCTCACTCTCAGGATGATGATCAGTCTCAGAAATCTAGAGGTCGATCTAGATTGATCAGAAGCTGCATGGGGTGCCCTTCAATGATCAGAGTTACTATGTATATATAGAGAAATTTTGCACACATAATATATTCTTTATATAATATATATTATAAAGTAAGAATATTTTTATAAATTATTTTATAAAATTAATAATACTTTGCAAAAATATCCCAATTTTATAATATATATGTATGTGTAAAAATTTATTATTTTTAATATAAAAATATTAGAAATAAACCTCAAAAATATATGTCGAATAAACGCAACAGATCATGTCTGATAAATTTATCCTTTTTCATATAAAAATATTAAAAATAAACGTCCAAAATAAATGTCGAATAACGCAACATATCATATCTGATATTTTTCATACATATATACATATATATAATATATATATATACACATACATATATATGCATCCAGAAACGATGTCGATCGGTATCGTACGTCTGAAAGCTGATTGGTTATAACGAGCCGAAATTTGAAAGGGGGTTTAGAGCTGGCCGTGAAGTCAAAAAGATTCATAAAATGTGGCCCAATGTCCAAAGATTAGATGTTGTCTTGAAAAAGGGCAAAGGGAAAATGTAATTACTAAAATTCAGATGCAACTATCACGGATCTCTTTTCTTCTTCTTTTTTCCTTTTTTTTTTTTTTTTCTATTTTCGTTATCACTTGGAATTAATTAAAATTAATAGATGTGTTTCACATGCGCCCGGCCATCAGAGGTCATTTGAGAAAAAGAGATTAACAAATATAGTATTTAGAGAATTTTATTTAAATCTATTAAAGATTCGTCTGGATATTTAGAATATCTCATAATTATGTAAAGAATAAATCTATGTAAAAGCCGGTTTGGACATCCCACTCTACACATCTGTGATATGGTAAATTCGGTCTGGTCGCCAAGTCACAAATTTTCAAGAACAACGACTCATGTTCTCTCTGAAAATAGACTCTCCATCTCTAAAACGAAAACACAAAACCCCCACGTCTCTGAAATGAAAATGCAAAACAAAATTGAAAATCTCTCTTGCCGAGCCCCTCTTTTGCTCTCCCTCCATCAAGGAAAAAAGTCATCTTCCGCAATGAAGAGTTCCAAAAACAAAATTGAAAATCTCTCTTTTTATTTCTTTGCAAATCTCTCTCTCTCTCTCTCTGATTTTGTTTCTTTGGGTTTATTTTTGTAATTCCTCCTCAACGATAAAGAGTTTAAAAACAAGAACTGCAAAAAGTTCTCTCTAATTTTGTTTATTTGAAAAAATTGGAAGACAAGGCAAGTTGAGGAAGGGGTAAAACTGGAAGGATCAAAATGGTTGCACCAAAAATTGGAATCGAATGAAATAAATGGAAAAGTGAATTAGAAAGTAGAAAAAAAAAATCGAAAACGCCCAAATTAATCTCTCCTCTTTCAATATCTACTCCACTATTTGGCCTCTCTCCATCTTTTACATCTCATTTTAAGCTAGCTAGCCAGCCCCTGATCTTGATCATCTTGCTTGACAACTAAGGTCTTGTTTGAATTTAGAGATAAGATCAGTTGAAATAAGTTGAGATGAGTTTAGTTTATTTTTTAATATTATTATTATGTTAAGGTTTGAAAAATGTATATTAGAATTTGAAAAAGGTGTATAGAAATTTATGTTTTATATAAAAAATTATAAAAATATAATGATAAAATAAAGATGAGACCATTCATCTTCGAATACAAACAGAATCTAAATTTTTGTACCTATTCTTCTTGATCTAGTATTATAATTTATTTCAAGGTTGACTTTGTTACTCTTTTCCTTCGGAGATAACAATAGAGGAAGTAATGTCGGTTATGTAGACAGATAGGTTGGAAGACGAGCTGGTAACCTGGTTAGAGAGTTTTTAAACAATTAGGCTCTGTTTAAATTAAGAGAAGAAATGAGTTAAAATAAATTTAGTTTTGTTTATTTTTTAAAATTATTATTATTATTTTAAAATTAAAAAAAGTTAAATTAAAAATTAAAATATATGTATAAGAGTTTATATTATATAAGAAAAATTAAATAAATATAATAATAAAATATAAATAAATTGAGATGAGTCTTAAATTCAAACCAGGCCTTAGTCTCCTTTCTTTGTGCTACCTGCGATCTCGATGGGGGCAGGGATCTCGCTGAGAGCCAGGGGGGACCAATCGGGTGGGATTGAGATTTTGAAATGAGTAACCCAGTAAGATCAAATAAAAATAAAAATAAAAATGTCAAGCCAACAATGTATAGAATATGTTAAACAGTAGGCCTATATAATATATATAGCATCGCTCTTATGTAAATAAGAGTAAAACTTTAATTTGTAAATAATAATAGAATGAATTAAGTTAAGATATTTTATTAAATTTTAAAAATTAAGAGAGTGAAAATTGAATAAAAATATTAAAAAATTGGTTGCATATAAAATTTTAATATTATTTTAATATTTTTATTTTGAAAATTTGAAAATTGTATTATTTTATTATTTAAAAGTTTAAAAAATCTATATTAGATTTTATATTTGGATAATTATCAGATAATAATTAATTTTAAAAACTGAAATTTATAAATTTATAAATATTTTATGTTTTAGAGATGTTTGAAAAAGAATTAGGTTGTGTTTGTTTATTAAATTGAGTTGAGTTTAATTTAATTAATTTTTTTTTTAATAAATAATAATAAATTAAAGTAGTTAAGTGAATTTTGTAAAATTTTGTAAAATTTATTTAAATATATTTAAATAATTAAAAAAATTAGATAAATTTAAAAATATATATATAAATTTGTGGAATTTTCTTTTATAGAAAGTTGCGCTGCAAAAACGTGTGGAAAATAAAGAACTGACAGCAAGGGTGAGAGAGATATTTTTTTTTAAAAGAAAGAAAGTAAAGATTTGACAGGGACCGAAATCCAAAACCAAAAGCTGCTTTATCTTTACTGGAGTTACAGTATCGCTACAGTACATTTGTAACCAAACGCTCCTGAAGCAACTGAAAGATAATCATGACTTTGTAAGTTGTAATTGTGTTGTCTCTGAAAATCTGCAATCATTTGTTTTTTAAGGTGAGTTTAAGTTGAGATTTTGAGTTAAATTAAAAATTAAATAAAATATTATTAAATTTTTTTAAATATTATTTTTATTTTAAAATTTAAAATTTTGAAAAATTAAATTTTTTATTTTATTTTCTATAAAAAATTTAAATAATTATAATAATTAAATTAAATAAAATGAATTAAATCAAGATTAAAAACAAACAAGATTATATAATACACTGACACAATTGTTAAAATTACTTATCTAAAAAATCTTTTAAATTAAACAATCTAAACAAAATTAACTACAGCCAAAGTGAAACTAAATAAGGATAGACAAACATTTATTTTAAAAAAAATTATACAATTTCTTATTATTTATATAATTTTTATATATTATACTTTTTTTAATTTTATTTTTTTCTTTTATCAGATATTTGATATATGAGTAATAAATAGAATAATTTAACAAGTTTAAAAAGAATAAACTAAAAAAATTAAAAATTAAAAAAAAATATGATTTATGAAAATTGGAGAAGTTGAATAGCATTTTTTTTTCTTTTTAACTTTACGTAAAATATTCAGGCTATAGGCTATAGAGCCGTGATTGGGAACAGTCGGAAGCCGGAGAAGCCCACTCACATGAACAATATTCATGTAAAAATACTGTTTATGTGAGTGGACTTCTCCGACTTTTTCAAACAGTAACTGTTCTAAATATTTTTCAATAGAGTATTTATGTTCTGGAATAACAATAAATAAAGAGAACAGCTAATTCCTATCATAGTTAGTTAGTTAGGTTGAGTTACTTTATCCAACGAAAAATTAAAAAAAAGGTTGAATTACTTTAGCTATTTCCAAGGAGCTTCCTTCTCTTTTGCTGGCGAGAAAATCAAGTAAAAGAAAATTATTCTCTTGGAATGGAAAAAAGATTAATTATTCTCTTTGAAGAAGTAAAAGAAATTTAGAAGATTCTGGGTGTGGCGTATTCCCTAATTAGGGTTGCTTGTAAACAATTAATTTCCACTTTCTTTCTCTTTTTGGCTGTGGGTGGGTGTCAGATCAGGGGAAAGGAAAGAGTTTTCATTCCCCCTTTTTTTTTTTCTTGTTCCCTTTTCTTGGAGGAGGGGTTCGATCGGACTAGGTTAGGAAGTTTCCTCCTCTTTCAAGTTGATTATAATGGCAGTGTCTTTTGCTTTTTGAATATAGACTGATAGAGCGTAGGCTTGACCTCTAGTCCTTTAATCTGCATTCACATATCATAGGATACATATCGATTGTTCACCTACACATTATATTTGTTGTCATAATCTCTTGCATGCGAGTGCTTGGTGTTCCTCTTTAAAAGTTGAGAGGCAGAGTTTCATTAGTAGATAAGATGAGATATTTTAAATAATAATAAAAAATATATATATGAAATAAAATAAGATGATTTGTTCAAAAAAATTTTTTTTTTTAAATAGTGAGACGAGATAAAATAATTTTAAATTATTATGTTTTGATAAATAAGTAAGTTCCACTTGACTTTTTGATGAGATGATATCACGTATACTTTTTACTGTTTGAACAATATTTATATAAAAAGTTATTAAAATAAATTTGAAAATTTATAAATGAAATGACTTCTTTTGGGTTACTTTCATCCTAAAAAACATTGGAGATAAGTTTGAAAAATTAAAGATGAAATAAAGATTGAATCAAGTTGAGTTATTGGCATTGTGTAGTCAAAACCATAAAACTTGCAATCCAAGATGTGATAGTTGAGTAACCAAATAGGGCCAAAACCTACCTTTAAACTTTGAGAGCAGTTTTTGACCAATCCATCTGGTAAAGTGGAAAAACCAACTCGCCTATTATAAATTGACACATCAATTCATTTTTTCAGTAACCATGCATTGCCACCACACTAGAACAGCCTCCCAAAGTCCATTTTTTCTTGAAACAGTGAATCCATTGCCATACACAAAGAAAAGGGAAAAAAAGAAAAAGAAACATGAACCCACGATTTCAGTTTTAGATGACTACGGCCCCGAAGCACTTGAACCCACGATTTCAATCTAAAATCTTCAGATATTGAGACAAATAAAACAATTTTTGACGTGTTATTTATAGGGGGATCCTGACGTTCGTTTATTGTATGGTTGGATGTATGGTAAATGAAAGTAAATGGATTGGTGGAGCTAATGTGTCGCACTTATATTGGCAGGCTGGTCTTTAGGGAAGACCAGATGGACTGGTTTTAAGATTATCTCTTAAAGTTTATATGCACAACAATAAATACCTTGTTAAGATATAATTTATATATACAAATTCACCTCTCTCATTTTAGATATTTGGAACAAGTGATATTTTCATATGAATTTGACTCTTGTTCTAATAAAAATCAAACAAAAAGAGCTCGACCACCTAATGAATTATGAAAATGATTAAAGTTGAAAATACAATGACTAAAGGGTTCAGAATTTGAGCATTGGGACCAATCTGTTCAAAAGAAAAAGCAATGACAATTTTGGTATTTTATCCTTTCTTTCTAAATCTCAATTATTTTGGTGTCTAAACCCATTACAAAAAATATATTTGTAATAAGTTATTTGTAACGAGAATGATTATTTTCGATGAGAATACACTTTTTTTTTAATAAGTGATCATTATCATAATAAATAACTGACAACAAATAAATATTTTTTATAGTGTGTATATCTATACTGGTAATAAGACTGTTTTCTCAAATACCAATCTCATACCAAATATGGTAATTTTTGAGAAAGTGTTGTGGGAACTAGGACTGTACATCGTTGGCGTCAGTGGCAAAACCGCCATCGACCGACACCCAACCAACCATACTATTGGTCTGATATGCCGACCGCCACCATCCTTACAATGTCAGTGGTACGTCGGTGTTGGCGCGGCGTCGGCTTGCCCACCGGTTTGGGGCCCATTTGGGTAGGCCATTCAATTATCAATTTTTTTTTTATTTGTTAATTTTTTTTGGGACTTTTTCTCATCTATTCTATTAGTCAATTATCAATATTAACAACATCAATTATCAATATTCTAGTAGTCAATTATCAACATCTATTTTAAAAATTAGCTACTAACTAATAATTTAAAAACTACTAAATTTTAACTTCTAATTCTAACTACTAAGTAAATAATAAAAATGTCTACTAGGTGAGTCAATGTTTAATAAAATTACATATAAAATTAAAAATACAAACCAACATGCCACATGGCAACACAAATTGTTTTAAATAATAACATTAAGCAAGCAACTAAAAGTCTAAAATACAAATTACAAAGTTACAAACCAAGTTAACCAATAATTAAAAAATTCAGAGACCAATAACCAAAAGGCAAAAAGTGTCTTCAATCATCACTTTTCAATCTTCTATACCTGCTATGCCTGTTTGTTCCCTCAACTCCATAAAAAAAATAAAAATTTTAATAAACTTGGATAAGAAAAAATAAATATAATGAACTAATAAAAATAAATAAATATTGAATGAAAAAAATATTACCAGATTCTACCATAAAACTCTCGACATTATCCATGCTATCTCGAAGATCAATTGTGGTTGACGGATGACGCAACCAATTCTGAGTACAAATAAGTACCTCAACTGTTTTCGGAGCCAATCCTCGCAAGTATAGGATAATTAATCTCATTACTTCTCCATCAGACTAACAAATTAAAAGATAGATTGTGTGCCTCACAACCATCTGATAAATATTGGTCCACCTCTGTTTTGGAAACTGTAGTTCCAAACTCTTCATTTACCTGATACCACTCATCCATTAATTGTATCTCATGATTCTCTTCATTGTCTTTTAAGGTTGTAGATATCGGAGCGGTCACATTTGAATCACAACTCAAGGTAGAACCAAATATATCATTGTACTCGTCGTATAAGTCTGTTAATAATTGTTTCACACTAGACACCAAAGACTCAGCATGAGTTTGATCATGTATTTTCCTCAAATTCATAGTAAGAAGCCATAACTTACTTCGAAGATCAAGTACAATGGCAATCAACAGCATCAAGCTCTTAAAGACTCTCTAGGAGCCTGACTCAACCTAACCAACGGCTATATGCTCTGTTTGTTACCTCTTGAAATCTGCTTGAGGTGCAGGGATGATCAATACTTACATTTGTGTATGCTGAAATATTGCTCGATTAAGAACAAGTGGCCCTAACTCTGATGGGTTGTTAACTGAACCTCAAGCCCCTTTCTTCTTTTTTGGGTACACGAAGTGGCAAGCACTTCTGCGGTTATACTTACCAAAGGAAGAAGTCTGGACATGTGGCAACAAGTATATTTGAGATACCATTGGCTTAAGCATATTCATATATTTGTGTTTAGCTTGTGGCAGCAAGCTAAACACTGCATACATGTTTAAGCTTCTGTATTTTAGCTTAAACAATGTTTGTACTATAGTAATATAATAATACTAATATTATAAATTTAATAATATACTAATACTAATACATTAGTCTTATAGTTATATGTATATAATATAATTATGTAAATCACTATAAATAATAGTCTAATACTAAAGTTGTAACTTTTACTAATATAATTATAACCAAATCACTATAACTATATATATTTAGCTTAACATATTAAAATTTTCATATTTTTTCATATTTTTTATATTTTTCATATTTTGAAGTTGTAACTTTTATTATATAGTCGATATATAGTAATTATAGTATGATATATGTTATATATTACATATATAACAGATTTCTAAATTTAAATAGTTTTAAACGTTAAGAGAAATGATAGATTTTCTTTTTTTGATAGATAAGAGAAATGATAGAATTATTACTATTTTACCACTTATTTACTATTTTTTTTATTTAATTTTTATTTAATTTTTAATTTTACTTAATGATTAAGGATATAAATATAAATAAAGTTGTATTTTTTTTTTAAAAAAATTTTTCTTAATGATTAAAAATATTAAATAAATACTTAAAAAAATGATGAAAAGATAAAAAGAACTCAAATACACTAGTTTTTTTTACCACTCGGTTAGTAAAAATAATATAGTATTTCACTTTTTGTCTATTTATTAAACATTTATGGTTTGTTTATTATGATCTTATGATCTATCGCTCTCTTTTTTAAGCAACCTCTACTTTTAAGTTTTAAGTAAAATTAATAGTAACTATCTATTTATATATATAATATAAATCATGAAGATTTAATTTGATCGTTTTATGTATCCACATAATGTAAATAATAATATTTTATTTAAAAATTTTATGCAGAGTCACTTTATATATTCTTTATACATTCCATAATTATGATTGACTACAATTTATATCATTTTTAATATAAATTAATTATTTTAACCAATCTAAATACTAAAAAATAAATGTACATGACATGACTCTTCTTCATTTTTTATTACCTTCTATCGTCTCTCCCTTTCTCAAGTTGCATGAATGGCATGGGACGGTTTGGATAGCAAATTCAGTTTAATTATTCACAACTTATCTTAACTCATTTTAATTAATTTCAATTTACACATCTCATTACTATTCACAATTCATCTCATCTTATCTTCAAATTCAAATGGAACCTAAATATATAGTATTTTGGAGTGCTCATTTCATGTGTGAGTTGTCATTGGTGCACGGTACATCATCCGTTTATCTCTTTCTTATATATATTTTTTTTATCAATTAGTAATTATTATTATTATTAAGATATAATTTAATTAATTAAATTTATATTTTTTATATATCAATTTAATTTGTTGAAATAAATAATAATGAATATAATAGGATAGATTCATTCATTCATAATAGAAGTTAGAAATGATTTATACTTTATCTCGAATCTCATGTTTGCTCTATTTGTAGATATTTTTTTATGATTAGAAGAAATAAAATATTGTGAGGGTTGTATATACTGGGAAATGAAGATAAAAAAGTGAATTTAACATAAAAGGTGTAAAAAATTATTTTTTTTAAAATTATTTTTTTTAAAATTATTTTTTTTTATAAAAAAAAATAAAATTGTGTTGAACTTATCTGTTTAAATTTATATTAGCGGTACTCGTAATCTATATCCAAAGAATTCCTATGTCATTCCTTTCAACTGAGTGGAGTAGTGGCCAACAATTAAAATCAGTGTGACTTTAATAGGAGCGTACACTGCTTTGTCAGCATCAACCTCCCCCACGTAAAATCTGGTGTTGCAGTTATAATTGATTATAAATTGAAACCATTACGTGGCAATTTATTACTGACTTGGTGCAAAAAATTTTTTTTCTTCCGTCCGGACGGCAGCAACACTCAGGGTCCATTTGTATTTAAAGATAGAGCTCAATTCATCTCAACTTATTTTGATTTTATTATTATATTATTATAATTTTTTATATAAAACATAAATTTCTATACATATTTTTCAAATTCTAATATATTTTTTTCAAATCTCAACATATGTTTTTTAAATTTTAAAATAATAATAATATTAAAAAAATAAATTAAATTCATCTCAACTTATTTCATCTTCAAATTCAAAAGAAACCTCAATGAGGATTACGTGGATAACAGATAGGTTGGAAGACGAGCTGGTAACCTGGTTAGAGAGCTTTAAAACAATTAGACTCCGTTTGAATTAAAAGATGAGAAAAATTAATATGAGTTGAGATGAATTTAATTTAATTTATTTTTTAATATTATTATTATTTTAAAATTTAAAAAAATTAAATTGAAATTTAAAAAAATATATTTTAGAATTTGAAAAATATATATAAAAGTTTATATTTTGTATAAAAAAATTAAAAAAATATAATAATAAAATAAATAAAAATAAGTTGAGTGAGTCTTAAATCTAAACCAGATCTTAGTCTCCTTTCTTTGTGCTACCTGCGATTTCGATGGGGGTAGGGATCTTGCCGAGTGGCAGGGGGGACCGATCAGGTGGGATTGAGATTTTGAAATGGGTAACCCAGAAAGATCAAATAAAAATAAAAATGTCAAGTCGGCAATGTATCAAATATGTTAAACAGTAGGCCTATATAGTATATATAGCATTGCTCGTATGTAAATAACAGTAAAACATTAATTTGTAAATAAAAATAAAATGAATTAAGTTAAGATATTTTATTAAATTTTAAAAAATAAGAGAGTAAAAATTGAATAAAAATATCATAAAATTAAAAAATTGGTTGCATATAAATTTTTAATATTATTTTAATATTTTAATTTTGAAAATTTGAAAATTGTATTATTTTATTCTTTAAAAGTTTAAAAAATTTATATTAGATTTTATATTTGGATAATTATTAGATAATAATTAGTTTTAAAAACTGAAATTTATAAATTTATAAATATTTTATGTTTTAGAGATGTTTGAAAAAGAATTAGGTTGTGTATGATTATTAAATTGAGTTGAGTTGTGTTTAATTAATTTTTTTTAATAAATAATAATAAATTAAGATAGTTAAATAAATTTTGTAAAATTTATTTTAATATATTTAAATAATTAAAAAATTAGATAAATTTATAAAATATATATATATAAATTTGTGGAACTTTTTTTTATAGAAAGTTGCGCAAAAGCGTGTGGAAAATAAAAAACTGACAGCAATGTTGGGAGAGAAATTTTTAAAAAAGAAAGAAAGAAAAGATTTGTCAGGGACCGAAATCCAAAACCAAAAGCTGCATTATCTTTACTGTAGTTACAGTACCGTGACAGTACATTTTGTAACCAAACGCTCCTGAAGCATCCGAAAGATAATCATGACTTGTAAGTTATAATTATTTTGCCTCCAAAAATCTGCAACCATTCTTTATTTTTAAGGTGAGTTTAAGCTTTCTTTATATTTGAGAGAAGATTGAGAGGAGATTAGTTGAAATGAGTTTAGTTTATTTTTTAATATTATTATTATTTTAAAATTAAAAAAATATGTATTAAAATTAAAATATATATATTAAGATTTAAAAAATATGTATAAAAATTTATATTTTATATAAAAAATTATAAAAATATAATAATGAAATAGAAGTAAGTTGAATTAAAAATTAAATAAAATTTTATAAAAATATTTTTTTAATATTATTTTTATTTAAATATTTTAAAAATTAAATTATTTATTTGATTTTATATAAAAATTTTAAATAATTATAATAATTAAATTAAATATGATGAATTAAATTAAGATTAAAAACAAACAAGATTATATAATACACTGACATTGTTAAAATTACTTATCTAAAAAATCTTTTAAATTAAACAATCTAAACAAAATTAACTACAGCCAAAGTGAAACTAAATAAGGATAGACAAACATTTATTTTAAAAAAAAAAAATTATACAACTTCCTACTATTTATATAATTTCTATATATTATAATTTTTTTTAATTTTAATTTTTTCTTTTATTAGATATTTGATATATGAGTAATAAATAGAATAATTTAACTATTTTAAAAAGAATAAACTAAAAAAAAATAAAATAAAATATGATTTATGAAAGTTGAAAAAATTGAATAGCATTTTTTTTTCTTTTTAACTTTACGTAAAATGTTTAGACTATTGGCTATCCATGTTCTGGAATAACAACAAACAAAGAGAAAAGCTAATTCCTATCATAGTTAATAAGGTTGAGTTACTTTATTCATAAAATAAAAAAAAAGGTTGAATTACTCTAGCTATTTCCAAGGAGCTTCCTTCTCTTTTGCTGGCGAGAAGATTAAGTAAAAGAAAATTATTCTGTTTGAATGGAAAAAAGATTAATTATTCTCTTTGAAGAAGTAAAAGAAACTTAGAATGTTCTAGCTAGACTAACTGGCCGTGGCGTATTCCCTAATTAGGATTGCTTGCAAACATCTAATTTCCTCTTTCTTTCTTTTTTTGGTTGTGGGCGGGTGTCCGATCAGGGGAAAGAAAAGAGCTTTCATTCCCCTTTTTTTATTTTTTCTTGCTCCCTTTTCTTGGTGGGGTTCGAACTTCGATCGGACTAGGTTAGGAAGTTTCCTCCTCTTTCAAGTTGATTATAATGGTGGTGTCTTTTGCTTTTTGAATATAGACTCATAGAGCATAGGCTTGACCTCTCCTTTAATCTACATTCACATATCATAGGATACATATCGATTGTTCACCTGTATACACGTTATATTTGTGGTCATGTTCTCTTGCATGTGAGTGCTTGCTTTCCCTCTTCAAAAGTTAAAAAGGCAGAGTTTCATTAGTAGATATGATGAGATATTTTAAATAATAATAGAAAATATATATATATGAGATGAAATGAGATAATGAGACATGATAAAATAGTTTTGAATTATTATACTTTAATGAATAAATAGATTCCACTTGATTTTTTAATGAGATGAAATGTATATTTTTTACTGTTTGAATAATATTTATATAAAAAATTGTTGAAATAAGTTTAAAAATTTATAAATGAAATGATTTTTTTTGAATTACTTTCATCCTAAAAAATATTGGAGATAAGTTTGAAAAATTAGAGATGAAATAAAGATTGAATCAAGTTGAGTTATTGGCATTTGTGTAGTCAAAACCATAAAACTTCCAAACTTTTGACCAGCTCATCTGGTAAATTGGAAAAATCAGCCCGCCTATTATGAATTGACACATGTTTTTTAGTAACCATGCATTGCCACCACACTAGAACAGTCTCCCAAAAGTCTATACTTTTTAGAACAGTGAATCCATTACCATTCACAAAGAAAAGGAAAAAAAAAAAAAAAAAGGGAAGAAAAAGATGTAAAGATAATTTTTTTATTTTCTGGGCAACATATACTAATGAGTTAAACAGTCGAGAACAAAATTTTAGAGAAGCATCAATTGACGAGCGAGGAAGTGAAGGTGAGAGAGGCAATAGTTGCTGCTGCTAGTGATAAGCACAATTGGCACTTCCATAATCTTCGTCGTTTGTTGCAGATCCGAGCACCAGGGGCGTGTTGAAGACATGGCATTTTGATTCTGCAAGAAATTTACAAGCATAAGAAAAAGAACAAGCAAGCGGAAATAACTCAAAACGGAGAGCCTAGAAAAATTAACAATTGCAATATATCAGTCGATCTCTTTGGAATGAAAGAATTGAAATGGAAGGAACACAAGAAATAGAGCACTTGAACCCACGATTTCAATCTAAAATTTTCAGATATTGCGACAAATAAAACAATTTTTGACGTGTTAATTATAGGGGGATCCTGACGTTCGTTTATTGTGTGGTTGGATGTATGGTAAATGAAAGTAAATGGATTGGTGGAGCTAATGTGTCGCACTTATATTGGCAGGCTGGTCTTTAGGAAAGACCGGATGTACTGGTTTTAAGATTATCTCTTATAGTTTGCATGCACAACAATAAATACCTTGTTAAGATATAATTTATATATACAAATTCACCTCTCTCAATTTAGATATTCAGATATTTGGAAATTCACCTTATAGTTTACATGCACAACAATAAATTATACCTTGTTATAATTTATATATACAAATTCAACTCTCTCAATTTAGATATTTGGAACAAGTGATATTTTCATATGAATTTGACTCTTGTTCTAATAAAAATCAAACAAAAAGAGCTCGACCACCGAATGAATTATGAAAATGATTAAAGTTGAAAATACAATGACTAAAGGGTTCAGAATTTGAGCATAGGAATCAATCTGTTCAAAAGAAAAAGCAATGACAATTTTGGTATTTTATCCTTTCTTTCTAAATCTCAATTATTTTGGTGTCTAAACCCATTACAAAAAATATATTTGTAATAAGTTATTTGTGACGAGAATAATTATTTTCAATGAGAATATACATTTTTTTTAATAAGTGATCATTATCATAATAAATAATTGACAACAAATAAGTACTTTTTTATAGTGTGTATATATACTGGTAATAAGACTGATTTTGCTCAATTACCAATCTCATACCAAATATGGTAATTTTCGAGGAAGTGTTGTGGGAACAACGGTGGTGGGGTGGAACTACATGGCATTGAAGCCCTCCCAAAACTTTTAAAAATTATCAAAATTAACTTTATGAAATTATTTTTGTAAAAAAATAAAAATAAAAATAAATAAAGAATCTTTAAAATTTAAGATCGTGTATGGGACTGTCTATTAGAAATTTTTCATAAACAATGTTTTTCTTTATTTATTTTAATTAAAATGCAGTATATGTTGGTTTACATAAAACCTTTTTCTCCATCTGAATAGAGTTTTTAAATATTAATTTTTAATTTCTTTAGAAAATCGTATTGCAATATTTAGAAGATCTACAAAAACATATTATCCCCTTTTTGAAACTTGTAGCTTGTTGATCCCAAGTACCATGGGACATTCTTATTTATTTCAATATCAAACAAGGTTTGGTACAAGGCTGTTTCATCCTAACTACTAACATAGAGTAAGTACCTCAGGTTACCAAATACATATCAATATTTACATAAAAACATGAGAAAAAACAGTAATTATTTATGGGGGCAACCACATTGAGGATTGGTTGAGACCAAGTGTGCAGCCCTGGCTCCATGGTTTGGCATCTCATTGAGCCAGTGACAGTCCTCAAAAGAGCACCCTGTCCCACCTTTTAGCCATTCCACGTCAGCAGGCTCCATATATTTTGGACCCCACGAAGGAGTCCCATCCTCGAACGAATTATGTGTCAATCTCTTTAGATTTGAGCCGTCCAATCTCATCCTGAATATCTCACCGTATGGTTGATAGTGATGTGGATTCGAGATTGGCTCGGCTGAAACGGCTGCGTAATCTGAAGTAAAGGCTATGCTTTTCCCATCTGGGCTAAAGATCGGGTGGTTCGCTCTTCCACCCGACCCACTCTGAAACAGCTTCTTCAGTCCGGTTCCATTCGGGTGGATCAGGTACAATTCGAAGCTCCCACTACCCGGCTTCTCCCGGTCCGATACGAAAGCGATCCAGTCGCCGTCCGGTGACCAACTACACATCGTGTCGCTCCATGGACCCTCCGTCAGCCTGTGGATCGTGCCTCGATCTCCATCCACGGCATCCATAATGTACAGGTTCTTGTGACCCGTTCGACCCGAACGGAACACAATCCATTTGCCGTCGGGGGAAGGAGACGGAAAGGCGTTGTTTTTGCCGTCGTTGGTCAGCTTTTTGATACTTGGTTCCGAACCCTCATCGACGTTGATGGAGATGATATCGACCTCGGTGCTCTCCGAAGCAAAAGTGGGTCCCGCGCTAGTGTACACGACCCCTTTCCCGACCGGGTCCCAGACCGTGGAGAATGCCATATCGGAATAAACCTGACGCCGGTTGGAACCGTCCCGGTTCACGACATAGACGCCTGGCATATTGACGTAAACTATCCGATCACCGCTGGGTGAGAAAGAAGGGAACGAACCGTCGATTCTGAAGAGGGAGAGCTCGGGTACGGGGCTCCGGATGTTCTCGAGCAACAGTTGAGTGTTTGTTCTTCCGTTTCCTATGCCTCTGCACTTGTGGTACCCGACCCGGGTTGAGTCCGGCGAGATGAAGGGGTTTAAGTGGTGAGTCTCGGGCGAGACATGACGAGTTAGCTCCTTGAACTCGTTCTTAACCAGATCGAGCAGCTCTATGTGACGAAAACTCGAGCTGGGTCTCCTCGTAGCCATAGCAATGAAGTTCTTATTCCCTGGTGAGGTAGCTGGTGTGAACGCGTGGAGTCCAGGTTGAGTGACTCGCTCAACAACCACTGAGTCAGTAGAAATCGGTCCCTCACTCGGTAAAGTCGCTCTGTAAATACTCCACCACTCATCATCACCTCTCCTGTGAAAGTATAGAGTCGAATCGTCCACCCAGCACGGCCATCCGCCGTGTTCAACGACCTTAACTCGCCGAGTCCCGTCACGGGTCAAGAAAACATAGATGTCCGTTCTGAGCTCCTCAACATCACCGGTCCAACCCTTTTCACCGTACGATGCAACCGCAGTCCAAAACCCAGACGGCGACACAGCCGGACTAAAATCAGCCAAACCATAAGGAGTCAGCCGCCGAGTCATACCCGTCATCAACTCCGTTGAGTACACCGCAGCCCAACTCGACCTCGGCTTCCCAGGGTCCTCATGAGTCGACACGTACACCAACAAACCATCCCCAGTCAAACTCGGTCTATCCTTCATCGAAATCCGATTCTCCCCCTCCGCGGAACTCAACAGAGGAACCTGAACCCGATCGTGGACTTCAATGGCGGATCTTGACCTGCTGCTTACATGAGCACCTGCATGATAAACCTTGTCGTAGTAGATATTCGAGGTCCCGTTCCGTTCCGTCACATAGATAAGCTGGAGGGAAGTTGGGTCTTCCGGCACCCTGGAATCAATACCACCTTTTCTGGCCAATAAAGAGAGGATGGAGGACGAGGAAGAAGGGAAGTTGCCGTTGAAATTAACAGATTCACCGTCGGTGATTCTCAGTTCGTCGGAGATTGAAGGGGGGTCCAGCACCGGAAGGGAGAAGATGTCGAAAGCGTAATCGGATCTACCGAGCGTAGTGAAGATGATGCTGGAACTGGTCGAAGTCGAGGTGACATGGTCCGCCGATGAAGAAAAAAGGATCAAGAGGAATACGAAGAAGAAGTAGAGGAAAAGAAGTTTGGGGTTCATCGCTCGGAGATAGACTGAACTCAACGCTAGATGAAACAAAAGACAATTTCTCGTCAATTTTATGGTCCTTGTATTACTCAATTGTTAGGATTGCAATATGCGGTCAGGATAAGATTCGGTACCATCTTCAGAACACGCGTTATTCTGTAAGGTTGTCAATTTTTGTCCATTGGATGGGGGAATCATCATCTAGTTTCGTTTGGACATTTTAGTCCAAACAAATTTATGGAGATAAGGCCTGAATTTTGTTAGGTTATAGGCTTTGTAAATAATTATAAGCCAACAAAATGTAGCTGTCAGTGATTTTTTTTATTTGGCAACAAAATGTAGCTATGTCAGTGATTACTGGCTATGAAGGGATAGCTAATAATGTACTACTGAAACGCATGCCTATGAAGGGATCGAGGGAATTAAAAGCTATTACAAACATCAGCTAGCTTAAGCCAGTTTATTACGTGATAAACTAATGAAAAATTTTGGGGTTTGGTCCGAGTAAACCTTTCGTTTTATAGTTCTTGTCGTTTCTAGTGGCGGTGGGCGATACCGCCTAGCTCATCGGAACGTGAGGGAGCCGGCAACCCCACCCCTGCGACGGTGAGTCCCGGCGACCTCTGGTGTGCCTCCGACGACCTTAAACCCGTTTCGGACCTGGTACGTCGTTGCAGGGGTGGGGTCGCTGGCTCCCTCCTGTCCCGATGGGCTGGACGGTATAGCCTACTGCCGCCGGCGCCGGTGCGGGTTGGGTGAGGCCGAATTTACTATAAAAATTCATCTTCATTTTATTTTTTATTATGTTTTTTATTATATTTTATTATTTTATTATATTTTTTATTGTATTTTTTAAATTTTATTTCTTTTATTGTATTTTTTATTATATTTTTTAATATTTTTTATTGTGTTTTTGTAGGAAATTAAGGGAGAGGGAGAAGGACTGTAAAAGCGCTGGGGTGCAGCCCGACCGCACTACTCCAACTCGATCGTACCCCAGCATCAACCTAAACTAATTTGCATGGAAGCTTGGATATCCACCGACAAAGTAAAGAAAAAAAATAGAGGATATTATAGATTTTAATATTCTAAAATTTAGAATATGCTTCCACTAGTACCATTTCCATCCTCAAAATATGCTTAATCCATATATATTTTTATGTGTCGTTTGTTTTTTTCTCTGAAAATTTTATATGTATTGTTTATATGTGTTGTTCTTATTTTCTTCTTTGTTTGTTTCTTGAGCAAGGGAAAGCATAAATACTAGTACGTGTTTAGAAGATAGTAACTTGAGGATTATTTTTTTATGTAGACTTGATATAGCAATCATCAAGCAGAGACAAGGACTCCCAAGTCATGGTCATTTAGAAGACATAAATAAAAACATATCTTAATTAGCAAAATTATAATTTCTTAGTCATTCATATTTTGGTCCCAAACTATATCAAAATTACAAATATGTTGGTTCTAATGTTATAGAACCCTAGTGTTTTTACTTTTTCACCACATTTTTCCATAAAATCATTCTCAATATAAATTAAATAAAAGCATAGAAATCCATTGCATGAAATCCATGATCGATAAAGTCTAAATAAAATCATAGAAACTCATAAAATCCTATAATTGACTTGGGTTTTTTTCCATTAAAAAGTTCATTCTTAATCCTCACGCAGGCTCACAGTTACAAGGAGGGGAAAGAGAGAGAGAGAGACTTAGTGAATAACGATGGTTGGAGTCGAGACGTGGCGGCGAGGCGAGGGGGAATCAGATTTCAAAATGGATCGTTTTCAAGTTTGTTTTAAAAACCGGATACTGGATTTAAGAAAGTGGGTTCCGGATTAAAGCGGGTATCCGGCTCATATCCATCTGATTTACTAAAAATGGGTATCCGGCCCGTGTTTATGTGATCCAGAAACCGAATCTTGAATCCGGGTATTCAATTAGCAATCTGGGCTAGGTTAAACCCGGCCCATATGAATACCTCTAGTTATTATATCAAATAAAATTTTTTTTTCTTAAAAAAAAAAAGTAATTATTTTTTTGTACTATTCCATGTCTTTTGGATAGAAAGATTGTGCTCAATACCACACACGGGTTTTGATTTCTTCCATAAACAACCTTTGACATCCTCTATTGCTAGTTAGGTTTAGGTCCAATTTGGATTGAGAGATGAGATGAGTTGAGTTTATTTTTTAATATTATTATTATTTTAGATTGGAAAAAGTTGAATTGAGATTTGAAAAAGTGTATTGGATTTTGAAAAAACTGTATTAAAATTTGTATTTTGTTTGAAAATTTGAAAAATTATAATGATGAGTTTGAGTTGAGTTGAGACATCGTCTCGTCTACAAATCGAAATCGGCCCTTATTCATTTGGGTTGGATTTTATTCTATTAGTTTATAATTTTTTTTTATTAATTAATAAATTTAATTTTTTTATATAATTTTTTTAAAAAAATGATTCATTTTTTAAATTCGAATTTCCAAATTTAAAATCTGATTGAAGAGGCGTACTGCTAGCATGTGATTGCACTATATGACACTGGTGAATTACAAGTGACCATGTCGTTTTGACTCTAAATATTTGCTGGAGTGTGCTCGCACTATATGACACCGGAGAATTACTAGTGACCATGTCGTTTTGACTAAATATCTGATTATGTTCGTGCTTTCATTGAACTAGGACACGACAATATTGAATGGAAAATCTCCAACAAAAGAATTAAGATGATCGGGACAAAGGATTACAAGCACTCGTCTGTTCCTCTCTCTCTCTCTCTCATGCTCTCTCCCTCAGAGCAAAGGAAAACCTTGCCGCCATTCAACTTCAGAGGGGGGTTTGGAGCTTAGTCTCTACCCTTCTCCCCGGTCCTCCTCGTTTCTTATTCTTTATTTTCTTGGCCACTGCTCTGTTTTGGTGGTTTTTGGAGTTTAGTTTTTGGGCAATGCTAGGGGGCTTGTTAGTGTGCCCCACTAGCTTGTCTCGTTAGTGTTAAAATATATTTTTTGTATTTTTTTCACATCATTTTTTTAAAATGCTTGAATAATATTTTTTTAAAAAAAATCACAATATTATTAAATAATATTTTCTTAATCATTAAATAAATAAAAATAAAAAACAGGGAACGAGATAATGGAGTGGGACAATCCAACAGGCAAGCATTTTCCTTAGTGTTTTTGGTTCGGCATGGAAAAGGTTCCAGTAGCTATGGTGGCCAAAGCCCATCACGCGTCTCGCCTTCGTTCTCTACAGCCACCAATCTGACGGTCGTTCGGAATTTTTTGCCAAATAGGTGGCGCATGCTCCGTACGCATGGGGTCCAGTGCTCGACGCGCCCCTCATCTGGAGGGATCTCAGCCGCCATGGGTTGTTTTGCGTGGATCCAAGGTTCTCCAAACTGCTCCGACCAATGGACAATCATTCTTAGTGTGGCGCGTGATGTTCACGCATTACCATAATCAATTTTGGGATTAATTTTTTGTGTTTGTGTGTTATTATGTGTTGTTGGGATGCTTTTGAAAATATTGTTTGTATAGAGAAAATTTTAATATTTGAGAAATAGTCTCCCAGTTGTTAATCCATCAGGAATTATAATTTCTTTTTTTTTTAAGGAGAAACTTAGCAAATGCCTCCTCAAGAGACAATGTTTAGTGCTCTCAGATTTATCTAAAAGAAATAGAAGTCTGGGCTATTAATTGTATTTAGTTGACTTGTATGGATCATATTATAGACTTCAGTTCTTGGTTGAATGATAATAGACTAATTTCTCAAAAAAAAAAACAAAATAATAAAATATAAGAAGACGATCGTAGCTTTTGACTACAACCTTTGAACCCATTTGTTGAAGGACATCAAATCACTTGTTGCACACCTCTTGAACGAGGGCCTAAGAGCATTAACGGATTTAACAAAGTCGAACTTTAGTTAAGGTTTAGTTAAAATGCATAATAAGGGGTTGTAATGGACTCAACAAATGAGCAGTGATTATAATCTAAAGTTATTTCACCAGCCGAATCTAGCTAGCCCAAGTGATTATTTCACTGGCCAATTTTTATTAGTCCATTGGGCTGACTAAATATTATTTTTAGAATAAAATAATTTATCTTCTTGCTACTTTGGTCTTCCATGCAAGAAGATGATGGTTGATTCTAGTACTCTGTGAAAGTTTCAACTTTGAGGGTAACCCTAAGATTTTTATGCAACCTTTTCACGTACTTGTTTGTTATGTTCTTGAATTATTTTAGTACTCAATTGGTCATTAACTGCTGATCATGAGGTGTTTATGCATCTGGGGACATGGATTCTGAAAATTTTTGAATTATGAGTTTTTCCTTGAATCGTGTTTAGGATGAAACTTTTAGTAGACATCCTTTAATTGTGCATGTTATAATCACTATTTAGTTTGATTTAAAAAATTAATGGGTACTTTTTAAATAATGAATAAATATTCAAATTATAATTAAAGTTTTAAAATAATGAAAATGTCAAACTTAATATTTTAATAAAATAATAATCGATTTGGAAAGTCATTTATTTGATGTTGTTGAAAAGTAACTAACTAAATTTATATAAGTGATTTCTCTAACTAAATTTGGTCAAATTTTATTGAATCTACTACTAATACTCTAAACCATTAAAAGTGCAATTTGTTGTTTTTATTGTGTTTTATGATTGTTTTGTTGTATTTGTTGGTTGTGTTGTATATTTTGTTTGTATAGAAAAAATAAAAATGAAGAAATAATATCCCAGATTTTTAACTTCATGAAATCCTAGCTCTCTCCTATTTGAAGATGAGATTGTAGTGACTGCTATTGACAGTAATTAGTCTATGATATTTTTAGTTTGATAAGTTTCAGAAATTGAGTATCAATATATAATTAGTTGATCTGTTTGATCATATTATAGGTTTCATGCTTATTGGGGTTTAATGAAGTGAAACTTCTTCTTCTTGAAAAAAAAAAGTCATTAATATATGAAAAATGAGGGGGAGAAGCCACACTCAGTGCACTCTCTCTTACATAAACAGTATCATGAACAGTGTATGACACTGTTCATGTGAGGGAGAGTGCCCTGAGTGTGGCTACTCCCCAATATTGCTCTTAATATATGGCCTTTTTTAATTTTTTTTAACTGTTAGAGAAAATTTTTTGTGGTCACAACCATTATGTTATGGTATATCGATGGTCCTATATACACTTCTTTTAAGGACGTCGTTGGACTTTTTGGGCTTCAATTAATTTGGGATTCTGCCTCTCACTGTGCATATATGGTAGTTTACGTTCTGGTGGATGTATATGGGTGCAGCATGAGCACATAACCATGGTTTTGCCTATGCCTGTGCATCCGGATTTCGGATCTGAAAACTCAGATATATTAACTTGGATCTGGATTTCAATCTGAATCCAAAAATCCGGATATTTAGAATCGGAACCAAATTTAAAATCTGGGCCAGAACCCATATGATTCTGGATCCGAATTCCGGTTTTGAACATTTTTTTTTTTAATCTCCTCTTTCAACCTAAAAATAAAATAAAATAAAATAAATATTGCTCTTAATTTGCAAGGAACAAACACATAAGTTGATCAATGAGTACTAGTGCAGAAAAATAACAGAAAACATGATTAAAAAATATGATAAAAATCAAACATATATTAACTTGTTCGTTATTGTATTCAATAAAAATAACAGAAAAATTAAAAGATAAAATATGTAGTTTTTTTAAACAAAAAATTAAGGAGATTAATGAATATTTTATATTAAATTTTTAGTTGTGTATAAAATACTATATTTATCATGTGTTTACAACTTAATGATCGATAAAAAAATTTCGACAATTGAGATTAAATTTATAAATTACATATTTATTAAATTTATTTAGATACATAACATATTTTTATTGAAGCTATTGATATTTTTTTAATTTTTTATATTCTTTTTATAAATGATATAAAATAACTGAATTACTTTAAATATGATTTTGAATATATTTATTAATATTAAAATATCCAATTTAGAATTATTATAAATCATCTAAATCAATCACCATTTTTTAACGGATTTCAAACCCGATTAATTTTTTTAATTTAATAATAATATTATTAAAAATAATATTTTATTTGACTTTTAACTTTTATTTAAAATTATCTTATTTTATTTTACTATTTAAAAATAATTAATGGTGTGCATTTATAATCCGGGTTTTAAAAACGGGTTCCGAAAATCTAGGTACCCGGTCCATATATCAAGTTTACAATAAAACGCATATCTAACCCGTATTATGTGATTCGAAAACCAGATTTAAAATCTGAATAACCGGATACTAATCTGGGCCAGATATAAACACTTCTAGTTTTGCCTTCAAAAATCTTAATTGTTACTCTATTGTTCGTGATGTTAGAGTTTTATATTATAAGAGTAATACTATATATATATATATATAATTCTGGAATGTGCCACGTACTCTTTTTTTTTTTTTTCTTTTAAAAAAAGTAGAAGTTGTTAATTGTTATTAAAAAATAGTTGTTTCACCTGACTCCCAGATTTACTACCTTAGTTTATTTAAAAGGAATATGCGTAATTATACACTTCAAGACAATATATAACATTTTTCATGTTATAAATCCTTCAAAAAAGAGTGGCATCTGTCCCCTGATCTAATATTCTTGTTTCATTCTCCGCCTACAGAAAGGGTACGCTATTTCCTGTTTCTGAGTGTCATGAATCTTGATTGTTCTGAATCTGTTGTGCCATTTATGGACATGAGCCTCTGTTATCACATATTTAATTGCTAATGTTTGCCATGTTTGAGATGCAGGGTAATGCTACTTGTCCTTAGAATTTCAATTAGGGATCTTGATTTTCATTTATTTTTTTCTTTAGTTTTTTTTTTACATGATTTTTAAGTAAATATTTTTAAATAATATTGTATTTTTTTTGTATTTTAAAAAAATATTTTAAAATATTAAAAAAATTATGTAAAAAATTGTGAAATACTTACTTAAAAATTATGTAAAAAAAAAACTAAAATAAAATAAAAAAAATTCGAAATTTCTAATAAAGATCTCAAATAAAGATAAAAAGCATTTTCCTTGAGATGTATATGTGAGGGAATTTTACTTTGACCTTGTTCCACGAATTAGGGGTGGAGGTTGATATCATTGAGAAATGTTTAGAGAATTTAATCAAAGTATGGGATATTGTATTATAAAATTAATTTTATTATTAATAAGTCCTGTTTGTATTGAAAGATGAGACGAGTTCGTCTCAACTCATCATTATACGTTTTTATATTTTCATATAAAATATAAATTTTAATACAACTTTCTCAATTCTCAAGTTAATTTTTTCGAATTCTAAAATAATAATAATATTAAAAAATAAATTTAATTTAATTTATCTCGTCTAATCTTCAAATTCAAACGGAACTAAATTTAATATCTCATTTAAAAATATATTAGTATGCATGGAATCTTGCTACTCAATACATTAATTGCATAAAGGTCCCGTTTGTATTCGCAACTCAGTTCAACTCATCTTAACTCATTTTCATTTCATCATTATATTTTTATAATTTTTTTATATAAAATATAAATTCTTATATACTTTTTTTAAATTTTAATATATATTTTTTAAATCTAATATATATTTTTTAAATTTTAAAATAATAATAATATTAAAAAATAAACTAAATTTATCTTAATTTATCTTACCTCCAAAATTAAGCGGGGCCAAATCTTACATATCGTACGGACCAATCTCAAACAAGTCTTTGCATATTTGTAGGTTTTCAAATTGGAGGTCTTGCCAGTTTTTGCATGGAACCCGATGAATTCGGTAGAGAAGACCCATCGCTCATGGCTAACGTTTTATAACACAAGATTTGAGAGAGAATATATATTGGGTACTGTACTTGGCTTACTTGATAAGAAACACCTGGTCAACTGTCAACCATAATTCCCTTTTAGCATCGACCTTCTCTCTCTCTCTCTCTCTCTCTTTGTAGAGCCGAAGAAGAGTATTCTCTCATGGTGGCTATAGACCATGGAAGACCCATTTCGTACTTTCATGCTTGTAGTTATCTATTGTGTCTATTCTCCGTTTCCTTTCTAGCGTTAATTTGCTCCTCTTTCGAACTTTTCGTTCGATCAAAATCCATTTCTTAATTCGTCTTTGAATATTTCCAAGTTCAAACTCCTGATCACTGAATTCAACGACGTAGTTTGATCGCCTCTCACGATCTCACTCGCTTCAGTACTCTTCTGCTCACTATAATCACCTTCTCTGTGCCGTTCTTCGAATTCCGGCGATGAGTTTCTTGAGGCCCTCTGCATTGTACCAGTTCCTTATCACCTCCCCTTCGCTCCGGTGGATGCCGTGCCAGAGTTGGGGGTTTCTCCGGTGGCCGGGGTTTGATGGGTTCCTGAGGCTTTTGGTGGTGGTGCTGTTATGGTCCACGTTTTCGGAGATTCGGCACATACCCTCCTCTTCTATGTACCCAACTCTCCGTGTTGGTGACAGGATCATTGTTGAAAGGGTAAAGTTTTGACTTTAATGCATTTGAATCGGTTTAATTATATTGGCCATCACTACAAATTGTTCCGAGGTTTTGCATTATCCGCTGTATGAATGTAGAGATCAGCATATTGTTCGGGAAGATACTCTAGCCACAGGATTATACAAAAATAATCTTACAAACTAGTGTGGTGAAGGTGATTTAATAGATTAGACAAAACAAGATTAGACAAAAAATTACTTTAAACGAAAGTTTTCTTGCTAATTGTGATTTACCTCTGTAACTCTCTTACACTTGTCAGGAGTTCCTCATCAGATTTAGTTGATGACTACTTTGGTTCTGTTGGTTGATGCTACCACTTGTAGCCCTAGCTTTCATGTATATTTGTCCTGACTTGGAAATTTCAGTTTGGTCCAGCGTCATCAAGGACTCACTCTGGAAAATTTTGAGGTCATATGATTGTTTTAAAATGTTCCTACTTGTGTCAAGACATAGTAATGCAAGTCACGCTGGAAGACCTAAGGTTCTTCTTTATTTTTTTCAATGTATGCTTCACTCTACCTATAACTGTTGTGGGTCCGGTGGAATCATATGTAATGCTGATGGCAGTAGGTTGAAATCTCTAATCTCTATTAAACAGTCTGATAAATGTTATAAATGAAAAGCTTGCTTGTGTTTCAAGTTTAGGCAAGCCTGATGGTGCCACTCTTTTGAGTTTACAGATGGGGGTGGCTGCCCCACATGAGAGTTTATGACCGTTCTATGAATGCCTCTACCCAACTATTATTGCAGAAATTTTTTTCGCAGTCTTTAAATTGATCATTTAATTTGATACATATACTTTCAATGTCATCATTGTATATAAGAAACTATTGCTTGATGGGGGTAGTCTGGTCACTTATAGTTGGGTTGTGAATTCTGTGAGTTCTGTTTCTTTGATATCAGTTTAGAAGTGTGTGTTCTCTTATAAACTACTTGTGTACTAGGGTTGTGCCCCTTTCCACTTTTTAATCAGGTTAACGTTGTCAAAAGACAGTTTAGGTTTAGGAGTGTCAGTCAAAGTCAAGCAGTTAATGGGAGTGTTATATAAAATTCAATGACTATGAAATTCAATTAAGGCCAACAGAGTAAGAAAAAACAGTTTCACAATTCTTTTGATGTTAATACTAATCTGTCTATGGCTTAATGACTTGTTGGAGTTCTTGCGTTTTTCACTTTGGTTTGATTTTGAAAGCACCTACCATCTATAAATTCTCATATTTGTTATGCTTGAAGCTTTTGCCAGTGTTGGCAATTGTTTATTTCATCTTTCAAAACTAAACTCTTCCAAAGATTGTGTTAGGAGTAATCCACAGTGAGTTGGCTGTCTGATGATTCATTACCTATTTGAAATATGTGGCCCTTGCCAAGAATGGCTTCGCATATCTTATGCACTTTTTCCCTCAATGATATTCGTCTTTTTTTTTTTTTTTTTTGTCACTTGATGCTCTAAGGAAATACTGGCTGTAGTTGGAGGCAAAGGGCCTTGAGAAACTTTTAGTTATACTATCACACATCAAGTTTGTTCTCAAGGGAGTTTTTCTCTCATAGTATTTCTGTCTCCCATGATCCCCGACTACAGAAGTATAGTATCAAGAAAAGACTGTGCAAATATAGTATCAAGAAGTATAGTATCAAATTTCCTTGATAACAATCTAAAAGATTGTGCAAGTATAGTATCAAGAAAAAAAATAAAAAGAACCGTCCCTCCAAGACATATATAGCCAGAAATCAACCACGAATAAAAAGAACCGTCCCTTGAGAAGACCCATGCTATTCAATGATGCATACACAATTCATCTTCCTTTATAAGCTTTTGAGCATGGGTCTTCTCCTATGTCTTGTAGTCCAATTGTTGAAGTTCCATTGAAAAACTGGAGGAAGCAGAACCTAACATTAATCATTGTGTTAAAGAACAAAACTAGTATTCTGTTGATAAATACTATGATCATGAATAACAGTATGATTAAATGGCTGTTTATTTCCATTTTTTCATCACTTGAAACTGTTCAGCACTTCTAACCTTTACTAAGATCATGGTCACTTGATAACTTCTTCAGGCTACATATTACATTCGAAGTCCTGCTATACGCGACATTGTAACATTCCGAGATCCAACACAGGTCTGTAAATATATTGAACAAAAGTGCTGCATTCCCTGCTTTCTAGTTAACTTTTCAGTTAAGTTCAATTACATTCTTGGTTTTGTTTGTAGCATTCTGGAGAAGAGCAAGGTGTTTTCATAAAGAGAATTGTTGCAAAAGCAGGAGACTTTGTTCAGGTAGAACCGCTCTGTAGAACCCTCTTACTCCAAATTATGCTTGAATTGTTGCAAAATCAGGCCCTTGCAATTTTGTTCTTAGGTAGTTATAGGGTAATCCAGATTAACCACAGTTGCCTTTGATCGCTCTTTACTCAATGAATGGATTGCTTTTGTGCGTACTTTGTGCATTACTGAATAGTCAAATTGCACAATGGACTTCCCATTATGTTTGTCATTCAACATATTGAATATAACCAAAGGAAGTAATACTAAATTTACTAATGCCCAGTTCCTAAAACCTTGCAGGTCAATCATGGGTGGCTCTATGTCAATGGAATTGCTCAAAAGGAAGATTTTATTTCTGGGCGCCCAACATACAAATCAAATTTAACAGTATGCTCCCCATCGCTATCCAATATTGCTGTGTTTTGGTTTTACTTGCAGTCATTCCAGCATCTTGCCATGCCAGCAGAACCAGGTGGAACTAGTAATCAGTCATGAAGGGCTGAGTAACTGATGGGAATTAAACTTAAATATTTAAAAATAAAACTATTCTATACTAATGTTGTCTGTTTTAATGGAATTAAAAAGAAAGACTCTTTCTCAAACATGATTTGAATGTATATCATTATTAATCTGTTGGGAGAAAATAGATTATATGGTAAGCTAGCTCAGCTGACCTAATATCTTTTTACTGAACAAAGGACTTGAGAGATTGAACCCACCTATACCAGGGCTAACAAAAGAGAGAAGTTACTCCTATGTGTAGTCCACGGGCCTAATGGGCCCCAACCAAAACTAAAACAAAGAGTTTCTGTAACTGACATTTGTATATTACATAATGAATGGGCCTTTCTTCCTATAGGAGTTTTCATATCTTGGTTGGGGCCTCTTGATTGGCCCATGAAGAGTTCCTGGCTACTTACATAATGAATGGGCCTTTTTCTTCACTTGGGCACAATATATTACTTTTTCCTTTTGCTGCTGAATAAAAAAGGGTAAAAAGGTGAATTCAGATTTGGACTCGAAAGCATGACCTAGTATGTGCCAAATCACTTGGGAGTAATCATAGGACCATTGAACTATCATCCGTGGTGTTAGTTGCTTCATACCTAATTTGACATATTTTGGATTTTGCAGTTTGTGCCTCAAGGTCATGTCTATGTGTTGGGCGACAACCGGAACAACAGTTATGACTCTCATGTTTGGTTAGTATTTTTCAGTCCTTGACTCATTGCACCTTAGAATTCTCAAAAGGAAAACGTGTTTTTCCAATGGAGTTTCCTCTTGGATGCTCTGATATTTTTATTTAGATAAGTTGGTGTCAAAACTCAAGCTTTTCAATCATCTTTATGATTTGATTGATTCATGTCTGATTGATGTATACACAGGGGCCCCCTCCCCATGAAAAACATTCTTGGAAGATATGTCATGTGTTGTTACAGACCTTCAAACAATTGACTCAGCAATGATGGAAGAAGAGTTAGTCTGCTAGAGCGATTTGAATTCTAAACACACTCAGACTTTGGCAGATTAGAGTGGGACATTATTAGAAGGTGATTGAATCTATTAGAAGGTTATACATATATACTATTTTCCAAGAGGGCGAGACCCCATAAGTCTTATTAAGAAACTCTCATATGTGGCAGAGGAAAATGTGGTTACATCCAAAATACTTTTGGGGTGCAAATCATCTCTAGTCCAAGGGGTTCAAACTATAACATCCCTTTGCCATATACTAATTCCATGATCATTTACATGGTATAAATGGTAATCCTGCTTTGTCCAAAATCATAGCACCTCGTGTCTCTCGACTATCTTCTGATTGTTTCACGTAGACGAGCAAGGAGACATAACGTAAGGATTAGCTAAAATGCAAACTTAGGGGTATGTGGTAACTCATAGCGATTGTGTTTTCACTTGCTAATTCCAGGTTATTGAAGTTAGTTTCTTTAGCCATTTCTATGTTAGCAATTATGTTAAACTTTTGATTTAAAACAATGGAAATTATATTTTTCATCCACAGATACCACCCATTTTTTATTTTGCACCTTAAAACTACAAAAGGGTTCAATTTGCACCATCAACTCCCAATAAGATTCGCTACTCCATTTTTATTAGGCCCTTGTTTGGATTCGAAAAGCATATCATATCATCTCATATTATCATTCTAATTTTTATAAATTTTCACACAAAATATAATAAATAATTTAATTTTTTTTAAAATTTAAAATAATAATAATAATAAAAAATAATATTATAATAATAATTTATTTCATCTCATCTCTAAATTCAAAACTTGATGGATATGACTGAGCTGCGTCAAATTCTCTCTTTCAACTTATAAAGGGCAACATCTTATTTGAGGGTACAGATTAAAAAATGTAGGTAGTTTAAGATGTAAAATTAAACTTTCTGTACATATTTGTAAAAAGTGAAAAATATCAGATAGTTGGTGGGCAAAAAGTGAAACGACGCTTAGAAAAATTCATGATTTGAAGCTGCTAGTCATGCAGAGGATAAAAAGTGAAATGATGTGATTTATCTTGAGCCTATAAATGGTGAATTAAACGGTGAATTGTCACTGGCTATGCCTAAGAAACGCACCAAAATAGTGGGAATTCTCCTAACTTTCCTGAACCCATCAACCTGATAGTACATGATAAACAATTCCATGATAAACAGTCGTTTTCAGTGGTGTCACCTCCATCGGTTGGGCACAAAAGGTTTTACCACTCTACTCATTTGGAAGGTAAGCCTGCAAAATTGGTTGCAATTTGTATCACTCTTTTAGGTTGTGTTTAGTAACTGAAGTAGTTCAGTACTATTTAAAAATTATTTCACTATTATTCACAGATTATTTGAGATTACCTCAATATCTAAGATCATCTCAGCATTCAAACCTAAACTTAGGCAAGAACGTGAAAAATCGACGCAGACCGGTCTCCACCCACCCACTATTGCAGACCCTTCTATAACTTGTTTATAACTTTCCCAGTACTAAGGTTTGCATGCGCGCACTCTGGAAAGTAGGAGGTGATGTATGCCAACAATGCGGACAAAAATATCTTGCAAAAGTCTGTTGAAACTTGAGAAAAGGGTAGTAGCTATGTGTTGTAGTAACGAAAAGAAGCAAGAAAATATATTTAACTCCATGAGATTTTATCTGACGACACCTAATATTGACTGATCATGATGAGTTAAATCTTTCATGGAAATGCTTTTGAGATCTGTTCAGTTTTTTCTACTTAGTTGGATGGATATTGATCATATCGAAGATCTTTGTATAAAAAAAAAATGGGAAAGCTCCATTGCTAGATATCAGAATATACGGATTTGCAGCAAGTAAATCCACATGCATGTGACTATATTCTTTCTATATATAATATGGGGTCCCATGCAAGTTTGAAGAAATGAAATCCCCCCATCACGTGATTCCAATTGTTTGGAAATTCTCATTTCCCAAACAGTTTTGGAATGTTGTGATATTATTGGTTTCCATGTGTTAATTCAGTTGGTGAAGTACTATTTTATTATTGGAAAACTCTAAATACAAGCAATAATTGGGCACTCATATGTGCACTAATGTTGAGATAAAAAGATAAATTTAATACAATGCTTAAATTTAAAATAAAAAAGATAAAAGTAATTAATTAGAATGTACAAGCACGTATGGATGCGTAATGTTGCTTATATGTAGCATTAATTTTTATTGTTACATAGGGGTTGGGTCTAATGATAAAAGAGAAATACTTTAGTTTCAAGGAATTGTATTAAAATAAGGGAAAAATTTTAGTCACAAAAAAAATTATATGAAAAAATTTTCACAAACTAATATGGTTTAACGTGGTTCATCAGATTGTAAAGTTAATGTTATTATAAAATAAATCTAACAAATTAACTGAAATTATTTCAATTTATGACTTATGAGATTATTTAGTGTAATCTTGATAATAATACTCTAGGCTAGATTTGATTAACTGAATATTCATAGAATACTCTACTATTATTTATTATTTTATTATTATTATTTACTTATTTTTTATTTTAATTATTACTTTTCACTATTATTTAATATTGTATTATTTATTTTATTTTATTATTAATAATTATTTTATTATTATTATTAATAATAAAATATCTGAGATTATCTTACTATTCAAATACAATCTAAAAATAATCTCACAAATTCTATAATTGGTTAGATTCACAATGGGCTAGGCTTTTTCATGAGTAAGGAATTGAAGTAGGGCCCAGAGCCAGCCAAGTAAAATAAAAGTCGAAAATATAATGATGCAAACTGCAAAGACGACACCAAAGTTGTTGTGGTTACACATAAACTTATGCAGGAGACATGTGGTGGCTAGTTGACTCGTGAGTCAGGGAGTCCCAAGACACGATGTCTTTAGTTAGGCCTAAAGTTAACTCAAACCACAATTATGAGTCATGACTAGAGCAGGGCCAGATCGCCGCGTGAACAGTGAGTCAACCCGGGTTCAACACATGAGTCTAGCGTGTCGTCAACCACACGTTTACGTTTACTTTACACGTGACTCTAATTTTTTAAAAACTTCAATTATAATAATTTCCCAACTTTCTTTAAAATGATAAATCCACGGTAACAAATATTATTTATTCGAATAATACAAGATCGAGATATTTTGGAAACAATGTTCGTTATCGTGGATTAAGTCTGTTGATTCCGGCTGAATTTTCCGGCCCGATCGGAAATCTGGAAAATTAGATTGCGATTCTAAATAAAACCCCGGCCGGAACCCAAGTTGCAGAACTCGGACCTATTCAGTCCGACGGATTTGAAATTCTGGTACTATGTTTAAAACCTATTATCCGAGTTTTTTTTTTTTTTTTTAAGAAAAATGATAAATACAGTCGTAGATTTGTACGTAATGTACAGTCATTTTAAAAAAATTTGAATATATATGAGGCCCATATAAAAAAGTTAATTTTTTAAATCGTGAATCCCATTTTTTTTTTCTAAACGAATGTATGTTATTTATAAATTCACGATTGTATGTATCATTATTTTTTTTTTTAAAAACACGATCCAACATCAAAATGTATGTATCGTTTTCTGGTGAAAGGTTAAAATCAATTCCCCTGAGTCTCTCTGGTTATGCGGAATAATCAAATTGATTAAGAAATTTCGTTTCTAAGTGAATTTCTCAATCAATCACGGATTCTATTCAGTCCAAAATTAAATTATTAAACAAGTAGCATCACTTTAGTATCAAAGAAGCAACAGCAACTAGCTAGCAATATGAACAAAGTTGCTGTCAAAAGAGTGACAATTGAAGGCGGAAGGTATTGATAAGACAAGTCCCATTCATTTCTTTCTATGTGAGATGCGGCAAAAATGCGCCATATTATATAGTTGACTGCTTGGTCGTATTATTCAGTACTTTAATTTATTTTCAAGCATCGTAGTGGTCCTCCATGTGGGTCCCACGACATTGTCTTACTGAGTACTATTCAGTTATGAGGTCCATTACAATTTGGACGGCTCTGATTTTTTACTCATTTCTTTTATATATATTTTGGGTGTATAATAATAGGAAAATGCTTAAATTAGTGCCGGTATTTAAAAAAAAAAACTTAATTAAAGGTAGAAGGAATATTTATACTGCCACATCATACTAATTAATTAATACGATAAAATGAACTCTTAGAGCATTAGCATTAGATTGATTAAAAGTTTTTTTTTTTAAAAATACAAATTTGTATACGTCAAAAAAATCTTGTCATATTTAATTAAAAAAAAAAAGAAGTAAATTTGTATTATTTTTTTTTCTCATTCTATTTTGCCCTCATCTTTTCTTTTATTTATTTTTTTCTTTTTCCAAATAAAAAGAGTAAAATGTTGGGTTATCATTTTCTCAAAAGTCAATTACATTATAATATAATTGAGCATTTAGGCATCTGTTTCAGCTCATTGAAAAAGTTCTCCCGGATTACAATGCATGGTTCCTCATTTTGCGCAATTATGAGATCATGAGTAGAAGTTTTAGACCCAAGAAAAGACATGAGATACATAGGGTCGAAGAAAATGTGGCTGGTGAGCCTATAAATTTGACTATTAACTATGGCATTGCCTGCTTATTGCATGATTATAATAATAATAATAATCAATTATATATACATGCAAAAAATTATCATATATAGACACTCAATTTTATATATTTTTTGAACACTTCATTAATACAATTGATAGCGTTATTTTTTTAATATAAAATAATTATTTTGATTAATCATATTAATAAAATATATAAAAAAATTAAAAGTAATTGGATATAAAGAATATATATATTTATATATGTCTACATCAAGTACTACTAAGGTCTAACATTGATGCAAGCAAAAGGCACTTCTTTCCATAAAAGTTCACAAAATTAATTCTAGCTTGATTGGGGGTCATGAAAGTAGGCCGGTTTATCTGGATCTGATTTTAAAATTATATATATTTTTTAATAAATTTGATATTTTTATTTAAAATATTCAAGAAAATTTTAAATTCAAAACCTAAATTTTTAAATTTAAAATTCGGATTAATACCCCTAATAAAAATGTTGATTTGTGCATTGAAATAATAGAGGAGCAGAGCTGCAGAGGGCCCTTCTTAACGTACCAATTTGTTTTATTTTCAGTTTATAGTCTCCTTCAAAGCAGACAATTACAATCTCCTCGTCTAGAGAAAAATAATGGCTACGTACCTAATTAGCTAGCAAATCCCCATTCAAATCTTCACCAACATGATGCATATGCATCTGCCAGATGATCATGAACTAATTAATTGCTGTAATATTTAATTTGAATTCAATATGAGTTCTTTCAGCGTACTACGTTTTATTTATTAAATTTTATAGTAATTTAAAATATTCTTTTATGATATTTATATTTTTTTTATACTATTATTGATGAGAAGTTTTCGAATTCTAAACCTCTATTTTAGATGTTTGAGATTATGTCCATCAGGTGACTATGATAATTATATTCTGTCTTAACTTGTAAATGGGAATTAATTGTACGTAGAGTTTCGCTATGTATTACATCACTTATAGTACTAAGATATAGGTCCATATTATAACTTTTAAAAAAAAATTATAATATAAATCTTTTTTTAGCATAACTGATGTGAAAAGCTTTTACAGCAACGGTGTAATTATATATAAAAAAGTAAGACTAATTATAAATAGATTTTCATCTCAAACTTTATAATGGAGTTTCCGTACACGAAACCTTCAAAAATGAGAGATCATCACGTCACATTCGGCCACGATCGAACCGCATGTACGTGCAGCCCGCACACTCCCACACGACACATATGTTATTGAGATTGACTGTGACTCGAATATCATTGAAAAAATGCCTCCACTCAATATTTTACTTGATATTTAAATTGAGCGAGTTCAGATTCGTGAGTTTGTTCGATTCTCACTCGACTTTCAGATCGAGTGAGATTTGTATAGAGATTTTACTTGACTCTTGTTTGACGTTAAACTCGAACAAGATACAAAATCTAAAAGTCGTTCGAGTGAGACTTAACTCAGCTCGAGCAAATTATCATTTTCTAAGATTTCACGCTGTTTTCCTTATAAATATATGTTCTTTCATTGTAATTTTAATAAAAACACTTTTTGAGAGTAATTATACACTTGTAAGAAAATGATTTCTCTTGTTAACAATCTTGAGAATGCACTGGGTATATTAAAACTTTAAGATTGTAAGAATTTGTGAAAAATCTCTTTGTACTCCATCTTTGTAATAGTGAATTAATTCTGACTGATTCCAACAGTGGATGTAGGCTCTCATTGAGTAGAACCATTTAAATTCTGTATTCTTTGTGTGATTGTTGAATTTTCTTTTGTGCTTTTGTTTTCATTGTGATACTTCAAATTTACTATTCAATACGGTTAATCCCCAACACATACATATACATATATATATTCTTTAAGTGACGTTTTCATAAGTTTATTTTGTATTTTTCAAAGCGTGGCATATATGAGGATCCATTAATTAGCTAGCTAGGTAAAAAGAGTATGTACTCGCATTATAAAAAAATTATTTATTTGTGGTCGGTTATTTTCCGTTAAAATGATTATTTCTTATCAAAATGTGTATATTTTAGTTACAAATAATTATCATAATCATAATTAATCCGTCACAAATACTCAATTTTTTTTATAGTAACATACGTGGTTTGATCATCTATTATTGAGTTGAAGCTGTCTCTGGATATTGGATTGGTATAAGAATAAATATGTCAATTAATCAAGGAGATGTTAAGTGCACTCAATCTTGGATATATACAAATATGCTAAATTCAAAGAAAAAACTTGGATATATGCTAATTATAGATAGCAAAAAGAATAAGTTGATAGCTATATACATTAGTATCGATCAATCCTAATTTTGAACGGATAAAGAATATTGGAATTTATAAAATTGTAGCCCAGAATTGATGCTCCTGATGATCAGCTTAATTGGCATATATATCTATCAACGCATTCAAAATATCGATGATCAGGACTGTTAGCTGCTTGTAAATTATAATTTGAGGACTTTTAGCTCCTTGCAAATCCTTCATCCTGGCTAGTATTTTTTTTTTCTTTGGAAAATATATTATTTTTCATTCCCAAAGTTCTACTTTCCAATATATATATATATATATAATGCATGATCCACTTATATGGCAACTTGATATTAGTGGATACAGGATATATATCATATATATAATACATGAAGACACAACGTGGGGATGTGGGAGATGGAGAATACATATAAGTGGATTATATATATATATATATATATATATATATATATATATATATGAGGCAGTTGAAGGAGGCTTATAAAAATTAGGTCTTGCTTGAGATATATATCTTTCCCATAGTGCCACATTTCAGAACTTTCAAAAGGCACATGATGATATAGATATATAGGCAGATGAAGAAGACCAGCAAAAACCTAAAACCCATGCAGTACCCTTTCATGAGAAACTTGAACGATTGGCCGATCAATCATGATAATGATGAGAAACAGCCTGATCTCGATTAACTTTAAAAAAAGATTCTGAAATGGGATATGTGAGTTTATCGATTTAGAACCTTTTTCTACAGTACTACTGATTGTGATCTCTTCACAGTGCAATTAATAATTAATGGAAGAACTGAATATAAAGCACTTATTCTGATTCTTCTTTTGAAGATAGAGATCGAATTTATAAACTGCATGGGAGGGCTAGCTTGGCAGGCCAGTCCAGGCCGGGACCCGGGTCACTCTCTCATGCTGCAATATCTCTCAGGAAAAAAAAAAAAAAAAGAAGGAGGCCATTAATTTGTTCAAACACTGAATATTGCAGCTTGATAGATAGTGGAAGATCATCAGTACGTTTTTGACTGATTCCATATTGTTGATCATGAAAAGCGATATCTTAATTCTTAAGCCAAATTCATGCATTTACTAGTTTTTACAGATGATCAACTACCAGCTGGCTAGCTCATGATATTTTGTTCAAATATCACCAACAGCTTCTAAGTACTATTTAGCACTAGCTGTACACACTTGATCAATTCGATTGAAGTTAATTTAGACATTTCAGCTCGTATATTGTTTCGAAAGATCGCATGATTTTCTCGAGAGGATCATGAAATTAATTATTTTTGTTAATCAATCTTCTTATTTTGTTGAGGATTAATATATTATTACAAGAAATGAACTGTTTATTTGTAATCAGTTAATTTCAACAAAATGATTATTTATAACTAAAATGAGTCGTAAATAATTTTTTCATTGCAAATAATTAGTCACAAAAATCTTTTTTTTGGTAATTGGTCCCAAATATATATAATAGTACCATTTATAAGCAAAAGCCATGCTTGAAAACCTATAAATATAAAGAAGAAAATCAATTAACTATACTAATTACAGACAAAAACATACCTACCTATAAAACTTATAATTATGTGGGAAAGAGAAATAATAGTTGCAGTCACAGAGTGCGCGAGTTTCTTTTAAAAAAAAAAAAGTGAATAAGCATATTTCAGTTTACAAAAGAATTAATCTATAAATCTTTTTTTTTTAAGTAGTATGCGGTAGTACTTATACAACTCATAACTATATCTAACATAAGTACCGATTTGGAAAACATGAGATGCGCCTATCGGTGATCAAAGTCATCATGTAGATGCTTACTATATATGTATTTTAAAAGTTCACGTTATTTGATGATATTTATATATTCCTGTTACTTTGTCTCGATCGGTAGCTAAAGACATACTTCATCATCATCTTAATTTCTTTGCTATATATGATCTTATATATTATTTATGGTATTTTTCATTCCAAGTACCACCAAATTATGGTGTGAAAACTCGATCAGCACCTACAGAATCTGAAGATTAATTAAAAGTATAAAAAATACTTATATATATAAATTAATTTTATCACGCATGATGCCGATCATCGAGTCAATTAAGGGGTACTTTAATCATAAAAGAATTTTATAAAAATATTGTCACAAATTAATATGATTTGATCTAGTTCGTCAAATTATAAAATTATTTTTATTATAAAATAGAATTAACATATTATGAGATAAAATTACATCCATTTAAAAAATTATTTTATTATAATTATTTTTGTGTGGATATAATAATAGTATTCTCAACTTAATTGGCCGGCTTAATTAACAACGTCGTAGCAGCTAGCTCATGATCGTGTAATATCATCAACTTTGGCTTAATTAATTATATAGTTGTCTCAAATATAAAAAAATAAGTTACCAGACAATTAGATATAATTAATTATTTTGTTAGCATAACGAGGCGATCGATTTTGGCCGGCCTTAAAAATAATTAGATGCTCGTTGTAATTAATTAATTAGGATAATTAAGGTACCAGACATGATACCGACATAGCTAACCCCTTAATTTGTTTCTACGTGATTATTAACGTCCCACCAAAATTGTCGTAATTACAGTATGCGTGTTGGAAAAAATGTACGTCTTCACACCAATTATTAGGGTTGTGTACTAGAGATAAGAGTAATGTTATGAGTAGACGATTTGAATATATTTTATAAAATTAGTGATGTGATAATAATATTATGTCAGTTGAAATATGAAAAAAATATTTAAAAAAAAAGAAGATAAAAACACAATAAGAAGAAAATAAAAATAAAAATATGAATAATTAAATTAAAAGATGCATAAAAATAGTATTTACGGTGTGTAAATAAAAAATATGCAAATTATATACAAAAAAATATATTTATTGTATACATGTGAGAAATATCAGATAATATTATATACAACTTTAAAATATAAATCCTGCACACTAATGATCTCTTAAAAAAAGAGCTTATACATGGGGGTGTGCTCTATCTCTAAAATTTTTTTTGTCCATTAATGTCTTTCTAGAAAATCAGAAAGAAACCTCTAAGGAGGGTAGGAGCTTCGGCTCCTTTTTCCCTTCATTCTCTTCTTCTTTCTTCCTCCCTTCTCCTTTTTATGATGGTTTTTTTGTGTTTTTTTTTTAAGTTTTTCAGGCCGAACAAGAGAAGTGGTGTTGGGACCATTTTCGATAGTCTCCGTCACCATGTGCCTCATTACAGGGCTCGCTTGCCGCCGATCTACCAGACTACCGAAGGTCGTGGAGAGGATTAGAGCGTGTCTCACACGAGCGGATCGAAGCGTGCGGTTGGTTTTCACGCGCCTCCATCCCCGAGTGCTCCATCACCACCATGCGGGGTGTTTTTGGTTTCAATGGCGTTGGAAGCAGTAGGGTGGAGGTTTCGGCTTACCCTAGGGTGGCACGTGTTCTGTCAGCCTCTGATTTTGATTCTTCTTATATGTTTTTAGTACTTTTTTAGATTCTTCCAAGGTTGAAAATCGGAGTTATATCTTTTAGATGTTTTATTTTAATTTTTTCATACTGTTTGCTTTTTGTTTTTGTGTTTGTTTAGGAAAAATAAAAATTTTAATCTCTAGAACTTTCAGTCTATAAAGTTATTTGGAAGTCATTTTTAGAACGGCATTTTGTTTTGGACAGAGGTAATTATTCTGTCTTAGATAGAGGTGGATGTTCAGGTGGTCTTTCAGACAGTATTCTGAAGAGATGTGTAGTTAGAGATAGGCCATGTCAATAATCTTTTGGATGCTGAGGAGTTACAAATTGTAGATAATGACTTATAATATACTTTTTAAGTCTAGATGTAATGCTTTCTTTTAATTAATGCAATTTAGCTTTCTCTTTTTTTTTTTAAAGAAAAGCTTATATATGCCAAACTTTCTAATAATATTTATGATAAAGATATTTCAAAAATTGAATTAATTTAGATTTTACATAATTATAACCTCAAAATATTATTATAAAAAAAGGTACATACTATCATTGAATTTAGTACTTGATGCAAATTATTATTTCTTATTTAAAAGTTAACATATTATTATTATTGGTTAGATGTCTAGAGACTAGAGACAAAGGAAGGCTCTTCTTCTTCTTCTTCTTCTCTCTCTCTCTCTCTCTCTCTCTCTCTCTCTCTCTCTCTCTCTCTCTCTCTCGCATTTCTACTAGGATTTCTAAAAAGTTGCTCAATTTCGTGAGGGGGGTGGTGCTCTGGCACTGTTCCTCCTCCGCGACGCTCCATCTTTCTTTTTCCCTTAACTTTTTTTCTTTTCTCGGCCACCATGCTTGGTGGTTTTCGGACGTTTTGATTTTTTTGAAAGTTGGTTTGCAAGTTCAAAAGAGGTGGAAGCCCATAAGCCACCACACGTTATTCGTCGTTGCCTCAATCAGCCGATCGTGTGGTCATCCAACGTTATTGTTGAACGGAGCAGCGCGTGCTCCTAATGCCCAAGGGAAGATCTGCAAAGCGTCTCGCTTATAGTGAATCCTCCTTATCGATGATGTTCCTTCATTCTGGTGGTGTGGATTTGGGATTGTTGTATGGCATCGACCTGCGGTTCTTCTCTCTTAGTGTGGCGCGGGGAGTTCTGCGTCATCACAGACAGCCTCTTTTAGTTGTTGTTTTGTATTATAGTGTTCTATTAGTTTGTGTTTTTAATATTTGTTTATAAAGAGAACATTATAAAAAAGAAGAAATAGTATCCCGGACTTGTGTCTGTGGAATTTTAGTTCTGTCCTCCTATAGAGGATGAGATAGTAGTTACTTTGTTGGCAGTACTTAGTCTCATTGACATTTTTGTCTGTAGAGAGTTTAGAAACTGTATCCCAAGTGTACTTAGTTAAATTATATTCTGAGATTTCTTAGTAATTTGTCACATTGTAAGTTTCAAATTACATAGTTTAAATGAAAGTAAACCTATTTTTTCAAAAATAAAAAACATATTATTATTATTATTATTATTATTATTCATGGACATTAATTCGATAACATTATCTTGGTGGTTTATTAATATTTAAGTACACTACCTAATTCAATGGTTGAGCTTCGTTTAAGGCACAACTATATATATATATATATATATATATATATGTTAAGACCATAAAAATCGGCCAATAGGTCGGGGTGAGAGAAAGAATTATTTCCAACTCATTAGTGCAAATTGGGATTCGTTCAAAGTCATTTGGGGATCCCAGCGAAGTTCCGGCGGAGCCGTGCGTACGTGGATATTTGATAAAATAGATAGAGATAGACACACAATTTTACGTGGTTCGGCAAGTGCCTACGTCCACAGGTATTTGAGGATGAGAATCCATTATAATAGGTCTTTTTACAATCTCTCATAGCTTACTCTGTACAGGGAATATATATATATATATAAATATGTGAATAAAATTTGCCGGTTGAAGCTCTCGAAGAAGGCTTAAGAAGCTGATTTCGGGGAAGAGGAGGCTGCCAAAATCGTTCCAGAGAGAGAGAGCCCAGCCCTTTCTTTCATCTGTTCGAGCCATTTTATATGGCTCTTTAGGATTGTGTGTGTCAGTCAGTCAGCTTTCTTTACTTTTTTTCTCATCCACTCCCTTCCTACCTGCACACTGCCCTATACCTTTATTATTATCCTATCACCTGCCACTCTCTCTTTTTCTCCCCATGTGCTTTGGTTCCCTTTTGTCCCGTAATGCCATAAATGTTGTTTGGACTGTTTGACTTTTAATTTCACCCATTTTAGTACCCCACGAATTCTTAGCAAAGGTATTTTGATGGGAATTTTATCTTATCTTGTATCCTGAATTTTTCGAGAAGGTGGTGGTTTGTCTCCTGATCCCTAAAAACATTGATCGCGTAAAATGAAACTGTGGAGCTAGATTATGGTAGACCCAACCGCTAAAATGGGAGTGTGGAGCTCAAAATATAGCGGGAGATGGGCTCGACTGCTGAAGTGGGAGCGCGGAGCTCAAATGTAGCGGGAGATGGGCTCGACCGCTATAATGGGGGCGCGGAGCTCAAATTGTAGCGGGAGATAGGCTCGACCGCTGAAGTGGGAGATGACACCTCGTGGGACTCGACTGGAGTGCATCGCCTAGGATTTTGTGGGAGGAATCATCGCATAGGTGAGTTAAGGTGCGAGGCTGGGGCTCGGCTATCACCCAACGGGACTTTAGTAATCTTCGCGCAGGGGGGTATACTGACCTTCCAGGAATTGATTGACTTCGCGTAGATGTGTAGGTTTTTGGGTAGGTTGTGGATGGCTAGACAACCCCGCAAGCTTTCAAGCGAGATGTGGTTGATCCGACAACCCTGTGAGCCGTCGAGGGGGTTGTGGTTGATCTGACAGCCCCGCGAGCTGTCGATGAGGTTTCGCTGTGATGAGGGCGCAAAGCCTATTCCGTCATCACATTGGACCCGGCGGGTGGTGTCATCGCATGAGACCCCGCGGGAGGTGTTATCGCGTGAGACCCCGCGGGAGTGTATCGCCTGGGACTCCACGGGAGGTGTCATCGCGTGAGAACCGGCGGAAGTACATCGCTTGGGACTCCGCGGGAGGTGTTATCGCGTGAGACCTGGCAGGAGTGCATTGCTTGGGACTCCGCGGGAGGTATCATCGCGTGAGACCCGGCGGGAGTGCATCACCTAGGACTTTGCGGAATGTATCATTGCGTGAGACCCGGCGGGAGTGCATAGCCTAGGACTCCGCGGGATTCTGTGACTTTGCGTGAGTGGATAGACCAACCCCGCGGGATGTGATAACGCGCCACATCCCATGCTGCAGGCAATAAATTTGTTAGTACAAAAATAAATTCACATATTGTAAAAGAGACAAACTGATGTATTTTTGTCTGTGGTAAAATGTTTTCGAGTGTCGAGTGTCGAGCCTCGAGCGATGAATTTTCGAATGTTGACTCCCAAGCGAGAAGCCGTGAGATCCCGAGCGTAGTCTCCCGAGTTTCGACTTCCGAGTGAGGAGCTGTGAGATCCTGAGTATCGACTTTTGAGTGTTGAGGCAGGGGTGATGGTTGCCTGATTCCTGCAAAAAGGAGAGGAAGATAGCTCTTATAGAGCGTGAGTATTCTGAGTTTGTGAGTTTTCCATGAGCGAGGTAAGCCCCGAGTACATGAACAATGAGAACCCAAGCTGCTTAGTGTGGTTCTTGATGACCTTCTAAGGCTGGTGTGCCTGCGATGAGGGCATGATTGATCCCGAGCGGGTGACAAAATTTCAAGTCCTGAGGAATGGAACCACGTGAATGGGTCCAGATGAGTCCCAAGAGAACAGAGATTGGGAGTGGTTCCCAAATGAATAAATCCTAAGTGTGATGCCGTGGGTTCAAGTGTGAGGCGAGTTCCTGGATGTGTGTAAGGTGTTTGGCCCGAATATGCATAAGTGATGTGAGTCCCGAGCAAGGGGCCGTGTGATAAGTCCTGAGAGAGATGGAGGGAGCTCGGTGGACCCCCGAGCTGGTGGAGCCTGTGAAGGTGAGTCGTGCATATGATCCATTATAGCATGAGTGTCGTGCAGGGTCTCGAGTGTGTTTGTGAGGCGTGTATCGAGCTGGGATTCCGAGTGCACCTGCCTAGATTCCTGAGATGACTTTTCCAAGCAGTGTTAGGTAAGGCACTCGAGAGTTGTTCCCAAGTGAGTTGTGAGCTGGTTCGAGTTCGGGCTCGGTGAGGCCCCCGATTGCATGGGCTTGAACGAGTTGAGTGAGCTTCCCGCGTGATGTGATTGTGCTCTTAATGCATGGGTGGCGAGGGTGCTCACTCCTAAGCTTTGGAGATTTTTCCGAGCGTGTAAGCCTGTGTGAGAGAGGGATTACGCGTGGGCCGATTTGAGCTCGTGCGTCCCCGAGCGGGGCTTTTGCGTGATGGTTCCTGAGTAGGATTTCCGAGAGAGGCATAGTGAGCTCCCGAAGGCGGAGTCCGTGATGAGTGAAAGCTTCTCGAGTAGCCTTTTTGGGGGTATTTTGAGTCCCGAGCGCATCATGCGTTGAGTCTATGTGCGCCTGAGTGTGCGAGGGTATGCGAGAAAGGTGGTACCTGGGCTAGTGAACCCCGAGTTGGTCAAGAGTGTAATCTCGAGTTGGTAGAGTGGTGTTTCATTTTTCGAGCAGCACTCCTGAGTGGTTGCTAAGTTGTTTGATGCTCATTTCAAATAGAGTCCCGAGTGCATGGGGTTGTGGCGAGCTGGCAAATGAGGGAGGCGTGAGTTCATTGGCGGGCTGTGTGAGAGAAGGTGGAGCTCAGACCGAAGGACCTCGAGCTGGTGGAGCCTGTGTTGAGGGCGTCCATGTAAGGGATCCCAAGCTAGGCACGAACTAAGAACTCCCGAGCTAGGCCCGAGCTAGGGGAGTCTGAGCTCATGGAGATCCCAAGTTCACACTGTCCATGGAGTGCAACGTGAGGGAATTCTGAGATGAGGGAATCCGATCTGAGCTGAGAGAATTCCGAGCTGGTGCTTGGTCATTCTGAGCTGAAGGAGTTCGTGATTGATGAACCCCGAGCTGAGGTATCCTGCGGATATCATGCTCCCCGAGTGAGTCAGCTGTGAGAAAGTGGCGAGCCTGTTCCTCCCGAGTGTGAGAGATGAGTCCCAAGTGATGATTACCGAGTTTATGAAGGGAGTTTGGATTGTAAAGCTCTGAGCGAACAAGTTCCTAATGCTGTGCTCGAGGAGTGGACTCCGTGTGTTGCGTTTGTGCAAGTTTAGTAAGCCAAACACCGGGGTTGGTCTAGGAGGTTCGTGTGTATGTGCCTCTCGAGCCCCTGCAGGGAAGTTTAAGCTCACGGAAGTGTGCTCAAAGCCTGAACGAAGTTGCGAGCTCGAGGTGCGGGCAGTACCTGACAAGTTTGAGCGGCCCAAATCTATGAGCTCTGAATGGAGGTGGGGGTTTCCAGGTGGCACGGTGAAGGCATTTTATTTCCGAGTGGTGGTCTGAGATTAAGCTAAGCGTGGTCGAGCTAGTGTGACCTTGAACATGCATGGGTGATGTGAAGCGTGGGGCCGCGTGACAGGTCTCGAGAGAGAGGGAGCTTGGTGGAGTCCCGAGCTAGGGTAAGTACAGTGGAGGGTTTCGAGTGTTTGTGAGGCATGTCCCGTGCTGGAATCCCATGTGCACCATGCGCAGATCCCCGAGATGATTTTTCTGAGCTGTGTTAGGTAAGGCATTCGAGAGTTGTTCCTTGTGAGTTGGTTTGGGCTCTGGCTCTGCTCGGTGAGGTCCCTGAGTGCATGAGGTCCGAACTAATATGAGTGAGCTGCAAATGTATTTTTCAAGTATGAGTAAGAGAGGTGAGTCCGAAGTGACTTTCCCGAGTTGGGATTGCAACTAGTTTGTCCGAGATAGGCTTCCGACTGGGGTGTCCCGAGCAAGAGTAAAGTGTCGTGGGTCATGAAAGAGAGCCCGAGTTGGTCTCCCCGAGCTCATTTGATGTCTGAATGGAAATCTCGAGCCAAGGTTGCCCCGAGCTGGGACATGCATGAACTCCTGAGTTGGTGGATCGCCAAGCTGAGCTGGGAAATGCTTCTCGAGCTGGGACTCTTAGCTGATGGAGTTGGTGCTACGGATCCCGATTTGATGGAGTCCGAGAGGTGGGGTCCTAAGCTGAAGGTGCTCGAGAGGTGGCCCAACCTAGCTAGGGGAGCATGGACTAGAGAATCACGAGCTGGTGGAGCTGGGACCGAGGGACCCTAAGTGAGGGAAAGCGCTCGGTGAACTCCTGAGCTGATGGAGCTGGGACCGAGGGACCCTGAGCTGGTGGAGCTCGAGCTGCACCATCCGAGGAGGGTGCTCAGTGAACTTCCGAGCTGACGGAGCTGGGACCGAGGGACCCTGAGCTGGTGGAGCTTGAGCTAGTGATGCTCGTTGGTGGAGCCCGGAGTGGAGGATTCCTGAACTGTGATCCTGGACGAGAGGATCTCCAAGCTGGAAGGGCTCGGATTGGAGGTGTCCGAGCTGGTGGTGTTCGTTCGTGGTTCCCGAGTAAGGGAAATTCGAGAGGCTGAGATCCGAGCGCAGTGGGCGACCGCCCTAGGGGCATCGGCGGACCAGCCACCCACCGCCGAGGTCAGACAGGGCCGGCGACTTCTATGGAGTTGCCGGCGGGCCAGCCATGTCCCAATGGGACTAGGCTTTCCGAGAGGGGCTGTGCGGAAGGGTGTAGAGCCGCCCTACGTTTGCCAGTGAAACATCCGGTCGGAGACGACGTCGTCTATCTCAGATGCGCCGGCGACATCCTTCGTAGCCACCGGAGTCCAGCCATGCAACGGCAACCCTGGGCTACGTGGTCTCACCATTCGGGTGAAAAAATCCAAATGGAGGTGCCTCTGGCGAATAGGTGGTCGGCACCCACCTTGCCGGAGGCAAAACCTGCTGGCGGTCCTAGTTCCAACTGCCGGCAAGCCTACCCTGCTGAGACTCAAGCTGTGGCTTGAGTGACATGAATGGCGGCTCGACCCCGAGCATTGGGCTCGGGTCATGAGACAAAGCCATGCATGGCACTGTTTGTGCCATGCACGGCACATGTGCGATCAAGGGACCCCACGTGCATGTGGGGCCGTGTAAGCTTCGTGCAGCCTGAGCTGGGCACCCTCGTACTGTGCGGCCCGAACCATGTGGTCGTGGGTTCGAATCCCACAGACGGGGCCATTGTTGAGACCATAAAAATCGGCCAACAGGTCGGGGTGAGAGAAAGAATTATTTCCAATCCATTGGTGTGAATTGGGCTTCGTTTGAGGTCGTTTGGGGATCCCAGTGAGGTTTCGGCGGAGCCGTGCGTATGTGGATATCAGATAAAATAAATAGAGATAGACACACAATTTTATATGGTTCGGTAAGTGCCTACGTTCACGGGTATTTGGGATGAGAATCCACTATAATAGGTCTTTTACAGTTTCTCATAGCTCACTCTGTACAGGGAAAATATACATAAATATGTGAATACAATCTGCCGGTTGAAGCTCTCGAAGAAGGCTTAAGAAGCTGATTTCGGGGAAGAAGAGGCTGCCAAAATCGTTCCAGGAGAGAAAGAGTCCAACCCTTTCTTTCATCTGTTCGAGTCCTTTTATATGGCTTTTTAGGGTTATGTGTGTCAGTCTGTCAGCTTTCTTTACTTTACTTTTCATCCACTCCCCTCCTGCTTGTACACTGCCCTATTCCTTTATTATTGTCCTATCACCGTCACTCTCACTTTTTTCCCCATGTGCTTTGGTATCCTTTTGTCTCCTAGTACCATATATGTTGTTTGGACTGTTTGACTTTTAATTTCACGCTTTGAATATATTATATATTGTTATAAATAATCCGAAATATATAATTAATTAGGAGATCCATTCATGCCCGGCCGAGGCCACTACTTTGAAAATTAATTGGCTTAAATATTATGATCATTAATGTTTACAATTTTCAATCTCTATTCCATTGTTTTTCCTAATGAATACTATGTAGCACTTCGTGAGGTGGTTAAATAAAGCTTAAATACCCCTCATGATTACCCTAGCTAGTTTAATTAATTAATTAATTAATTAAATTCCTGTCAATTATTTCAATTACAGAGGCTAGCAATTAAGATCAGAACCAGCTGGGATTATTATATCTATTAAGTTCCAAAATTAAAGTAATTAATTAGCAACAAATGTATTAGGAAAATAAAATACAGGAGATTAGATAATTGGGTTAAATTAATTAAGTGGTACTCTAAAAAAATACTAGCACTTCGTTGGTACGTGTTTTAGATGGTTGCTCACCACGTGTAACACATTAATACTTAATTAACTAATATTAAAAAAATTATATTTATAGTCTTAAAATATGCAAGTTCTGCATTCTCTTTGAAAAAGAATAAATTTAAAATTCACACAATTTTTTGTTTTTTTTTAATAATAGACCTCCTCTCTTTTTAAAAAGGAATAGGCACATTGAATTTGTACACAATCTAAAATTATATCTATATTACTCTTTAACTTAATGCAGAATTTAGGCCCCGCTTGGATTTGGAGATGAGATGAGTTGAGATGAGTTTGATTTATTTTTTAATATTATTATTATTTTGGGATTTGAAAAATTTGTGTTGGAATTTGAAAAAGGTGTATTGGGATTTAAAAAATGTGTATTGGGATTTGAAAAATGTGTATAAGAATTTGTGTTTTGTATAAAAAATTATAAAAATATAATGATGAAATAGAAGTGAGTTGAGATGAGCTCAACCCACTTCCGAATCCAAGCAGGGCCTTAATCTTGTAATGGGAGGGACAATAATAATGAGGCATCCAGCTAATTCTATTCTGGAACATGGGTCGTTTTCCATCAACAAAAAACGAGTACCACTCGAATCTGTCTCTCATGCAACAGCACTACATGAATATTGCGTTAGTGGTGCTTATAAATTTGAACTGGCATGGATATATAGATCTCTAGGTGATGAATATATATTTCAGTAGATCCAATTTTGTATTTGATGAACTAATTAATGAATTATTAAACATGATCCAATTCCTGAGTTAGTGTATGCTGATTTTCAGCTAGCCTAATTTAAAATTATAAGATTTTATAATAATAATAATTAGATTTCATAATAAAAATATTTTTATAATCTAACAATCACCTCAAGTTATATCAATATTAATAGAAAAATGATAGATGCAGTCGTGGACTTGTAAATGACGTGTAATCGCTTTAAAAAAAAAGTAAATACCCGTGAGATCCACATGAAAAAAAAATTAATTTTTTTAACAGTGAATCCCATTTTTTTTAAAACAACTATATGTCATCTGCAACTCTACAACTGTATATAACAAACTAATTGAAAAAAGTGAACCGCATTTCAGAAGATCCAATTTTGTATTTGATGAAACAATTATGAATTAAACATGATCTAATGCCTGAGTCGGTGTATGTTGAATATTTTCAGCTAACCTAATTTATAATAATGAGATTTCATAAAAATAAACTTACAAATGAATAGGTTTTCATAGACAATACGTTATAATTAAAATAGCTTTATAAATTAATATATCACAATAAATTACGTTAATTTGTTAATATACTTTTATGAGATTTTTTTTAATACTAAAACATTTCTCTTAACAAAACCAACTTTTGTAAATGGGAATATAATTAGTAACCCATTCTGGATATCTCGATCCGTAATCAGGATTAGCATATAATAAGGTAATTGAGAACCAGAAAGAATAAATATAATTTGAGAAAGCAGAAAACACACGCACACACACACACGCACAAGATTAAAATAAATAAAATAAAAAAAGGATCGAATTTCTTATGTACTCTGTAAATTAAGATAATACAAGGGAATGCTGTATGGCCTTGTGGTTTTGTCTAATAACCTTTCTTTTCCTAAGACATTGGGAATTAAGAAAAGATAGGGAATAAGAACAACATGTCCTGTCCACCTACCTATCAATATTTATAGCAATCATTTCTGCCAAGAGTGATGGTCTACGATTATTTCTGACATTTTTGACTCATTTTTTATGGATTTCCTTTCAGTGGCTTACATACTCTTATATTAATGCATATTGGAATGAATTATTAGGGAACCATATTCTATCTTTCAGTAAGGGTGGACGAGAGGCCACACACGTGAGATTTTTGATAAAAATTCGAAGCTTGGCTTTTTAAGAGATATGTTAAATTATTGTTTTTAGTTCCTGAAAATTTATATTTAAAGGGTGCAAGTGTTTCAAGAGATACACAGCTCATCCTTATCTTTTCCCCTCCAATACATAGAGTTATTATTTTGTGTTTCTTGAGGGCTCCTGAAGCCAAAGGAAACTGCATACATTGTAAAGGGAAATTAAGAAGGGTGAAAATGAAGGTAAGAATTTCAAGAAGCTTTTGTTTCTTTATTGCTTTTTATAACTATTTTCGGCATGCATGCAAGCAATATCATTTTACTTTAATCACTTGATAAATTATATCATGTACAAGCTCTAAATATGCAAATATCGCACCTTCTCTTTATAAGATAATGTTAATTTTTTTTTTTTTTTAGTGATACCCAAATTTGTGCTGTTTGAAATTTAGAAATACTTAAACAAAAATGATGGAGAGCAACCACACTCAAGTGCACACAAGCACATGAATAGTAGCATATTACTGTTCATACTACTATTCATGTGAGTGTTTGCAGTGTAGTTGCTCTCTAGCATTACTCAACGTGTGAAAAGGTACTTGAAATTGTCAAATCAAGAGGTCAATTTAGCTGTAAAATCCAACTTGGTTGAGCTTCTATTATTAGTGGAAATGGAAAAGATTAATTACTAATTGATATCTTTGGTTGGTTCAAATGCAGAAGCTTCTATTTAAATGTTAAGTGACGAATTAAGTACGAATAAAGATTGGTCTAAGTAGGGTTTTGTGATTTTGAAGCATAAAAAAATTTCATGTTTATCATGAAAGATACGAAAGATATAAAACTGTATCATTACTTTAAATAAATAAAAATGAACATTCAATCACACTTTTTTTAACATTAAGGAATCTCACTTTAAACTCAAGCTGGTTCCCTGTCTAGGCAGTAAGCACAAACAAATGAGACTTATAATATTTATTTAAATATTTTATAGTATTCGAAAAGAGCTTAAAAAATGGATATTTTTCTAAAAGAGATTTAACAGTGGCATTATAATACTACGGTTCGGATCAGAGTAGAGTGCTTAAGCAGGAAAAAGTTGCCTTCTCGTGAAGGCTATGGGCACTCAGGTATTTCCAGAGCATGAAAGAAGCGAAAAGAAAAATGAAAGGAAGAGAGAAAATGTAAGCTAATTGGAGTCAAAGTGGGGTGGCCTTATGGCCGTAGACGGTGCGTGCGTATGTGAGGAATGCGAAAATACAGAGGCGGTCGTTGACGTAAAGACAGCGCACTCATTGGAGTCTTTTAAACACGTGGGTCTATGCCATTGTCCCCACCTCTCAAGCTCACATTCGCAGTAGTAGATCTACAGCTATAAATAGTAATACACCTTCCTCCCCCTTCCCCAAATTCAATTCACTCTTCAACTGCATGCGTAGAGTCTTAGAGACACCAAGCTGATCTCAAGTCTCTTAATTTGCAGCAAACCCTTTCAAGTTTTCTGAATCCCTTTGGGTTTCTGTGAGTCTTGGGTTGTGTATCAATCTCAGTGTCAGTTTATATCAGTGAAGAGTTAAAAACATACATAAATTGCTAACTGTCTCTGCTCGCTCTCTCTCTCTCTCTCTCTCACTTGCATATTAGAGAAAAGAAAAAGGGGGACGTCGGTTCTTCTTTTGTATCTCACACAAAAGGGCTTGTTTTGTGTTGGTTTCGTTTCCTAGACAAAGATGGGTGAGAACATTGGAGCAAAAAACCAGCTTTCCCACCACCAAGTTTTCGATGTCTCAGTTGATGTCCATCCACAAGGCGGCTCCAAGTGCTTTGACGACGATGGTCGTCTCAAGCGGACAGGTAAATTTCCATAGCACAAAATCTTTAGTAATTTTAAAGATTTGGGCTCTTTCTTTGAAGCAGCAAAAGTATATCCCTTAAATGCTAACTAAAAATAGTTCTAGTTTGAATTTGTTTGTTTACTGTTTGATTGTTTTCCTTGTGATTTCTTCATCCAGGGACGGTTTGGACGGCTAGTGCTCACATAATAACAGCTGTGATTGGGTCTGGGGTTTTGTCCTTGGCTTGGGCCATTGGTCAGCTCGGATGGGTTGCTGGTCCTGCAGTCATGTTCTTGTTTTCATTTGTCACTTACTACACTTCCACACTCCTATCTGCATGTTATCGTTCTGGGGACCTTCACACTGGCAAGAGAAACTATACCTATATGGATGCTGTGCGATCAAACCTCGGTAAATTTCTAGTGTTTGGGTCTATTTTCTTTTTGGCTTAAACTAAAAAAGGTGATTGCTTTTGAAGTTTTGAATCTTAATCTATTTGTGGGCTTTTCTTTGTTTTTTAATATTCTAGGTGGAGCAAAAGTCAAGATATGTGGGCTAGTTCAGTACTTGAATCTCTTTGGAGTAGCCATTGGCTACACCATAGCATCATCCATAAGCATGATGTAAGTTTGAAATCATGTGGAGATAGGATTTCTATTTGTTGTTAATAGTGATGTTTAATGGGTCTTTTTGGTTTTGATCAAACAGGGCAATCAAAAGGTCTAATTGCTTTCACAGCAGCGAAGGAAAAAATCCATGCCAAATCAACAGCAACCCATATATGATTGCTTTTGGCATTGTTGAAATACTTTTCTCTCAAATTCCAGACTTCGATCAGTTGTGGTGGCTCTCCATTGTGGCCGCTGTGATGTCCTTCACTTATTCAACAATTGGTCTTGGCCTTGGTATGGCCAAAGTTGCAGGTACATATTAACTTCCTTTATAATAGTTTTTTTTTTTTTTTACTTTTTCATTTTGGAGAAACTTGACATATTTATTAACTTGGGTTTTTTTTATTTACTTGCTCAATTGTCAGAAACTGGAAAGTTCAGGGGAAGTCTGACTGGAATAAGCATTGGCACAGTGACTCAAACACAGAAGATATGGAGGAGCTTCCAAGCACTAGGGGACATAGCTTTTGCATACTCTTATTCCATGATCCTTATTGAAATTCAGGTATATTTTTGTGCCAAATTTTTCATAAATTTTATTTTCTATTTATAATTGAGTTTATATGTTGAACTAACCAACACTGTCGGAAAACAGGACACAGTTAAATCCCCACCTTCAGAGTCCAAGACAATGAAGAAGGCCACACTACTTAGTGTTGCAGTCACAACCCTTTTCTACATGCTCTGTGGCTGCATGGGTTATGCTGCTTTTGGTGACCTCGCCCCCGGAAATCTTCTCACCGGTTTCGGTTTTTATAACCCATATTGGCTTCTGGACATAGCAAATGCTGCCATAGTAATACATCTTGTTGGTGCATATCAAGTTTATTGCCAACCCCTTTATGCATTCATTGAGAAAGGCGCAAAAGAAAGATTCCCAGATAGTGATTTTATCAACAAAGATATCATAATCCCGATCCCGGGTTTCCTCCATCCTTACAGACTCAACCTCTTCCGGTTGGTTTGGAGGACAATTTTTGTGATCATAACCACTGTAATATCAATGCTTCTACCCTTCTTTAATGATGTGGTGGGACTTCTTGGAGCTCTTGGTTTCTGGCCTCTCACAGTTTACTTTCCTGTGGAGATGTATATAGTGCAAAAGAAGATACCCAAATGGAGTACAAAATGGCTTTGCCTTCAAATCCTGAGTGCTGCTTGCCTTATCATCACCATAGCTGCTGCTGCTGGCTCAATTGCCGGAGTTGTTCTCGATCTCAAGTCGTATAAGCCTTTCGCCACCAGCTACTAGGTTGAAGTTCAACGCAATCATCATTGCAGAGCAATTGATCCAAAGCAAAGAAAAAAACAAGTCTTTCGAATTTCAATTCTTGTTCATGGTCATAACAAGCTTAAATGGGTGTTGTTAACCATCATGGTTATTGTTTAGCACATTTCTGTACTTCTTTTTACTGTTTTCAAGGAAAGAAAGACGGCGCCCTGTATGTAAAATATTGGAATTAAGCAAAAAGTTCTATCCAAAGCTAATTTACTTCCCCCAGATTGGCATCGCCAACAATGTCTAATACCCACCATTGTAAAACTACACCAAAAAAAAAAATCCTTCTCCATGAAATAAACGGTTCAGATCCTTTTGATCAAGTTGCTGGTGTAGGTAACAAGATTACAGGGAATATGATGCTTGATTCTTGCTACTAATTGGTGGCGTACCAATCCTTCTAGTCATCAAAGTAATTAAATGCGCACACAATGTTTCAATCCTAAAAGGCTAAATATATCTGGAAGAATTGGCATCTTTATAAGCACCGATGAAAGTGCAATAATTGTTATATACACCAGACAAACAAGGGGACATGGCATGAACAATCAAGACCTTCCAATGTATACCGCCAAAGCTTTTTCGATCAAACAAAAGCTGATAGATGAAGGGGCCATTCAACATATCATGATCTGATGGTGGGGGATGGCCTGGCTAGCTAGCTGAGACCATAAGTACCACCATGATCAGTAACCACTATCGAAGCATCCAAGAAGTGGGTCAGCGTTGAGCTATATATTAACAGTGTAACAATTATTGAAATATTATTAAAATCCTAAGGACCAAGTGTTTCCCTGTCTTAGACTTATTGAGCAATTTTCATTGCACGTATCTTCATCCTAATAGCTATCTTTCTGGTTTGATTCTGTTGATGAAAGGCCGTTAAGGGATTGGCAAACACTAAGGTCTTGTTTATTTTTTCAAAAAATCTGAGCTTATCTCATCTCAAATTTAATATAACACTTTTTCAAAATTCTATATAAAATAAAATAAATAGTTCAACTTTTTCAAATTTCAAAAAAACTTTTTCAAATTCCAAAACAAAATTAGTATTAAAAAAATATATTATAACAATATTATTTTTTTAAAATTTTTATCTCATCTTTGAAAATAAAATAGGCCTAAATTAGTATGTAAAGAAATGTTGTAACTGCAAACAGTTTGGGTATTCAAGTATTCTGAGAATACTTCATTACTATTAATTACTTTATTATTATGTTTTACTTACTCTTATTATTATTCAATATTTTATCATTATTTTTTACTATTATTTACAAAATATTTGAGATCATCTTACTATCCAAATGCAAGTTCATGGTCTTGTATTATTATTCATTGTCTTGGCCTCTGATGGTGGGGTTTCAAATATGTCCTGGTTTAAACCTTATGATGCTGATTCTTATTTCCTGGTACCAATTATTGGAGAAGGGTGAATAAAATATCCAACAAACATCTGATTAATTTAATGTACACTATATGTTTGAGTCATATAAGGCCCTAAAGGTCCCATCACATGGCCAGCATAAATGTAAAGTTGTGGCAGAATTGGCACCTCCTTTATAAGCACCATTTAAAGAGCAAATTTTGGTAGAATCAAGACAATAATCTAATGAATACTAACAAAGCTCGTTCGATTTTAGACCAATGGACAAGTGATAGGATGTTAAGAGATGGGTCCAGACTAGGAGAATCCAAGAGGTGGGTCATTGGTAGAACCACAAACAGTAAGAGACGGCTCAGCTCAGCTTCATCCGTCTAAAATGAGAAGCCCCACCCACCACTATATATGAATATTGGTGGATGAGAAATACTACATGAAAATGGAAAGTATTAGAGAATACTTTCCGTTTAGGGATGATAGTTTTCCAAGGTGAGAATTGCCTTGACCTCTAATCATAGTTGAACGGCTTGAAATGCATTGTTACTTATAAAATATAACAAAGAAATGAAAAAAAAAAAGAATCTTTCGATTGAGTGGTGGATCTTGAGACATGAAAGCACTACATGAAAGCACTACTCGGTAATTTACAGTCAACTACTACATGTTCATCGAGATTACAGGTTCAGGAATCTAGCCGGCCCGAGATGTAATTAATATTATACAGCAAATTACAAAATATATGGAGAATTTACAGGTTTTGGAATCTTCACTTCCACCTTTCTTTGTTTAACCTTCAGATCAGTGAATCTAGCCAACTCATTTACATTCGTTCATGGCCATAATAATTCCTTTTCTGTGCTAAGGTACTATTTGACTGAGAAAAAAAGGAGACAAAAGTTAATGGGTGGAAATTTAGACCAGTTTTTCCTGTTTAATATTACACAAGGGAAAATCTGGGAATTGGATGGGCATTTTTATGTTAAAAACAGCTCTCCAATTAAATCTTGACATGTCAGCAAAAATAGAGAATAGAAACAGTCCATGCTTTTGCCCATTCGGTCTCAACTCAGATGCAGTTGCTGCCGGCTATCGGAGATGTCACCGCCCATACCACCGGCACCGCCTCCCTCCGGCAATCTTCCCCTTGTGACAGTGACTCCACGCGACCTCTCACCTTCCCCACATAACCTTAAACTCAAAATGGGTATGGGTAATACTCATTTTGGGTTTAAGGGGTAGGCCGCGCGTTTGGAGACTGCCGACAGAAGGTTATGTTCGCCAGTGTAAGGGGAGTGTCGGTGAGGGGGCGGTGACGCTGTTGGGTGGCTCCCGGCGAAGTTATGACAGGTGGAAGATGAGAAAAATCCATCTCGGGCTAGTTGGTTTCGCGCGCACAAGGGGCCTGCGTGGAGTTCACCGACGATTGAGTTTGGTTCGCCGGTGAAGGGAGGTGCTCCTGGCGTGAGGTGGTGATCGGTGACAGTGCAAGTGGCCAGCGGTGAGGCTTGAAGGAGAAGATTCGGCCATAGATTTTTTGCGGTGAGGTTTAAAGTCCTATTTTCATTTTTATAGTGTATTTTTTTCTACATATCATCATTTTATTGGAGTACTGTTCTTCTACTATAAACAGCCCAACCGGTCCTAGGGTCCCATTACACAAACTCAAAAATATCACTCTCGGGTTTCTAGACTAGAGTCTTGTTAGAACACCTCAGGCCTTAGCAAAAAGTGCTTGTGATAGTTGCATTAGTTTTATTCAGTAAGCACACCTTTTGGATCCGCCCTGCATATGTATATGAATATGCATGATCAGATTGCGATAGGTACTTACCGGCCATTAAACTATCAGAAAAGTATATGTAGAGTTTATCAATATAACCTTTGAGGTACATCAACCAAATTTAGCTTCTTCTGCAATCAGGGGCAGACCTACTTGGGAGGTTGGGGGGTTACAACCCCCAAAATTCTTCAAAAAATTCATATATAATATATAAGTATATATATTTACATATATATAATATTAAATTATCCCTCAAATTATAAAAAAAAATTAAAAATTGTCCCCCAAATTTTTATTAAAATTATTCTCTCAAATGTCAATACATATATAATTTTATTCTAACTTTTAACTTTATTGAAATTCAAATTTCAATTCACCTAGTCTCATAATTACTTTAATAGTCTAATTCTAAAAAAAATATGATTATAAATTTATATGATTGTCAAAATTGATTAATTATACTTACTTATATAGTTTCACTCTAACTTAATTATATGATCATGAGATATAGTTTATTAAAAATCTAACATTGGTATATCAGTAGTTATTAAAATTTTTTATGTTTATTCTTGATTTATAATTTTTTTTAAATCAAAAAATAATATGAGCAAGTAAAAAAATTGATATTATTTTTAAAAGGACGTAGATAATTTTAAGAATAATATATTTAGAAAATTCAATAACAAAAAAATATGATACTTCTATTATATCTTTTTAAAATTTATATATAACATATATTTTATCAATAGCCTCTTTAAATATAAAATCTTGATTCTATGTAATGATATACATGCATGTGAAAGAATTGCCCATATATTAAGAAAAAGAAGAACTGCCCTTTCTAACACATTAAGAAAAAGAAGAAAAAGTGGTACATATCATGTAATTAAAGTAAGTGCCTCAAGTGCTTTTGAATTTGAAAAGATTTCTTTGATTGTAGTGAAAAAGGCGGTAGTGCAGAAAGGCGGCCGACCCTGCATGCCGCCACCGGAAGACAAGTGGCATGTTTCTATTAGCAGACATTTGGTGCTTTCAAAGATTTTTTCTAATAGTTTTCTCAAGGGTCCAGACTCCAAGCTCGTGATAGCTGGTGGGTTGTTGGTGGGGTGGCTGATCTCTAGGAAGTACCTTCCTCCTTTGCCTGTAAAGATGAACAAATGTTGTTCTCTTTTTCTTAATTATCATCGTGAGAACTGTTATAATTATAAAAAGATTATATAAAAGTAATATACAAATTAAATTTCATCTTATTTATTATATCTATTATAAAATAAAAATAATTTTATAATTTAATAAATTACAAAAAAATTATATTAATTTATGAGATTATTTTTCTATGATTCATTTGTAATTAGAGTATTTATGTAATCATAATTACTTGTTAGTAGTGGAGTGATAAACAAGAATCTCCAAGATTCAAGGGAAAGCTAAAAAAACTTCTTTCCAAATGTACTGTAGAGTTTGACTTGTAACTTGTTAATGTTCGAATATATAAAGCCAGAGCATAGATCATGATGATTTAGTCGATCACCATTTTGTCATTTTTCTGGATTTTCTTTAACCAAGGCACTGATTCGTGGAAAATAGTCTGAAGCTGAATTGAGTATTTGCTTGAATCAATGAACAAATCATTGCAAATTTGATTTTCCACCTTACCAAAAGGGTGACCACTAGGTGATAAAATATGTAGTACTGACATATATCCACACATAAGCAGCATTTAAACAAAACAATGAGTTAATATTAGAGGTTAAGAAAATCTATTAGAAGTGGTAAGTGTTAGGTGCACATGCTGCTATGGCATCCACTTATTATCCATCTTGCATGTGAGAGTAGGGAAGTATGAGTTATGTGGTAATATGATAACTTAAAGAATAGATGTTTAGTTAAAAAGAGTAAATAACATTTTCTTTTGCTTGATTCCAAATCTAATTCTCTTGAATCAATGAATAAATCATTGCAAATCAATTTGCCACCTAACAAACATGTGACCACAAGGTGATGAATATAGTGAAATATATGAATAGATAAGTAGCATTTAGATAAAAATACCTTAACCTAGAGGTTAAGGAAACATAAGTGATGGTGTCAGTTGTAATATGTAATATGATCTATTTGTTACGGACATGTTTTGTACCACTGTCAATGATCTCAATCAACCTATATTGAAAGAGGCATAGAGTGTTTGGGTAGGACACCTCCGATGCCTGAGTCAGTGCTTAAAATTGGAAAAAGGTAGAATTTATAGGATCATTAGCCATTACCTCGAATTGATTGTTCTTATCATTTATATAGGCAATTATTTAATTGATGGAGATTGTATATAACTACATGATCCTCTCCAATGATGCAGGGAGTGTTGAATATCATGCTTTGGATAGATAATAATCTTGGAAGGAGCTACCTTCTTAGCCCATCTTGAGCAAGTATCTCTTATGGCTATCCTATTCAGGAAGATTCACGATTACTCATGTGGATACAGTTTGGATAATTCTATATAGAGTTGAGATTATGGGAGTCGAGTAGGAGTCGTTGACGTGACATCACGCCCTGTCACCCTTGATTTAAAAAAAATTGAAATTAGCTATAAAAGGTGGTCGAAGAGAAAGAAACACATTTCATTTCTCAAATTTGAAGCTCCCGCGTAGTTGAACCCAAATTCCTCCGTCAACCAGTTTCTGGCCATTCCCTCTGTCGACTCTATTCGGCTATTCCTAGCATTCAACCTCCAGCCCAGGGGCGGAACTACCCCTTGGCTAGCCCCCCCCAAACTTTTTAAAAAATTATACATACTATATAAATATATATAAATTTTTTTACGTAATTAAAATTTCCACACCAATTTATCAAAAAATAAAAAATTCTCCCCCCCCCCCCCCAAATTCTTGAACCTCTTAAAATTTTACTAAAATGATTTTTCCAAATTTTAATACTTACTTAGTCTCACTCTAAATTTTTACTTCACTGACAGTTGACATCCAAATTGTCTCCCCCACTCTAATTTGATGTGCTGACGCAACTAAATTTTTAAGATATGTCTAGATTATCTAAACTATGTAAATGACTAGAAATTTCAAAAAAGTCAAATATTTATTATTTGATTGACATTTGACAGGTTAATTCGTCTAATATTAACTCTTCATGTTTTATTGATACTATTGAGCGAGCATTTTCTAGTAAGAAACTTATAAAACCTAGATTGTATATTCAAATGAAAGTTGAGTTTTTTTACAAATTATTTGCTAATTTATATTGAGAAAAAAATTGTCAATAATTTTACTTAAAAAATGATAATAGATGAATTTTATTTCATGAAAAATCATCGTCGAGCTTAATTTGTAAGAGAAATAATCCTAAGTTCATTTTTTTTTTTTTGTAATAGTCTTTAGCAAATTGCTAAAATTCTAAGAAAAATAAGATTTATAAACATATATTTTTTGTATACAATTTTATAACATATTATTATTATTATATATAATTATGTGCCAAAAAAAATACTTATATTTATATATATATATATATCACATATTTTGTCAATCGCCCTCCCAAATATCAAATTCTGGTTCTGCCCCTGCTCTAGCCATTCCACTCGACTCTCAAGCTTCAGCGGGGAGTGAAGAGAGAGAAACAGACCCTCACCACGATTTCCGGCCATTCCCTCTGGTCATTTCCTCAATATTGACTCCCACACTTCGATTCAATAGGTAATCGTCGTCACTTCGCTTTTTATTTAATATTCATTTCCATTTCTTTCTTTCTTACGTTATTTTCTCCATTTTCTGGTTAAGGTTTCTCTACGAAGGTTTCGTCCTAATTTCTCCGCATCATCTTCAACCATCACAGGGAACGATTTTCACTCTAAACCAATAAGCGAAGCCTTCAATTTGAGGAGTTTCTCTCTCTTCGCGTATAGGTTGAAGGCTTCGTTTCTTGATTTAGAGAGTGAAAATCCTTTCCATTGCCATCTTCAAATCATCTTCAACCTTCGAAGAGAAACCCTAACTATCTCATTTCCTCGACATCACTCACTACTGTTTATGAAAAGTTCTAACTTGAAAAATGCTAACCCGAGCATCCCCCTCACTCATGCTGGATTAGGTGATTATTTTTCATAGATTTCACTTTTTTTTAATTCTTAATTTTTTGTATTACCTAATTTCTAATTATCTGTGTTTTGTTGAATGTCTTTGTTTTTTATTTTTTCCACTGTCACAGGAATGAATAGACCATAAAAAATGGTAAAATCTGCTTTGGTTTGAACTCTGCTTGTGCTTGGTTTTTTTTTTTTTTTGATAAAATCTATTTGTGCTTGTTAGAATTGGTTTATGACTGGGATTAATATAAATCTTTAATATTTCTTCTTGGTTGCATTTATATAAGTATTTTTGTGAGCATTTTTGGTATGTTTGTGAGAATATTTAAGAGGTTCAATTCATGTTCTAGTATAGTAAGAATATTTAAAAGAAACCAAGAAAAATATAGATGACACTTGGGTTTAATCCTCAATCTTCTATAGAATTAGTTTAATCCTCAATCCTTTGTTGTCGTTGTGTTTGTATAGAGGGAGTAATTGACTGCATTAGGCTTAAAGATATATAATAGACACTTACTTGGGTTAGATACCTAAACAACTTTGTTTTAGAGGAAAGGTAATTTTCTATATAGACTTGTCCTTTCTATCTTTCTTTCTCTACTTTTTAAGTGTTTATTGTGTTGAGAATAGCCACAAACATATTTGCTTTGGGAAGTTACTTCCTTCTCGCTTTTGTACTATGAGGTTAATGAACAATTTTACGAGATTATTCCACAATAATTTGCTTGGTTTAAATAATACTTGAAATTTGTGTGAACTAAAGTAAGAACATCTACTACCAGTAACTTATAATTTCACTCTTTTTTTTTTTATCAAATTTTATTTTATTTGTAAGCTTTGCCTCCTTCAGGTATAAATTTTTGGTTCACTGAAGCAGGTAACCTTCATATTTTGATTCAATTCTTAAACATTGTCCAAATATATTGTTACTTTGTCAGAATTAGTGCTACCTTTTTTTTTTTAGAGAAGAAGAATCAATGCTACCTGATAAAGTCACGATAACACATTCTACAAACTGAGCACACAAGCTTGTGACTTAAAAGAATTATAGGATGCTTGAAGCGTCTTTCTTAAAATATCTATTGAAGAAAGATGTATTTTCTTGGGTAAAATGAAATTGGATTGATGTAGTAACCAATAGGTTTTCCTGTTTGGTAGAATTATTATATGTTTTGAGGAAGACAATGCTTGCCATTTTGCTTAATGATTTCAAAGGAACTGCTGATTTTGTTAATATTAGTTGGATTAGACTCAATTGGTTCTGTCAATTATGGTATTTGGAATTGGAATTCAAGTCCTTTATTCTTGGCATCATTAATGGATTCCAACTTCAGTTTTCTAATTTGAATGACTCATTTCTTCACTTTAATTGAATTTTTTATGCTACAATAACTTATAGCTCTTTTGGCATTTTACATGCATGTAAATGTGTTAATAATAAGAAAATTAATTTTTTTTTGCAAAATTATTGTTGTTTTAAGGAAGAGAATGCTTACCATTTTGTTGCATCTCGCAATGTGTTGCAGCTGTTGGAGACAGACGGGCATAACGGGGCACTTACCTAGTTTTTTTGAATGAAAGATGAAATCTTGATGTGTAGTACACTCTTGCTTCTTCCAGATAGCATGTACTTTCTTATTTTATTTTTTAGAACAATAATCATGTATTGTAATAAATTTTGGGATGAGGAGTGTTGTTTTATTGTAATGACCTTTATATTGTAATGACCTTTATACATATTAGAGTTGATGGATAGTGTGGACTTTTGAATAAGAATTTTCAATCTTTTATAGGGTTGTAAATGAACCAGGTTACTCGCTAGTCCGCTCGATGCTCGCTCGGTTAAACTCGAATCGAACTCGACTCGTGAAAAAAAAAATCTCACTTGTGAAAGCAGATATCCGTTTGATTAATAAATGACACATACCTGACAAAACTAGACTCGACTTGGCTAAGGCTCGTTAAAGCTCGCTTGTTTATGCTCGACTCGACTCGTTAGCTCGACTAGATTAAAATTCATTTATATATTGATAAATATATACACATATATATGTTATATATAGGTATTGCTAATAATATAAATATAACATTTTTATAATTAAATATGTAATATGTAATCTTATTACTTATATTTATATGATGAATATATTTCATAGTTATGTTTTATAATTTGTACAATAATTAGTCTATAAAATTTAATAATTTCATATATTAATACGTGAGAATTAGCATGTGAAATATGTATATACTATCATACTATGTGTATTTATTAATAATATATATAAGCATATTATATATTGTTATAATGAATAGATATCAACTAGTTAGATATTAAAGATTAATATAACTAATTAATTAATTTTTTTTTAAAATTTTATTCAAATATTTTTTTAAAAAATCGAGCTCGAGCTCGAGTTGGAAGTTTGGTTTATCGAGTCGAGCTCGAACAAATAATAAATAAAAACTCGAGCTCGAGTATTTGAGTCGAGCTCGAGCTCAACAAGCCAAAACTCGGCTCGGCTTGACTCGTTTACAGCCCTAATCTTTTATAGCTAGTAGAAGATGAAATTCTTATGTAGTTGAAAATTGTGCCTATATGGGGATCAGTATTGACCATTCTCCAGATTGGTCTAAACTATTTTTCAGGTATGACCTGTTTTTAAAGACTGAAATTAGTCCAAATCATATTAATACATTAGAGACTCTAAATACATAAGACCCAAAATTGAACTCGAACACTTATTTCAAGTAAACAAATACATTAGATGTTCCAAATACATAGGTCCCAAAATTGAACCCGAACACTAATTTCAGGTAAACAAATAAATTAGAGGCTCCAAATACATAGGTCCCAAAATCAAACCCTTTAGGTAAACAAATACATTAGAGGCTCCAAATACATAAGTTCTTATAAAATCAGTCCAAATACATTAATATCTTCCATTCAACCGCTCCAAATAACCATGGAAACAATGCATGTATCTCCATAGACATTTCCCGTAACATTCCAAAACAAAAATCAAATAATTTTGGCAATAAGAGCTTCATCACGTTACATAAAGATTTGTGTAAATCATTAAATTATAAATTGGAAGCTTGCTGCCACAATAGGCGTACATAATTGTATATGAGATGAACCTCAAGTTTGAGAATACCATCAATACGGTGACACAATACTCTTAACTAATATGAAATTAGGTGGATACATTTTTGGTCACTTGACATCAACAAAGATAGAGAAATAAGATTTTTTTCTCAGTAGAGCTAAAAAGTTGATCGCAAAACAGGAAAGGTTATGGAGCTCCTCATTTATGCAAGTCACCTCATCCCTGAGTAATTTCAAGCGAAGATTTTGTAACCAACTCCCCTTATAGAAACAAGGTGAAGGGAAACTTACCAATACAAAAATATTGTATTTGTAAGTTTCCAAACATCATCAAGAACCTCCATTGTATTGGTAAGTTTCCAAACATCATCAACAATCTTCCTTCCAAATACTGGAAATTTGCGGGTTTGATATCAATTCCAATATTGGGGGCTGCTGGATCTTGTTTGGTTTTCAATCACAATACTGGAAATTATATTGTAGTCTATATTGTAGTCTGGAAATTAAGTATTATCTTGGTCAAGTCATCAACGATGAAAATTGTGTATTTTTTTATGCCACTTATAAATAAAATTACTTGTTGAGATAGTTCTGAGAGGAATATTTATCTGGTTATATTTGGGCAGTTGTGGGTTGTTTTCTCAACAAAGTAGACGATATGAGTCTTGAGCTGCCATATGATACTCGAGCTATCAAGTTCAACATTTGTACTTCAATGCAAATATAATACAAAACGGATGATGTGTCGAGGGAGAAAGAGGGTGAGTGTGCGTGATTTTGGGTTTGGCATGAGAATATATAGTAATATTGATGTCTTTTTGATTGGGGAGTCGTAAGTTAATATAATTTTTAAGAAAAACAATTTGGTGTGGATATCATATTCTCCATACTGCTGATGACATGTAAAAGAAGTTAAAACATAAAGTAATTTTCAAATTAAATCGTATTTTATCAATAGTGTGAAAAATGAGTCCATATCAACTTGTAAATATAATTTTTCTAAAAACATTTCAACTCGTTGATGGAGCAATTAGCATGGGCAAGGATATGGGAATGCTTTTCAAAGGATGTGGCTTGTTTTGTCAAAACTTGAGCATTAGATTAGTTCAAAAAGGTGGAGGGGAGAGGGAAAACCAACCATATATATTTCAACCATACACAGAATATGAATTCAGTCCTAATTTTTCTTGGTTTTCTTTGAATATTTTTACTACACCAAAACATGAATTGAGCCCTCGTAAACATTAATTCAAGGCCTTAAACATTAATATTCTTACTATTCCAAAACATGAATTGAACCCTACTAAATATTCTCACAAACATACCAAAAATGCTCACTGGAATATTTACATAAATGCAACCATGAAATATTAAACCAATTCTAACAAGCACAAATAGAGACCAAAACAGAGTACCATTTTTTGAGGGTCTATTCATTGCTGTGACAATGGAAAAAATGAAGAGAAAGACCTACAAAAAAAAATATATAATTAGAAATTAGGTATTACAAGAAATTAGGAATTCAAAAAAGTGAAAATTCTCTCAAAATAATCACCTAATCCAGTGTGAGTGGGGGGGAGGGGAAGCTCGGATTAGAATTTTTCGGGTTAAGGTTTTTTGAAATCAATCGAGGGAAGGAGATGGTTAGGGTTTCTCTTTGATGGTTGAAAACGATGCGGAGAAATTAGGACGAAACCTTCGAAGAGAAATCCTAACTAGAAAATGGAGAAATTAACATAAGAAAGAAAGAAATGAAAATGAGTATTGAATAAATAGCGAAATGGCAATGGTTATCTACCGAATCAAAGTGTGAGAGTCAGTATTGAAAAAATGGCCGGAAATCGTGGTGAAGGTTGGTTTCTCTCTCTTCACTCCCTATCGCAAGCTTGAGAGTCGAGTGGAATGGCCGAAGGTTGAACCCTGGGAATGGCCAGAGGGAGTCGATGAAGGGAATGGCTGGAAACTAGTCGACGGAGGGATCTAGGGTTCAACTACGTGGGAGCTTTAAATTTGAGAAATGAAATGTGTTTTTCTCTCTTCGACCACCTTTTATAGTTGATTTCAATTTTTTTTTAAAACAAGGGTGACGTGGCAGCCACGTCGTCACTGACTCCCACTCGACTCCCATATTCCTGACTCTATATAGATTTATTCATGGAATTTGGATTCCTTGGTAGGCTCTCTATGTGGTTGTTCAATGCGGCCCTTTACCTCTTATTTATTAGGCTCGTAGTTACATATTCGTGGGCCTTGGTAATGTGAGTTAGTCCCGCTTTCATTTTTTTTATCCTTTTGACTTATATGATTAAGGAAATCTTATTTAATAATATTATGATTTGTTTTCTTTTTTAAAAAATGTTCAAAAGTATTAAAAAATAATGAAAAAAATTAAAAAAATAGAATTAGCAGAGCAGCGGTGGCTCTAGCAGCCCCCTTGTAAAAAAAATGAATCCCACTAAAAAAAGAGTTTTTTATACTCCTAAGTAGATCCACTAAGGGACTGTGCAGGACTTTTCTATTTGGAGTTTGTAAAATCTTTTCTTTGACTTTGAAACTCAAGTTAGAATTAAGGTTTGGTTAAACATAATACATAGAGATGCAGTTTTCTCAACTCCAAATCCATTTTCCTTTCACTTGTACATTGCCGACATGAATAAATATATATATTTTTCTCTTATGTCGTTAAATAGTATTCCTAATGGGTTATGTAAAGGAGAATCTTGGAAACGGTCCGCCTGTTAATTCTAAAAGTAGCAGCCCATTTATTTAAGAAAGATGCGCACTCCAGCGTCTTTGCACTTCATTTTTTAAACTCTTATAATTTATATAAAAATATAATAAAAAATATTAAAAAATACAATAAAAAATATAAAAAATAAAATAAAATTTAGAAAATACAATAAAAAAAAACATAATAAAATAATAAAATAAACAAAACATAATAAAAAAATATAATAAAAAACACAATAAAAAATAAAATGAAGATGAATTTTTAAGAATTTTCGACCTCAGCCCAACCCCCACTGCCGCCGGTGGCGGTGGGTACGGATCCATTTTCGGGTTTAAGGTCGCTAGAGCCACACCGAAGGTTGCCAGGGCTCGCCGTCTCAGGGGTGGGGTCGCCGGCTCCCTCTGGTCCCGATGCGGTGGGCGATGTCGCCCACCATCGCCGGGGACGGCGGGGGCTGCAAGGGGGGGAGTTCGGTCGGACCGAATCCCAGTATCTTTCTTTATTTAAACCAATAACAATCTAACACACACGTCACACACGTTGACTACACCAAAAATAGAAAGAAAACGTCCACACCCGATTATAGAATGTAAACTGATACCAACAGAGAACTAATTTCGCGCGTGCAGAATCAAACAAACTTCCTCTACAAGCCAAGCAAACTTCTGTACGTCGACCATTGTCCGTCGGCCATCGCAGCTTTCCCATCGCCGAGCTTCCAACTTCCCCCGGTCGCCGAGCATCTAGCTTCCTTGTCGTCGAGCATTCCCAGCTGCAACATTTGCCGAGCATCCTTCTGTCCGTCGCCGAGTTGCCAGACACCAACCAACGATTTTTCATGGATGATTCTAGTGCCCCCTACGTGCCTCAAGTATTTTTTATTTTTCACATATACTATATTTGACTGAATATTTCAATGGTATTTTTTGCCCCGTGCATAATGATAATGGTATTAATGGACTGTATTGATGTACTATATACGAAGATGCAAAACATAGGAATCCAAACTGTATTGCTGTTGTACCCAAACGATATTGATGGACTATATAGGAAGATCCAAAACATAGGGAAATTGTTATGAAATGTATTCTAATATATTATCTCAAATATTAAACAAGATTTGATATACAATAAATATTATTAAACATAGTTTACAAATATTAACTCCTAAGTTCCACAAAATATGAATCGATATAAATGTTGATATTATTTAGACTTTGTATTTGTATTATCGATATAGGGAAACATGAATCGATATAGGCACAGGTTTGTTAGTCTCTGTTTTTCGTGAGGTGCACTAGATTTTGTTTCCATAGGTAGGTCTTTTGTAAGTTTTATTGATTTGTATAGGCACATGTTTGGTTTTTCTTATTATTTCCTCTGTTTGGGTTATTATAAATGTATTTTCCTAGGTCTTTTGGTTGTTTATTAAATCAGGATACGCCATAAAAAAAAATCTCATTGATTTCAAACACCAAAAGTTAGATCTTAATTTTTACATAAAAACCCTGCTCCTATCATCATTTTCTCATTACAAGAATAATGAATAGTAAGCTGTTAAAGGTCAAACAATGATACACAAGTGCTATAATATAGCACTCAATCCCAAATTGGGCATGATATCATGTTGATCTCAATCTGACTGTTGTTTTGCCTTTTTATCCTCCGAACTAATTTAATTGTATAATAATATGATAAATTTTAATTGTCATAAATCTTACACTCCAAAATATAGTAGGCCATGAAGTCCTTAACAGGTGCAATATTATTATGCATGAGCTAGTTTACTAATTTAATATATTGAACTTTTTAATAAATATTGAACTTTAATCAAGTTAATGAGAAAATATAAGGGGGAGTTTTTGTTCTTATTTTGGACTTCTATGCGGGCAAGCTGACGATAAAATAAAAATTGGATTTGGATTAAGGGCTGGGCTTTACTTCACAGCATGGCCTCCTACTTCGTTTGGGCCTGATGCACTGGCAAACTATAAAAACATTCACGCCCTTGCCATCCGAATGACCAATACAATTGAGTGTGGCTCACCTACATCCCCTCCACCACTAGATCCACGTTCCCTCTTTCCCAACTTTAATGCATCATTATTACACATTGCAGTTTTTAATGTACTGAATTTGTTATAATGGAAATATTTGTCGATACTTTACATGGTATTTCTCTTTTTTAGATTAATGAAATATGTGTAAGTGCACGTAAGAAAATTAATTTTGTTAAAAGAGTAATTAGAAGAAGAGGATCTCATTCTCATCTGATGTCTTTGTTAGGAAATCGAAGGTAGCAGCAACATATGATCAAAATGACGTGGAATGTAGCCTTCTAACCAGCAACCACAATATTACTAATCAAATTTAATTGACACAAATTACGAGAAATAATTTACGAATTATTGTCCAAATATCCAGTATAATTAGACAAATAACTTATAACCCAGGCTATTACATGAGCACTGGATATAAAAATCGATGTAAATAAAAAAGAAAGACAACAGTGCCTATACATTATTAAATTACCAAAAAATTCTATTTAAGACACCCCTTTATCTCCAACATTAAAAGCTTGCACAAAAAATACATTACTCAAAACTATTAGTTTGATCCTCCCTCCTTCAAACAACTTCCAAGTGTTCAATCCATCTTGATCATCTCCCTCTGCTGCTCCTCCTGCTTCTCGGGCTCTGCAGGGAAGTATTTAATCCCCACCAAATCACCGACTTCACTTATAACCTGCCCCCCTCCAAAGAAAAAAGTGTCATTGAACAGCTTAGCTTTGATAAATAATTACAATCCATATAACGACCATTATCAAGTAAAGAGAGCTTCACACAAGTATGGCCAGATGATCCTAAAATTTTCCCTTCCATGTTGAATTGGTTCTGCATCATGATGCCCGATTAATTATATTGTACCTCTATATTACTCTGAAGGTTTAACAACGACATTCATTACTCATGGCCAAAACACGTTACTCCCACTCAAGGGATATCAATAAAACCTCAATTCAGCCCTAGATGGACCGGGCAGGCTACGGCTACACAACTTTTTACCATATTTTACTATTTGACCAAAAGTTAATAATTCCACTTCCCCATCCCCTCTAGGGCTGTGCACCCGGATCTGAACCCGGATATTCGGGGAGACCCTGATCCGGTTTTTACAAAAGGGGCAAATATCTGCCCGGCTAAAGCGGATTAAAACTCGGGTGGAAACTGGATATCCGGATTATATGTATATTGAAAAAAGTTTCGTCACAGATTAATATCAAGATAACAATAAACTTTTTTTTTTAGATAATAACAATAAACTTAGATTAGAGAAAAGAACAAAATCAAACCAAAACCAGATGATCCAGATCCAAACCAAATAGTAGGAAAAAAAAAATATTGCAGTGGAGAAATAGAAACACGATTCTTGACACACAGCATCCAGAAATAGTTAAAAAAAATCCAAAAATAGCAAGAAAAAAGCTGAAAATAAACTAGAATTAAGAAAAATAAAACAAACCCAAATCCAAACCAAAAAGGGGGAAAAAAATCTGGAAATTAACTAACAGAAGCCCAAAAGTTGGCAACCTTTGACCATATATGCAAAGAACTTGGCAACTTCTGAACATCCATACATTTTTTCGTTTATTGTCGAAGATGGTTGAAAAACTACAAACATTGAAAACAAATGCGTTGCTTATGATGATAGTGAAGATGAAAACATCAACGCAGAAGAAAACTTCGGCCTTTCTCTGGAGCTGTTGAACCTTGGTCCAAGAAAGAAAGTGATTGTTCTGGGCCTAGGAGAGTTGTTATTAGGGTTTCTGATTTGAGAGAGGGAAACAGAGAGAGAGAGAGAGAGAGTTTCTTATTTCAAAAGGGTTGCATTGCAGGGAGGGCGAGAGAGAGGAGAGCGGGGGGTGGGGAAATGACGAGAGAGAGAATGAATGGTTCGGAAATTTTGAGTTTTTGAGATGGACTAGGAAATTTTTTACGAAGCAGAATCGGTTACGAATATCCGGTTATATAACCAGATCCGTAACGGTTCCGGGCGGATAAGATAATCATTTTACCCACTCAAATTTAATCCGGGCAGATAATCGCCCGGATTTCCGGGTTTCAATCCGGATCCGGAAAAATCCGGTCCGGATGCACACTTCTAATCTCCTTTGGTTTATATTTTTTAATAGCTAATAAGAACTTTTATTTCATGTGAATAGGCATAACCAAGTCTATAGGAAGTATACAAGTTAGTACGCCTAAATACAAGCAATTCAAGATTTAACATGTGTCTGATGGCACACTAAGACTTTGCATGCTGCAAAGACTTTTAGGTAGATCAATGCTAACTATCCACTTCTATAACAAGATAGAGAAATGTTTTAGCCATAGAGATCCCACAAAAATAAATTTACAAACTGTCGAGTTGAAATTGTACAATAAATTAAAGTTTTTTTTTTTTGTAAAATAGATCTAACAGATCATATAAAAAGTCAAGTCAGTTTGTGGATTTATTTTTATAAGATCTCTTTGTGATCGTAGCACTTCTCAATAATTGAAACACATCGTCAGTTTTCCTCTATAACTCTATGTAACTATTTTATTGCCGTTAATAATCGAAGAAGGCCACATCATCCTCTTCAGACAAACATCTTCGTTAGGTTAAACTTACAAATTAAAAAATGATTTTATATAAAATCAAACACTATAATTTCCAAAGTCTGGGATTCTGCCCGTATAAAACCATGTCAACCATCCCACATAACTAATCAAGTTAAAATTATAAAATAAAAAAGAAAAGATTGTGAGGTTTGAAGATGAGTTAGTGCATGTTTGAGATTGTGGTGGAAAATATTGCTTTTAACTTAAGACTTATAACTTAAGACTTAATGTAATAAACTCTACTATTAAAAAGTCATTTACTATTTGAGATGCATATATCTTAAGCGCTTTTTAGAATTAGTTACGGTAATTTTTTAAAATATATAGTTATCTGCAGGAGTTTTTTGATAAAAGTTTCAATTTGATGCTTATTAAATAAGCTAATTTTTAGCTTTTCTAATCGCCTAAAACATTTTTTTTAAAGTTACCAAATATGTCATTTTTTCTTTAAAAGTGTTTTTAACTACTTAAACCACTTTTTAAATCTTGAAACGCAATCTCAAACAGGCTCTTAGTCAATCAAAAGTTTATGAAATACTAAACTTCTAACTTTATTAAAGGTTCTATTAATTGTATACTGATTCAAGGCGTGCTATCCTCATTACATATGGTATTTTAATTTCACATCACACAGGTTTAGAACTAGTTAACTTAAAAGTTGATTTCAAAGATATAGCTAGGGAGTATTTTAAAAATGAGAAAATTCATTTCAGACAAAAAGATAGAAATTTACCTCCAAGGCTTTGACAAGGTCTTCCTTGGTATGCGAGGCTGATATGCAAATACGTGCCCTGGCCAACAATAAAGGGGTAGCTGGAAAAGCAACTGTCACAACAGCAACCTGTGATGCATAATGTTGATTAGCCTTCATAAGCATAACTGAATAGAAACACACATAAGCACCAAGGGAAAAGAATGGCAATATATAGAAAATCTGCGGTTACAGACTATTACAGAACAAATCTGAGAATGGTAGTCATGCAAATATTAGTGAGAAACTCACCTTCTGCCTGAGACATTCCCGAGAAAAGGCAGGGATTTTTGCTGGATTGTAAAGCATTATAGGCATTACAGGAGAATCATTGTCTCCAAGAACCTCAAAGCCCATCTTCTGCAGCTCTGATCTGAAAAAGTTACTGTTTTCACGTATTTGTGCCAGTTTCACAGCTCCTACATCACATAAATTCAAGTCATTAGTAATTGAATGCAAAGTGTACACTTGAAGTCCAGCAATGAAAAGACAAACAATCAAGTGCAGAGAAAGTGTAAGAATCCTTTACAACCTCTGCTTGTACCATCCTCCCCAAGAATAACCTTAATGGCAGATATGATTTGTTGTGCAGCTGGTGGTGACATGGATGTTGCATAAAGATGAGCTGGGCAAGAGTACTTAAGATATTGTGTAAGCTCCTGAAATTGGCATCCCCACCCCCCCCAAAAAAAAACTTCATTAATATGTCCAAGCAATTTCCATAAGTTGCTTGATCCACACGATACAAGGTTATAGATGTCAACACGAAATGAAAAAACTGAGAATTGATGTTCCAACAAATTGTTATGCATGGCAAAGAGCATAATCCCGTAATTTCTGATCCTTCTGGGAGAATAACCTATCAATTCAGTCATGTCTAGCAATTCAAAGAACCACCAGCTGGGGGGACATACACGAGATTCTATAACTTCCAATCATTTATTTTGGCAGATAAAGGAATATTAAAACAGTCACCCTTACATCTGTACTTAAATTTCTAAGTAAATTCACATGGTAAAAAAGGGTTCCCACAATTAGCAATAATAATTTCAATTCCATTTGAAATCCTGACCAAATATAATAATGAATTTGGCATAAACAAGGGTAGCACGCCAGAGGACTCCTGACATTACCCTATTTACTTACCAAGACAAATAAGAAAAATAAGAAGCATGGCATTATAATGTATAAATAGAGGTTGTCAACAAAACCGAGCAAAGGTAAGTATCAAACCTTGGATCCAGCAATATAACCACCACATGACCCAAAAGATTTTGTAAATGTTCCCATCATGATATCTACATCAGCAGTGTCCACTCCCAAGAGCTCACAAACACCTCTCCCTGATTTTCCAACTGCTCCAATGCTATGAGCCTCGTCCAAGTAGACATAAGCCTGTAACAAAGACAACAAAAAGTCAACACAACTTCTATTTATGATATCAGTGACCTGGACAAAAATGCACAAAAAAGTTACTGCAAATAAAACAAGGAAAAATAATATAATTTTTTATAAAGGAAAAACATGACATAAATATCTATTGTTTTCCAGTCCTAACTTGGCACGGCCTCATGCGGAAAAAAGGGAAATAAAAAAAAGCAGAATATATCTGTTTTTAATTAGCACTGGCTGTCGGAGAACACGTCCCAACTAATCCCGGGGGTGCATAGACCCCCGACAAGGAGTTTTCTGCAAGTGCACCTTGAATAATTCAAGAGGTAGCTTTCCCAATCCAATGCCCCCTATAAATTGTTTGCACCCAAGATAATTAAAACCTTAGACTTGGAAGGAGCATACAACCAAGACTAAGGCCTTCACTACTTGAGCCAACCTCTAGGGATTAAAAAAAGTTGAACATATCTCTAAAAGAGTTTGATAAATTTCAGTAAACTGCTAATCATGGTCCTCATTTGCTAACCCACAAAGAAAATTGCATCATTAAACCATTACAAGAATAAGAAAGAAACCTCACAAAAATCCAGGTAACTACTTATAATAGCTTAAAGGTTAACTAGTGATTCATGATAACCTACAATTAATAATTAAAGTTTCCTTCATCACAAATATGTCAAGCATCAAATGCTAATTGGCATGCAGTTTTTAGAGGTTATAACATTTACACTGTAAATATCACCTTGTACTTTTTGCATATAGCAACAATTTCTGGAAGCTTGCAGAGCTCCCCCTCCATACTGTATATCCCTTCCACAATAACAATAATCTTCTTCCAAGGTCTATGGGTCCTGGGTTGTCCCTCAGCAATTTGCTCTCTTAAAACTTTCTCCAAGTGCAATGGAGCTACAACCAACAAAAACAAAGAAGGAAAAAGAATCATTGAATTGAATAAAATCACGTATTTATTTCGAAAGATGAGCTAATGGAAAAACCGGTGCCATATACTTACTATTATGTTGGAAAACTCGAACTGTAGCTCCTGAACCCCGAGCACCATTCACAATTGAGTTGTGGTTTAGGGAATCACTAATTATCAATCCTCCCTGTTGGATTAAAGCAGTTAACAAAAACGATTTCTATTTCAACCTTATATACAGGGTACCCTTAAATGTTAATGTGGAAACCTTTCCAATCAGGACTGGAAGAATGGCAGAGTTTGTCACATATCCCATGCCAAAGACTATGGCAGAAGGCTTTCGAACGAAGTTTGCAACACACTCCTCCAGTTCAGTATGCAATGTTGTAGTTCCTGATGCAAAAAATGCATAAGTTCTTGCTTATCTACATTACAGGGTACAAATTGCAAAAAGGTACTTGCATACCTCCATCCACACGAGCACTACAGGTACTTGGAGAGAACCTTTTCAAAGACTTGATCACATGTGGTGTGCAATATTCATCCGATGCAGCAAAACCTAGATAATTGTACGATCCCAAATTGAGACACCGACTTATGTTCGTGGTTCGCCTGCATGTGATTCCTTCAGTAGATAATTCCAAAACATTTGCAACTTAGCAAAAAGTTCTCAAAAAAAATTACCGTGTGCTTCATTCATTGTATGATATTGAAATGTGTTAGATAATGCCCAAAAAATAGAAAAGCACACACACATGCATGTGTAACAAAGGGCTCATGCTTAACATGAGAGCATGTAAGTTACATCTAATAAAAACACAATTTAAACAAGAACCTACAAGCTTCCAAGCACATAAAAAAGGACTCACTTTAATGTCTTATTGTTGTCATTGGAATAACGCTCAATTACATCAAACCAAGCATCTGGAGCACTTGCTATCGGTCGTCCAAAACAGTCCTGCAAACGGTTGAAGCTTTTTCTTATATAAGACCTACACAACAATGGAAATTACCCCAAAACAAAACATTTTGTGGAGCTAGTACTAGAGGCCAAAGCTCAGCAGTGACTGAAAAAGTTGTTGAACCTATTAACAATCCTATGGAAGATACTCAACTCCGTTTGGTTGTTGAACTCATCAAAGTTCAAATCAATTCAGTCTAAATTTAAGCTGTCTAACATTCAAATAATCAACTCTCAAATTATTAAACGCATCTCAATTAGAAATATTTTTATATGTGAGACCCATAACTTTTTTCAATTCAACACTTCTATACATGTGGGACCCACAACACTTACAACTTCCTACAAATATATTTAGACTCATCTTAATATCCAAACACATTTAACTCATCTTAGGTAGACTCCACAAAACTCACTCCACCATCTCAACCCATTACTATTTATAAAGAATTCAACTCATCTCAAAACAATTCAACATCCAAATGCACCGTAAACCTTTTATAAACAATGTCACATCAAAAAGGAAAACCAAAAATCATCGAAATCTTATAAGTACCGCTTTAGAATAGAGCTATCAGCTGAAACGGGTGGTTTCCCAGCTTCAATGTTTCCTCTGGACATTAATTCGTTAACCTTTATTTGTAGTTATCGATTAGGATATAGTTTTTACATATAGATTTTGGGACTCTATTCATTTTTTATGCATATTTGCAATACAATTCCAACAACTCTATCCAGGATTAGTGGGGATGCTATTCCTAACACCCAATTTAAAAAATAAAATAAAAAACAATTCTAATAACTCCTAGAAATTACTCATAAGCAAATGTCGATATCGTCTCATGGTTAGTCCAAATATACTCGATTTTCTTCGTATGACAGAAAACGGACATGTATAGAAGCTCAAGTTTTAGATAACTTATTGAAATGAAAATAATTTAATCCAAATGCCTACCTGTATACGAAGATACAGTCGACGAGTGTAGAAATCTTCTAGTCCTAAACAGATGGGTGCGTATCCCTAGAAAGGACAAAAATCAATTACATACGAATCAAATGTGAGCCAGACATTCAATCTCAAATGTCAAACAAGTGGAAATCTAAAAAATTAATGGGGACCTGAAGATTGTTAGCGCGCCACCAATCAAAGATTTTCCTAAAAAAGTCACGGAATTGTCCGAAGGCAAAAAGCAAGCCATAGCTGAAGTAGGTGGTCAAGGCAGTCAAATACGGGATCGTTATCATTTTGGCCTCCTTCCCTACAAATCCAAAGCTCCAGTACAACGACGAATCTGTAAAAGGACAATGTGAGGGACACTTTTGCAAATTACAAAAAAAAAAAAAATTGAGAAATTCAAAGAACGTGGGAAAATTTGTGGGTGGCAGATCTGATGAACTCAGGATGGGTAGGGCTGAGCACCGCCCTAGGCGGAGTCGGAGAGGGCATTTACCGACTCCGACTCCAACTTAATCAGAGGTCTGAAATGACCTGTAACGACCCGATCCAAATTTAGGATTTAAATTTAGTATTTTATTTCTATTTTTATTTTATTATTTTTAGTAATTATCCTCTGTCATCATTTTTTTAAAAGTCTAGATATTTTTTACTAGATTTCTTCTCTAATCAGATCTCCTTGAGCAATTCCTATTCCTATCGGTTTGATCTCCAAATCTGAGGGTATCTCGAATTCAAATATTCAACCATATCCTCAATCATCTTGATTATCTCTAATCGCATGTTTCTGCCGTATCTCTCAGCATTCCTAATAAATCAGATCTCTAAGATTTTGGTATTTACTCAACTTCAAATTCACATCCTAGCTAATCCTCAGATCATCTCGATAACTCTCTCCCTTCTTTCAGTCTATAAAACCCACGCCGAGACTCCTCAGAAAGATCACAACCGAATCAGAGGAAATAAAACCCACTCCCAGCAAAACAGAAATTCACCTTGCTCAGCCACCGTCGACCTTTGTAGGACGCCAGACCACCTCCCAACTGCACAGAAACTTCCTACCAGCAACCACCTTTCACTTCCTCCGACTTTCGAAGAGCCAATCGCGCCACCATGAATCTCGGTCAGCAACCCAGAATGCCGTCGCACCAGTTTTCTCTCTCAGTGAGTCCTCTCTCTTTCGCACGCGTCCTGGCCTACACGGAGATTCCAGATCTTCTTCTGGTTTTGGTCTTCGCATCTCTCTTTTTATTTTCTCAGAGTTTTGTTCTGCCTTAACCGAAAAGCCCCTCACTTAATTCTAGAATTATGTGTTTTGCCCTTAAGCCATATGGGCCTTACCCGAACTCTTTGTTTTATTCTCAAGTTTTGGATTTTCAACGGACCCTTGGGCTTTAAACCCCCTTCTGGCCAGATCTTATTAATTGTTTCTAGTTGTATATTGGGCTTGTGTTTTATCGTTAATTGGGCAGATTTCAGTTTTAGAAACTATTTTTGATTTTAAATGTACTTGTTGGGCGCATTTCAAGTAGACTTTCTTGGCTTGTTTCAACCAAACTGGTATTTAAATCATGGGGCGTGATTAGTAGTAGTTATTGTGCTGCTGCATATCTGTATACCTCTTTCACATATATTTTTTTATTATTATTTTTTTTCCTTAGCTGTACACTGGCTATTTCCTTTCATTTTTGTTAAATCATGTGGGATTGATTTTCAGAATATGTTTGTGGGTTGTTTTCTTTTATTGATTTCGGGCATATTTCTAGTAACCTGTGTTATAACTTTTAGCAATTTCAAACCCCTAGACTCACTTTTACAGAATAAGTTTTACGCATGTTCAAAGCAGGTTTGTGAAAGTATTCTTTTATACTATTAATAGCTAACTTTCTAATCGACTCCAACTAGACTTTCATAGAGTTATATTTTTAAATAGAAGATAAGGATTATATTATGGGTTTAATGATTTTATTATATTAGTATAATGGAATATTTATCAAAATATTCCTAGTTATGATTTCAAACATTTAGAGCAGTACGATGCACTTTTCTAAATAATCAATAACGCTTAGTACCTCGTTTAGGTAAAGCGTTTCGAATTGGAAACCAAGAAACAATACTAAAGAGGTAATTAGTTTGATCATATAATTTATGTGTACCGTAAATATTGGAATTGTTAATGAAAATGGAATGTTGCATACGTTATGCTACAAGCCAAGTCAAGATCAGATTCTTATCACAATCTTGGATGAATTATGATATTATATTTGTATGTATAGATTTGTTTATAAATGGATTGAATAAATGCCATGTAATGTTATTGTAGCATTCAAGTGCGCCATAAAATAAAATAGTCAAATCATGTAGGCCATGTTCATGTAGTACATAGACCATGTATGTCATGTTCACGTAGTATTTAGTTCAAATATGCCATATTCATATAGCACTCAGATCATGTATGCCATGAAACATTATAAAATGTTTAGATTAAGCTATGTCATATCATGTTATGCTATACTATGTGTAAGAGAGTCATGTTATGCTGTGTCCTGTACAAAATATGACACGTTATGCCATTTATAAGAGATGCCACGTCATGCTACATCATGCACAAAAAGATGTCATGTCACGTCATATCATTTATAAGAGTATGTCATGAACAAGAACATGCCATGTTATGCCATCTCATGCACAAGAAAATGACAATTCATGCAATATCGTGCCACGTCAAAACATGTCATGTACAAGTAAATGTCATGTTAGAAAGGTTAATCAAATTCAGCAAATTTTTATGCATTAAGAAAGACAATAAGTTTTAAGGTGACAAAGATCCAAACATGTTCACCTTAAGTGAAACACAAACTCAAGCGTGTTTCGTTTCATGTTCAGATCAGTTATACAAGTCAGGTGAAACACGAATTCATGCGTGTTTCACAGTGAAATACGAACTCAAACATGTTTCACTTCATATTTTGACAAGTCAAGTGAAACACGGACCCAAGCGTATTTCACGATCAAACACGGACTTAATTGTATTTCACTTCATGTTCAAACAAGTTAAGTGAAATACGGATTCAAGCGTATTTCACTTCATGGTTAGACAAGTCAGGTGTAACACAAACTCAAATGTGTTCCACTTTATGATTAGACAAGTTAAGTAAAAAACGGACTCAAGCGTATTTTATTTTATGTTCAGACAAGTTATGGGGTGACATGGACTCAAGCGTGTTTTACTTTATGTTTAGATAAGTTATGGAGTATCACAGACTCAAACGTAGTTCATCATATAATAAATAAAAGACAAGATTAACAAGTTATTCATGCATTTAAGTTACATGCTTGCTATGATTATATATGTTTCCGCTCATGTTGATTTATGAATAAATATGCCATGTGAATCCATGTTGATTTATGTATATTATGCAGAGTCTTCCAAAATTAAATTTATACTAGGTTATGTTTTTACAGTATGATGTGTTATTACTGAGTATTCAACTATTTTTTTTTCCTATGTTTATTTGTCACAAATGAGGATTGTGATGACGTTGAGCTAGATGGTAAGGATGTAAATTTAGTGCAAAAGGCCTAGAAGGCATTAAATATTTTCACACGTAGAAATAGTTGGAATTTTCATTTTATGTTTTTAGTTTATGTTTCAAAAACGATTTTGTTCAATTTGAGATTTTCAATAAATGAGGTATCTTAGGAATTGAATATTTTTACCTGGTTTCTTGTTATACAAGTTTAGTAATATATCTATCCTACGAGAATAGGGTGTTACACCTCTGACTCCGCCTCAGAAATATCAAACCACCGCTCCGCCTCCACCTCTGACTTGTCGGGGTAGAGTCTGTGGTTTGAGTCGGATTGGGCTTTCTTGGGTCTTCTATGTTTTGGGCTTTTGTTAAGCCTTATTTGTTGTTTTTTTTTAAGTTTTTTATACCTTTTACACTTGGGCCTTTAGCACAAAAAAATGCCAGAAAATGCTTTCTGTTATGTCTAGAATAGAAATATGCCTCTCATTAGTTTTCACTGAAAAAATGCAATTGAATTATTCTAGAATAAATCATGAATATGGGAAATTTGGAAAAAAAAAATTATGATCTACTAGGCCTCCAGCCCTCCTTAATAGTTGTTTTGATCATTTAAATGTAAAGTGTACACATTACTCATAATCTACACAATTAATATGATGAAATCATATCCAAAATAATTTACATCCAACTAAATATCAATTCAAATAAAAAAAACATCCACATCCACATCAAATAAAAGAAAAAACTAAACATCCACATCCATTTAAATATCACTTCTAAATTAAAAAAAAAAAAAACCCTAAATATCACTTCAAATCTAAACATCCACCTTATAAATCACAACCACTACATTCCACATCTACATTCCGCACCCATCATCCACATTATTAATAATAATAGGTTTTTACAAGTTTACAATGATTAAAATAAACATGTTTTAATTCTAATTTTGACAAAAAGATCAAACATTAATACTACAAACCAAGTACCAACTTCCAACTAAATAAAACATCAAATTAAAAGTGCCAAACTCCCAACAAACATATTACTAAAACAACAAGGTTCCACCTTATAATGTTCTTCTCAACAATAAACATGAGCAATATAAAATAAATAAGTTACATATAAAATTACAGATTTAAAAAAATCATAAGATATTCTCCTAAACAAAGTTCCCTCCTAAGAACGATGTCGTTTCATATTTAAGTCCTACACTTGGCCTACGGCACTACAGGGGCAATTTCATAAATATATATATATATATATATATGTTTTTTTTTAAGATAAAGTAAGTTATAAGTATTATATTTTATTTCTAAAAAACAGTATTATATTTTAAGATGTTTATTATACATTAATTTATAATAGTTTATTTTCAAATTAATAGATATCAATTAACTTAATTTTTTATCTATATTTACTAGGGTTTAGGATTTAGAGTTTAGGCTTTATGGCTTTGGATTTAGGGCTTATAAGTAGATTCTATGAAAATATTAGCTAATATTATATTAAATTTATTTAGTCTTTATGTAATAGTCTCCTCAACATTAGTATTACACTTAATACTTATTAGTAAATTATAACTTATTACTCTATAGTCTATACAAGTTATTACATTAGTAGATGTTTATTATATTGTAAATTATTATATTAGTAAAATATAAGTTTATATCATTTATACATTAGTAACTTATAATACTTTTTTTTTTAAAATAATTAATAACACTCACACATTAGTATTATAACTTATTACATTAGTTTATGTCATGATATAATAGTAAATGTCTACTATCTTATAAATTATTATATTAGTAAATTATAACTATATTTGATGTATACTATATTATAAATTATTATATTAATAACTTTACTAACTTCTAAGTTTATATCACTTATACATTAGTAACTTATAATATATTAACACTTAATATACATTAGTAATCTAACTAATTGCATTAGTTTATGTCATTAACTATTAGTAGGTGTCTACTATATTATAAATTATTATATTAGTAACTTTACTAACTTATAAGTTTATATCACTTACTAGGAGTAATGCAACGTGCGAGGCACGTTGTCCTGTATCACTATAAAATAAATTAAAAAAATATAAACATCTAGTATAAAAAAAAAACTTAAAGTGAATGAGAATAACATATTTCATTCAAGTTGTAAGCTAGTAATTCAAACAGTAATAAGTTTAAACAAACCATAGATCCAAACAAATTTCGAAAATAAAACATCATATTTGAAATCCATATTATAGTTTGTTTCTTAAGACAAAATAGGATATTTTTGTTTTTTTTTTTTTTGCCATTGAAATAACAATCAAAAAGTTTTGAAGAATATGCATTTGGAGATGGTATGTTATTTTCATTCATAGTATTTAAGGAGAGAATATTGAAGTTTTTCTGTTGTTGCTTTTGAAGTCGATCTCCGTCTGTACCCAGTTGTATTATCCATTTTTTGTTTGAACATAGTGCTGCAATATTTTGGACATACGATAAATGTTCCTGCATGAAAGAAATTGGGAGTTAAAATTTGATTATCAAAGATTTAGAAGTATATTAATATATATCATATAAAGTATAGTGACAAATATAAATGTAGACTATGTAGTGCTTGGATCAAATAATAATCTTAAAGGTAATGGAATCAGAAGAGGATTATATCATCTAATTAGCTAGTAGTAGTGCTTAGAATTTTATTTGGTTCATGAGTGATATATGGTTGTTACAATAATTTATATATATGTGTGTATATTAGGCAAAATACAAGAAGAGTAATTGGGTGGGTTCATGAATATTGTCGCCAAAGAGATTCAAGACAAATGAATGTAAGCTAGACCTAAACAGTTAAATTTGAAATTATAACATATTTTACATATATGTAAATACGCATGCGTGATATACATTCAAACATACATATATGTATATATATGTATGCTGAGCAAAAATAATAATTGGGAGGGTTCATGAATGATGTAGGCCCAAAGAGGTTCTGGTGAAATATTGTATGTATGCTGGATTGGCCTTTCTTTTCTTTTTTAACAAATATGTGAAGGATCTTAAAAATGCTTATGTTTTAAGGTTTGGATTTTTTGAGTTTCAACAGTGATATTGATGAAAATGGGATATTCTTCTTTTGATCAAATAGGAGAAGAGTTATTGTAATAATACTTTTTACCTTATTAGATGACATGATTCTTGTTTTTAAGTGAATGCTACAGTTTTGTTTACAATTACCATGTAAGTAATGAATAAAAGAGAGATAAACGGTCATGAAGTGAGTGCTATAATATTATTTATTGACAATTTACTATTGTTTTGTCTAATTGATATAATAGCTATATATAAGATAATGGAATGTTGCATCGAAATCCATATATATGATCATATAATTTCTGATCTAATTATGAAAGTTTTTTCATCCTGTGATCATCATTATATAATTTTTTGAGAAAAAAATCAAGTCTTTAATTATCTTTTAATGGGTTAATATTGCTTCCAGAACCATCTTTGTTAACCCAAAAAGAAATCTAGTGTATTTCAAAAGACATGATAATATATTAAAAATAACTTCAAAGCAAAAGTTAAGAACTAATGGTACTTAGTTATATGTATGGGATCTATTCAAAGCTAAGAAATATTTTTCTTAATAGAAATTTAATAACTGTATGTGGAATAAGGTTTTAAAAAGAATCATTTTGATGCTTCATGTCCTTATAGAAAAATAGTATAATTGTACATTAATGCTCGCTGGTAGTTATCTAGTTAAGTCATGAAAACTTTTATCTACCATCTTCTTATAAATTGTCTTGACATGTACATATGTCTAAAGTCACTCATTAAAAAAAAATCCTATTGTAAATTGCTAAGTTGAGTAATTAAAATTTCTTTAATGCATCTATTCATAGCTTGTGCTATTAAATTCTTATTATTCATTTTTATGTGATTATTGAGTCACATATGAGTAGTCTATGACACACATACCGACACCCACACCCCTTATACTTCCTAGGTGGAGATCCATCCCAAAATAAGATGTATTTTAGGTTTGGTGACTGCTAATTACTCTCATTACTTCTCCAATCTAACAAACCTCACATGAGGTGTTCTTTTTACACCTTTTAATGAATTATAAGCAGCCAAACATCTGAGAGAGCCCTTAATTTATGAGTTATTTATGCTTGCAGGTTAAGTTAGAGTATGTTGTATAAATTTTTAAATCAAGCCCATCATTTATAGGTTTTTATTTTTCAAATTCTTTTGGGTTGAGTTCTCTAAATGGGTTATACAAATAAAATTATGGAAAAAAAGTGGCAGCCCCATAAAAATAATGCTTAAAAAAAATTTAGTATTGCCTTTGAATCATAACTTAAAGATTAATGATGAAAAAATAAATAGTAGGCATTTATATTGGTATGGCAAGAGTCTGTTTTTTATTTGTTCTAACACCAAAGCGGGACAAAATGAATCTAGCCACTTTGTATAAATTTCCAGGTCTAAAAAAAATTATAAGGTTGAATATTTCACTTTATTTCCTGTTTTTCTCATCAAGCAGACAAGTTGTTTTCCTAATAAAGCACAACAGTAAAAAGAAATAAAACTATTTCAAAGCATGTAGCAAACACTTGAGTCCTTAAATAAGCCAAAAAAATATAATATCATGCTATGAGATTTATGAATTCTACAACTTCTAACTAGCTAGTAGTAGTTCTTGCATTCTCTATAAATTTTAAGCGAATAAATTTCAAAGTAGTAGGCAATCATGATGAATATAAACAAATTTATTATCTCACTTGCGTGCTCCACGAAATCAATTGTTGTGCAACCCAGAACTTTTGTTCTACAATTTCAGCAAACATCACAGCTGGTAGTCATCCACTGCCATCATCGACTTTAACATAGGCTCGAGAGTTGTATAAACAAATTATATTTATAAGTTTAAATCATTAAATAATAATTTGAATTTATGATATTTGGTATTATGACCAAAAATATTAATACAACATACATACCGTGGTTGTACAATACTCATATTCTTGCAATGATAACATTCCAATTGTTCATTTTATTCATATCCTATCACTTTCTTACATTCAGTATAGGACATGTAGTAGAAATCTTGACAAAGATCAACAATGAAAATATTTGCCTTAATCCACAATCTTGCCTTCTGCATTAAATTTAGAAGAAACACATTTTTTATATGGCTATAAATAGTATGAAGTCTTAGTAGGAGATTGTATTTACTCTAAAAATACATGTGGAATAATTTTTATAAGCAATATATATATATATAGGAAAAAAAATTAAAAGAAGATTGTAGAAATTTACCTTCATTGGTTCTAATGATTTGAGGTAGCCAGGAACATCATTAATCTCAATTATATTTTGGACATTAGTAGCTGATGCTACTGTTGATACGGCATTCAGAATGTTCTCAATAATATCTTCAAGTAATTCATCATTAAGTGTTACCCTTAATATTTTTAAGAGAAGTTAAAAAAAAGTAACAAAAATCATTCAAGAAAAAATATAAAAGAACTAACATTTTCAAAGTTAGTCAATGAATATATATTTTGTCCATTTATTCTGAGAATTTTATAACAAATATAGATTGTCTTAATAATAAGTTAAGAAAGGATTACCATCGATATAAGGAGGCTGCACCAGGAATAATAGGATTTAAAGTAAAAATATTTGAAAGTTGAGATGAGAGAGAGAGACCTATGTTGTAAACAAATAAAAATAGTTACTAATTGATATTGAATATTAAATAAATGGTGATATTGTAAATTGAAAAATCTACCATTGTATTGTTAATTGGTCTGAATGCCCTTTCTGTAGGGTTTCCTTTCATTTATATAGAAGGATTGTACATAATTGTTGCCATAATTGGTGGCACCTAAAATGCTATCAAGATAAATATTTCAAAATATTTACACCTACTTAAACCGAATTGATGGCTATTTTCAATCTTTGCGTCTAGCTATTTTCACATAAGTTATATTATGTACACCTAATTATCTTCATATTAACGTATCATGCTGACATCCCCCCTCAAATTGATGCGGGCTGGTCAACGAGTATCAATTGGCTTTTTAAGAAGCAATGTCGATGACGAGTAAGAGCCTTGGTGAAGATATCAGCAATTTGTAGTTCAATAAAACATGTGGAAGAGTGATAACACGAGCTTCGAAGGCCTCACAGATAGAGTGACAGTCAATTTTAATATGTTTAGTGCACTCATGATAGATAGGGTTGGCCGTGATCTAAATAGCACTGTATTATCGACATGCAAAGGTGTAGGATTGATCTGAGAGAATTTTAATTCAGCAAGTATTCCTCAAAGCCAAATAATCTCGGAACAAGCATGGGACATTGCCCTGTACTCAGATTCCGTAGAAGACTTAGAAACTTTATCTTGCTTCTTCCTCTTCTAGGAGATCAACGCATCACCTAAGAACACGCACCAACCAGTGATGGAGCGACGTGTATCAGCACAACCAGCCCAATCAGCATCGCTATAAGCAGCAAGGTTAGGAGAATTTCCTGCAGGAAAGATTAAGCCACGGGAAGAAGTTCCCTAAACATATCGTATAATCCTACAGACATCAACCAAATGAAGACGACGAGAAGTCTGAAGAAACTGGTTGACTTGTTGTACGGCAAAAGAAATAGCAGGTCTAGTAATGGTGAGATAGACCGACCAAGTTGCTCACCAATTTCCTGTATAAACTGGGATCAGGAAGTAAGTCACCCTCCTCTTTGCGAAGTTTGACATTTAATTCCATTGGAGTATCAACAGAGGTAGCTTCCTGTAGGTCAGATGTAGCCACCAAGTCACACACATACTTATGTTGATTACGATGCACCTCAAGACCAATAAAGTATGTGAGAGACCCAAGATCTTTCATATGAAAGGACTCGGAGAGATGAGTCTTAAGTTGACCAAGTAAAGTATTATCGGAACCAGTAATCACAATATCATCAACATAAACCAAAAGAACAGCAAGACCCATGTTGGTTTGTCGAAAAAATAATGAAGTGTCATGCTTGCTCTACTTGAAGGAAAATTGTAATAAAGTGGTTCGAAATTTATTAAACCAAGCTCTCGAAGCTTGTTTGAGACCATAAAAAGAGCGATGAAGCTTACACACTTGTGAAGTCAGAGAGGAAAACAACCCCGGGGGTGGTTTCATATAAATACACTCTTTAAGGTCCTCGTAAAGAAAAGCATTCTTGACATCCATCTGATGAAGCGACCAATCTTGAGAAGTAGCAAGACCTAGAATAGTACGAACGGTAGTCATCTTAGCCACAGGAGCAAAGGTTTCTTCATAATTGACACCATATTCTTGATTATTCCCAAGTGCTACAAGTCGAGCTTTGTAACGATCTAAACTCCCATAAGAGTGGACCTTGATGGAATAAACTCATTGGCAACCCAGAGGAACAATAGTGGGAGGACATGACTCAATGTCCCAAGTGTGATTGACCTCTAGAGCGGCAATTTCTTCTTGCATAGCTTGTCACCAACAATCCTGCTTGGCAGTGTGTGAGTAGCATGTGAGAATATCAAAGTTGGACAATGCAGCAGTAAGAGCTGAAATAGAATTGCCAGAACTGGAGGAGGGAAATCTATACCTATCAGGAGGTACAAATGCTCGAGAAGAGAAACGTACCAAAGACGCTAGAGATGCTGCAACTAACTAAATCTGGAGCGTGGTAGGATCAGATATCGGGTGAACCATCGGAAGAGACTGTGGGCGAGAACGTCTTGTATACACAATACCTGGTTTAAAGTGTGAACTGACAGGAGGAAGACCTGAGGACTGCTGCTCAAAGGGGGGGAAACTACAGTAGAAGAGGATGGCACAGCGGATACAGGAAAGAAATGTTGATTTTCAAAGAAAATAACATTCCTAGAAATACGTGTACGATGTAATGTTGGATCACAACAAACAAATTCCTTCTGACACATATTATATCCCAAGAAGACACATCAGATAGATTGAGCAAATAATTTATGTCACTCATGAGGAGGTAAATGAACAAAACATACACAACCAAAAGTAAGAAGGTTATCATAACTAGGTAGATTAGCAAATAAGCGAAAATAGGGAGACTCCATATGTAGGACTTGAGAAGGTAAACGATTAATCAAGTGAGTAGTAGTTTTTAAAGCCTCTACCCAAAACATGGATAGAACAAAAGATTCTAACAAGAGAGTATGTACCACATCTAAGAGATGATGATTTTTGCATTCGGCTACTCCATTTTGTTGAGGAGTAGAAGGATATGAACATTGATGAATAATTCCCTTAGAAGCCAAGAATGCTTGAAACTCAGTAGATAAATATTCACCACCGGAATCTGTGCGTAATGTCTTAATAGAAGTAGAAAATTGATTGTCGATATACGCTAAAAACTCAATGAAAGTACGAAAGACCTTAGATTTAGAGCGAAGGAAGTAGACCCAAGTAAATCTGCTATGATCATTAATGAAAGTCACATAGTATCTAAATTTTTTATGTGAACTAACTGGGGAAGGTCCCAAAATATCACTATGGATAAGATCAAAGCAGTGAGATGCTCTACTAGCATGCAAAGGAAATGGAAGAATTTTGTTTTTACCAAGTTTACAAAAAGCACACTCAAGAGATAAAGAAGAACGGTCTTTATTACTAAGTAAATCAGAGTTTAATATATGCGATAAGATTTGAATATTGGGATGACCTAATCGATGATGCCACACCAGACTAAGATCTAAAATATTACTACAAGCAAAAGACTTAATAGGAGAAATTGGAGAAGAAATTGGAACAAGCGCCCCACTTTAGATCCCTTCGCGATCGACTCTCCCGTGACCTGGTCCTGCACAACACAACCATCACCATAAAAATTAACAGCACAATTGTTATCAACTAATTGACCAACAGAAATAAGATTCGTGGAAAGCTGAGGAGTAAGAAACACATCAGTGAACTTAGAAGAGGCATTTCCAACAACAGCTATTGGCAAAGAACTGCCATTGGCAATCTGAATAGCAGATTGACCAGCGTAGGGCTGAACATGACACAAAGCAGTAGGATTATTAGTCATGTGTTTAGAGGCCCCCGAGTCTACGTACCAGAGTTTAGTAGAATTGTTACATGGGAACCCCATTGCTGATAATGCTGAAACAAGCATTTGCTGCACCATTTCGGGTGTGCAGTAATTTGTTGTAGGAGTAGAGGAGGTACCTAGATAAGAGTCATGTCCTACAGATGCCGCTGCTAGAGAGTCATGAACAGAAGTTTGAAATGCTAGAGTTTGCCAATTCTGAGGACGACATTCTTTGATAATATGACCATTTTTCTTGCAGTAGGAGCAGTATTTCTTGGGACAATTCGTAACAATATGTCCATATGCCTTGTAGCAAAAGCACTGCAAGTTTTTAGAATCCCTAGGCGGTTCTCAGCCTTGGGCAGCATAAGTCACAGTTGCTGACCTTGAATTGTCATGAGATTGCTCTAGAATAACTTGAGTACTCGGACGTTGTTCCTCACGAAGTAATTCACCGAAACAAACATCTAGAGAAGGAACTGGAGATCGATTTAGCAAAGAGGAACGAATAAACTAATCACGCCGACTAGTCTCATAAAGATTCTGAATAGTTGAAAGGGTGTCAATAAGAATATTTGCTGTAACCAGTTCAGAATATTCATTCCAAAGTGTTAGAAATGCTGAGTATTAGTCTTGGATCGAAAGAATACCATGTTGGAACGAATATGTGACTCCATTGAACTAAGAAGCCAAGACATGATCCATGCATCAAGCATAGCCCATGAAGGAGAAGATCCGAGATCCTTAGATTTGTCAGAAGTGGATGATGGCGCGACATATGTGCCATCAATATGACCCCAAAGGTATTTTCCCTTCAGAATAGTTCAAATTTGAAAAGCCCACATAGAATTATTGTTACCCGTAAACTTGGCACATACTGATGCGGAGTCCATTGCAATAACTAAAAATAAAAAACTTAAGATAAAGCAAAACAAAAAAAACAACCAAACTAGATAGATTGAAATACTAGTATATATTGAAATAAACATTGTCCAGTTTTTTTTTTTTAACTTAAGACAAACCAAATGAATAAAAAATAGTTGTACCGATAGACTAAGTAGCGTAGTCTGATTCACAGAGCTGTGCCGAAACACACTTTAATATTGTAGCTGTGCCGAAACACAGAGAACTGCCAAACTCCAAGATCGATCGTTTGATTCACGTCGGCTTCACCAAGAAACTGCACAGGTTTCACCAAAATGAAGAAGCCCACTGTTCCAAGAGGCACATGGCCATAGAAATGTCGAAATGACTAAGATAAGGCTGTGTCGACAGCCTTCAAGCTACAGAGTTGTCGAGAACCACGAGTTGCGACGTGGACAGAAGTTGCTATAACAGAAAATTGCTAAGCTATGGACAGAAGTTGCCAATAATGGCAACCTAGAAACACCCGATCGAAAAAATGGAAGAACTGGGATGTCGATGTATGAAGAACACCCCAGAACTTGCCGAGAAGCTCAAACTCACGCAGTTTGATTTAACAGAAGGTATCGACACCTACTAATAGCAAGAAATAACTTGTAGAATACCAAAGAAAATTCTCCTAAGAATTATGATCAAAAAATCGCACCAAGTGATACAGACAAAGGTAACAGAAATCAAAGATGCTCTGATACTATGTTAATTGGTCTGAATGCCCTTTCTGTAGGGTTTCCTTTCATTTATATAGAGGAATTGTACATAATTGTTGCCATAATTGGTGGCGCCTAAAATGCTATCAAGACAAATATTTCAAAATATTTACACCTACTTACACCTGATTGACTGCTATTTTCAATATTTGCGTTTAGCAATTTTCACATAAGTTATATTATGTACACCTAATTATCTTCATATGAACGTATCATGCTGACATGTATGAACCGACTTTCAAACATGTTGCAAGTAGAGATAGTTTAGCTCCAATGACATGAGAGATTATTTGGTATTCACCTTCTACAAATCGACTCCACATAGTCAAGCACATGGGCATTAGGCTGTAAAATTTAAGGAAAAATGTTAAAATTTAAAATATGATAAAATAGCATTAACAATAATTATTTTAGAGTTATTGATATCACAAATGTAGTTGAGAAACTTTGTTTCCCTTTCGTCGATCAAGTAGATTTCTTGGATTATTGTTTGCTCATCTTTTGTATTAATCTCTCTAGGAGGCTTCATGTGTATTACAATCACCAAAATATCTGTATAATTGTATTTAATTTTTTTAGTGTAAAACTAAATAAGAGTATCAAGAAAGAAGTTAAATATGTTAAAATGACATTTACCTATTCCAGAATCAGTATTCATGTAGATATGCAAATTGGTGAACGGGATAATTTATATTCTGGTGGTTGTAATTTTTCCTCATCATCTGCAATGTCTTCGATTATTGTTCTTGAATTTAAGGTCCATTAATATCCATATGCCTCAATTTTATTAAATTTGGGATCCAAAGGCTTCGCATAGGCATTACTAATATAATATGACCGAAAGATGTGTAATGTGTTACTACGCAAGTCGATATCATTTTCAAAAATCATTATCTTTACTCGGTTGCCCTGCACAATATCATATAATTTAATAGATATGTGTATTGGATTGATTTTTAAAATAATATATATATAATTTTAGGAATTGATTTGAAAATATAATTAAGATTTGTCTAACACAATATTGTATGGATGAATAGTTATATGAACTCAATTTATTTTTTCAAATATGATAGTAATGTTATTGTATTACCTTGGGATCTATCAATGTTAGATTTTGATATTTTATTGGCGAATGTTATGCAGCACGTTTAGGAGGCTTGTCGGACACCATCATCTTGATTTTCCAATTTATTGTACTTGGAGTTATATCCTTGATTGATGTATCGAAAGTCCGCATGTTAAAGGCTACTAATGCATGAAGAAAAAAAAATAATGGTTAAAACAATTAAATTGAGATGAAACAATTTGAATAAATTAAAAAATAAGAAATTAAGAAAAGTACACAATGAAAAAAAATTCATTTAGTTAAGAGATATAATAGAATGGAATTAGTTACTCACAGAAATTCATGATGCATATGTCTGTGCTAGTAATTCTCTATAAATAATATTATTTGTTTGAACTTCTTTATAGCCATTAGTTGATACTGGTCTTATAAGAACTTTTATTGAAACAGAATTCTTGGCTCTTGACAATGCCACATAGAGTTGTCCATGAGAGAATACAGGTTGAGGCAAGTATACACCAACAAAATCTAATGTTTGCCCTTATGCCTTATTTATTGTCATCGCGAAACTTAATCTGATAGGAAATTGTGTTCTTTTGAATGGAATATCAATACTCTCGTCTATATTTGGCAAAAAATGAATTCTTAATATGAAGACTCTTTTCCCACTGTGGTGACCAACTACAATTTCAGCATCAATGATATTTTGTTCGAAGTTGTGGCAAATAAGGCAAGTTCCATTGCACAAGCTTTCGGAAGGATTCACATTTTTGAGTAACATGATATGACTATTTCTTTTAATAACAGTTTATGAGGTGGAAGTCCATTTGGTGTCAATGTGTTTAAGAAATCTTCCATAATACCTTGTTTTGATGCATCAACTGTTTCATCAAAGCTCTAGTATTTTGTGACTTCACCAGGAAATCTTTGAATAAGTATTGTATTTATTTCATCAACATAATTGTTCTTAGGTGTCAAGATTGCTCGATTGGTCATTTCGAATAAGTTTTTTGAATAACTGTCGATATCCTAGAAGACTGCATCGATCAGATTATCTAAGGACTCAACATCATTTTTGTATGGTATAAGCATTTCATTAGGAATCGTGATTTTGTTGTCAATTGTGATAGGCAGTGTTCTATTCCCAAGTCGAAGTAAATAATTTAAAAAACTTACATCGAATCTTGCCCGCATATTTTCACTCAACCCAATCTTACTTAAAGTGGACCACAAGTATGAAGATACTAAACTGGCATCAACTTATTGTTGTCTTATGCTTTTATGAACTACAGGTAAAACTTGACGAAAATCTCCACCAAACACAACTTTTCCACCAAATGGCAATCTTAAATCAGTTATATCTCGCAATATTTTATCCAATGCTTCCATACATTATTTTCTAGACATAGGTGCTTCATCCCATATGATTAATCTTGCAAGACACAATAATTTGGCAAGAGCACCTTGTTTGCTTACATTACAAGTGCTATTTTTATCAAGATCTAATGGAATTTTGAAGCATGAATGTACTGTTTGACCGCCAGGCAAGATAGATGCACCAACACCAGAGGATGCAGTTACAAGTGCAATTAAATTTTTTGATCTTACAGTAGTAAGTAGTGCTCTATATAGGAATGTTTTCTCTATTTCACCAGGACCGTCAATAAAAAATGCAGTAAGCTCATTTAGAATAATTTTTTTTTTAAATTGATTCATATGTAGGGGCGGACCCACGTTAAAGGTTGGGGGCTACGGCTCCCCCAAAATTTTCCAAAAAATTAATCTTGTATATATATTTATATATATATAATATTAAATTACTCCTCAAATTATAAAAAAAATTAAAAATTACCCCCCCAAATTTTTACTAAAATTATTCTCTCAGATTTCAATATATATATAATTTTATTTTAACTTTTAACTTTATTGAAATTCAAATTTCAATTCACCTAATTCCATAATTACTTTAACAGTCTAATTCTAAAAAAAAAATAGTTATAAATTTATATAAGTGTCAAAATTGATTGATTATACTTACTTATATAGTCTCACTCTAACTTAATTATATAATTATGAGATATAGTTTGTTAAAAATTTAACAACGGTATATTATTAGTCATTAAAAATTTCTTATGTTTATTCTTGATCTATAATTTTTTTTTAATCATAAAAAAATATGAGCAAGTTAAGAACAAATTATTATTATTTTTTTAAATGTGGATAATTCGAAGAGTAATACGTTTAGAGAGTTCGATAACAATGGAATGTGATTCTTCTATCACTAATGAGCATCCTTTTAAAATTTATATATAGTACACACTTTATCGATCGCCCCCCCAAACATAAAATCCTAGTTCCGCCCCTGTTCATATGCATGTTGTTGTTCAAGATTAAGAGTCGTTGAAGCCAAAAGATCTTCCTCTGGTATCAAAACTAAAGATTCATCATTTATTTCTCTCAATTCAATTTCATTCTCATCAAAAGAAATATCATGTTCAGTTAAATGAAATATGTTTATGTCTTTTCCCCTTGATTCAAGTATAGAAGAAATGCTCCATAAGACATTTGTCCTAATATTGGCTGATGTTGTATCATTGGTTTGGAAATCACTTGACATATCTTGTTCAAAACATTTCCAAAGTTCCCTAAGATTTGTGGGGGTTACAATATACCAAGATCATTGCAAATAACCTTCTTAAACTATGTGGTATTTGGTACAATGAAGTCTCTTGCATACAATCATGTAAACTAGTATCTCTTTCTAATAAACCATGTAATGTAGCTACTTCACAAAAGGTTGGTGCAATAGTACCGTCAACTATTTTGATGTGCTCAAATGACAAAGGACCTCTTATGTGATTTAATAATATCTGTAAGTAGTACATTTCCCCCTCAAATGAATTGGTTGTAACAATTTGGACGATAACAGTTTTTTTCTTCCTTGAAGTCCATTCTTTATACTGTTGGCTTCAAACAAAATTCTCAGGAAACTCTTTATATAATAGCTTTCGAGCATTTTCATTGACTCTATTTGTTGAAAAGAATTCAGTCAACATTGATTTTGTCGAGAAGTCAGATATCAAAACATTGTTCAAGTCTTCATGTGCACGAAAAGCTACTTGGTGTTGATCTTCAAGATGTAAATGTGAACTATAAACTAATGGATACATCTCATTAAGAATAAAGCCATATATTCACCACATGACTTCAGGTGGTGCAATCCATCGAGCTGATTAGAATTGTTGGATTTCATCAATTTCTTCAATATTTTGTCCAGCAATTAGATTGAAAGCAACACGATCATGACCTTTGTAAATGTATTTGTAGAGATATTTGACTGCTTTAATTGTTGAATAAATTTCTACATTAATGTGACAATCAAACTTTGCAACAAAATATGGATTATATGGAACAACCCAACAGTTATCTAAGTCTTTACCTCGAACTTTGACAGTTACACCATTATCACGATGTTTGTACTGTGGGAAACAGTTGATTCCAACAGTTGTGCTAGAGGCAAAGTTTTTTGGATAATAATTCTTGCAATTGCCATTTACCTTCATGCACACATTTTTTGGATTCAATACTCCACAAGGGCCATGCATCATATGCCTAATTACTGTTTTGTACAGATGTAAATTTGCATCTTTATTAGGTATTTCTGCTGATACAATTTCATCAAAAGATTCGGGAGCATAGATTTTCCAATCTTTTTGTAGTATGATTAAAAAATGTACATGTGAAAGTCATCTTTTTAGTTGTTCAATCACATATACATATGCTGAAACTTTTCCAAAGACCTCCCTTTTGAATAATTCATCATTTAGTTCTTCTAATTTTGCCCTAAAGATTCGCGCAATTAAATTAGGATGATTTTGTGCCTCTTCTTGCGGACCCAATTCATCCAATATTTCTTTCCAACTTGGATTACATGTCATGGTTAAAAAGATGTCAGGTTTTCCAAAGCGTTGGACTAAAACCATTGCTTCCATGTATCTTTTGCGCATATCTCTTGGACCTCCAATAAAAGAAGGCGGCAAAATAATGCACTTGCCAACTTTGGAACCACTACTTTCTCCAATTGAAATTGTCAACTATGCCTTGGTACACCTCAGATCGAATCTCTTTTTGTTACTATGAAAATAATCCAATCTTGACGTTTCAATTTTGACATACATATCAACAACAAACTGCTGTAATAAATGGTCAGAGAACAATAAAATAGACCTTTAATTTTTCCTGATTTGAAACTTGTAACAATAGTATTCGCGGCATAAGACAACATGTTCTTTTCTATTCTTTTTTAACACTATAAGATGATAACGGTAACAAGTCAAAATTTATATGTTTTATTTTAGAACTAAAAATCAGAATAAGAAGAATTCTTCTAACCTTGTTGTTCTTTTCTAAGCAGTTGCTCTATTGATATTGATTGTTAGGGGTCAATCACTGATCTTGTTACTTATTGTGGTGGTCTTTCTCATTCTTTCACTTTTAGTATTCCTTGGTGCCAACCAGTATCACCAAAAGGAAATAATAATGGATATTGCAGTGGATCATAACATCCAAAATAGTATTGGACAATATCACTCACACCTACATGATTGAAAACCACAATATCTCATCCTCTCAAGTGTTCTGAATCATCATCTTGATCCAAATGACTACTACCTGGGAAGCTGAGGGAGCGTTGAAAACACATTGATCTAAACCAGCATATGATCTAATATCGATTTTGTGGTTTTCCAAATTGGGCAAATCTCCAAGACTTCGGAAGAAAGTTGAGTAAGGATTAACATGAAGAATGGCCATGAGTTGAGCAATAATTGATGGATCCAACCTTCCAGTGTCATGAACACGATTCTCTAATTCATGTTCAGTATTATAAAAATAAAGTTGTAGATACGAAGGGGGTCCATCCAAAGGAACAAGTCATTAATATAATGATAAATTTGACCTTGAGCTCGGAATGTATAGATTCCTCGATTCCTTCTGCATAAATCCCTATCAAATTTAACCACAAATGAGGTAAAAGCAAACTTTTTGTTATATGTGCGCACATAGGTAAGAAAGTCGATGTGTGTCTGTGTTACTGGTAAACAAATAGTAAAACTGTTCTGGAACATCATTTGTAGTTAAAGAGATTGTTACATCGGCACAACAAAAACCATTTATCTCATGTTGAAATCTTTTTACTTCACAATATTTACAAAATAGAACAGGCGGTAACAAAGTTGCTTTAAATAGCACTATTTGTAGTATTTTTCTAAGGCTAGCCAATCGTTGATACCGCTTTCTTATGTCAAATAAACAAATAAAGATCAAAGAAATCAAGCAAGCTCTTAAAGATGCTATGAGTCGAAGAGAATACTACATATAATGAAAAAATCAAAGGGAAAGAAATATCACCAAATTCTATACATCTTTCCTTACCCTGAGAAGCTATTGATATCTTTGTCTTAAAGTTGGGCTGGCATTGAAAAAAAAGTCTATTGAATAAAAGGCTGAGGATGTGAATAGGAAATATAGAAGGCTTGATTGCAAACTACAAGTGAGAAGTAAATGATGTATAATAAACCTGCTCGATCGGAAGGTCACCAGGTCTCTACACATTTACTACAATAAACTACATGTACTTGTTGTCCTAGTTGTGAAAGACACCGTGACATTGTCCAGAAGAAGAGCTTCTGTTGACACACTTGTAATAATGTTAATTTCTTGATAGGAAATTTCACTATTATCAAGATTAGAAGAATATTCAGTTTGTATTATGGAAGATCCGTCACTAGTCCTAATATCACCACGAGAAATGCGCTGCCTTTTTGTATAATGTGGCAAGACGTCCTCAATATTGTGCATGAATTTGACATCAACTTCAAACATATTTGTTTCATTACGAAGGACTGGTTGAGAGAGATATTGTTCTTCTTGTTGAATAGCATCGTTCGTAGAATTTTTTTGTTGAAGATATCTTTCTCTCATTTCTCATTGTTTATGTTCTTTTTGTTTTAATGAAAGAGTCATATACCAATTTTTTATTCTAGAATGTTTCCAGCACCTTCGATATTGTTAAAAACAATGATTCATGTTATAAGAATAGAAACAAGGTAATTGATGATATGTTAATTGATTTGTATTGATTTACTAATGTAGGCTTACCACTTTTCATTTATATATGCAATGAAATAACTCGTGTTGACAATTGGATAGAATAACCTAAAACCACATGGTGCATAATTAATGCATAGTAGACAAAATAAAAAATTGCCTTTAAAAGAAAATAGGAAAGAATATAGATATATCCATTGTAATTTGCATGTTATTCTTTATACAATTTGTAATTATGTATAATGAATCTTGTTCAATTGACAAGAAAAGCTCATGATGATCAAAGAATTTACATATATCAAATCAAAAGAAAGAAATGATGGCTCTTCAAGTCCTTGCAAAGTTCTACTGCAAAATAAACTCTCATCTAGTAAACCTTTGCCTTAAAAAAATAAAACATAGCAAACTTCATCAACATTATGAATTAAAAAAAGGTTAAAAAATAAAAGATACCTGAAACGTAATTTTTTTCCTGTGATATTAGCTAAATGCAACAATAACACCTAAAAAATATTAGCAAAAAAATTTACAAATTTTTAACTATAGACATTATTAGATTCGACCTGCAAAGAAAGAATGTGACCAACAAGTAGTAACAACCTAAATTTTACAAATTTATCACATTTACATTTGGATAGCAATATTAAATTGACACTCCAAAATTTTAAAAGATTAAAAAAAAACCATTAAAGATAAAAACAAAAACGTAATAGATAAGAAAAATATATCGATTGTATTAATTAATTGAAAGAACCTCAAGTGCTAAAAAAAAATAGCAAATTTCAAAATCTATGTATTTTTGAAATACAACATAGGAAAGTTCGTGCCTAAGGGACTTAAAAAGGACGTGAACCAATCTTTCAAGATTTCTAAGATATTTTGCAAATGATGGTTTGTTCAAGTTTTATGCTTCTTTGAAGAATGGCTAGATCTTGTTGGAGTTCAAAAGCAGTGCGCTGGTCTCTTATGATCCAAGAAGTGAGAAATTAAATACATTGACTTAGTCTGGATTAGAAAGTAAGTTGAGTCTCTCAAATGAAAGCAAATGGTAAAGATTGTAAATTTTGCCTAATCAGGAAATAACTTATAGATGGTGTGAGCAGACAATAATATAAAAAAAGTTGACAGGAGGTTTATAAATCAGCATTGAAGAAGAACAAAGAAACATAGCTATGAGACATAAATGGTAAAAAAGTCTTAAGAACAGAAGAAGTCTCAAAACACAAAAAGAAAAAAAACATAAATAAAAAAAAGAACAAATGTATAAATAAATATTTGTCACAAAAAAATAAACAAATGCATAAATAATTTTTCTTCTCACTCTCTCTATCAGTCTTCATAAGTCAGATGTTTCATTAGCTCCATTTATCACAACAAAATTTAGAAATGCACAAATAAAAAGATTGAGAATGAGTGGGAAAAGAAAGGGAAAAAAATAATAAGAATGAAGATCATGAAAACATACCAGCGAAAATCAACCACGAGAACAGACGAGAAATGTTTTTTCCTTTCTCTCTGGTACTGCAACGGATAATACGATATTTATCACAAAAAAAAAAACAAATGTATAAATAAATTTTTATTTCTCTCTTGATTAGTCTCAGTAAGTCAAATGTTTTATTAGCTCCATTTATCACCAAAAAATTAACAAATGCACAAATAAAAAGAATGAGAATGAGCTAAGAAAAAAAAAAGAAAAAATACTGAGAATGAAGATCACGACCATATACAAGTGAAGATCAACCAGGGCAACAAATGAGAATTTTTTTCCTTTCTCTCTTGCATTGCAATGGATAATCAAATATTTATTATAAAAAAATAAAAAAATGCATAAATAATTTTTCCTTTCTGTCTCGCTATCAGTCTCTGTAAGTCAGATGTTTTATAACTCCATTTAATACCCACAAATTAACAAATACATAAAAAAAAATTAAGAGAATGTGCTGGGATTAAAAAAAATGAGAATGAGAATGAGTTGGAAGAATCAAATATTTATCACAAAAAAAAAAATAAACAAATTCATAAATAATTTCTCATTTCTCTCTCGCTATTAGTTTCCGTAGGTTAGATGTTTGATTAGCTCTATTTATCATCAAAAAATTAACAAATCCACAAATAAAAATATTGAGAATGAGTTGGAAAAAAAATGAGCTGGGAAAAAAAGGAAAAAGAAAATTAATGAGAACGAAAATTAAGAAAACATAAATATTTTTTTCCTTTCTCTCTTGCACTGCAACAACGGATGAGAATTTTTTTCCCTTTCTCTCTCGCATTGCAACGGATAATCAAATATTTATCATAAAAAAATAAAATAATGCATAAATAATTTTTCCTTTCTGTCTCGCTATCAATCTCCGTAAGTCAAATGTTTTATAACTCCATTTATTACTAACAAGTCAACAAATGCATAAATAAAAAGAAAGAGAATAGGGTGGGATAAAAAAAAATGAGAATGAGAATGAGTTGGGATAATCAAATATTTATTACAAAAAAATAAAAAAATTCATAAATAATTTCTCATTTCTCTCTCGCTATTAGTTTCCGTAGGTTAGATGTTTGATTAGCTGCATTTATCACCAAAAAATTAATAAATTTCCAAATTAAAATATTGAGAATGAGCTCGAAAAAAAAAAAGAAAAAATAATAATGAGAATGAGCATGAAGAAAACATACCAGCGAGCTCCATCCATCACAAAAATAATTAACAAATGCATACAAGTAGAGATCAACCATGACAACAAATGAGATTTTTTTTTTTCATTTCTCTCTCGCACTACAACGAATAATCAAATATTTTCCATTCTTTCTCGCACTACAACGAATAATAAAATATTTATCACAAAAAAATATACAAATGCATAAATAATTTTTCCTTTCTCTCTCGCTATCAATCTCCGTAAGTCAGTCAGATGTTTTATAGCTCCATTTATTACCAACAAATCAACAAATACATAAAAAAGAAATTATGAGAATGGACTGGGATTAAAAAAAAATGAGAATGAGAATGAGTTAGGAGAATCAAATATTTATCAAAAAAATAATAATCAAATTCATAAATAATTTCTCATTTGACTCTAGCTATTAGTTTCCATAAGTTAGATGTTTGATTAGTTGCATTTATCACCAAAAATTTAACAAATGCACAAATAAAAAAATTGAGAATGAGCTTTAAAGAAAATGAGCTGGGAAAAAAAGGAAAAAAAATTAATGAAAACGAAGATTAAGAAAATATAAATATTTTTTTCCTTTCTCTCTTGCATTGCAACGGATGAGAATTTTTTTTTCCTTTCTCTCTCGCATTGCAACGGATAATCAAATATTTATCACAAAAAAATAAAATAATGCATAAATAATTTTTCCTTTCTGTCTCGCTATCAGTCTTCATAAGTCAGATGTTTTATAGCTCAATTTATTACCAACAAATTAACAAATGCATAAATAAAAAGAAAGAGAATGTGCTGGGATAAAAATATTGAGAATGAGCTTGGAAAAAAGAAAAAAAAAATTAATGAGAACGAAGATTAAGAAAACATAAATATTTTTTTTCCTTTCTCTCTTGCAGTACAACAAATGAGATTTTTTTTCCTTTCTATCTCGCATTGCAACAGATAATCAAATATTTATTACACAAAATAAAATAATGCATAAATAATTATTCCTTTTTGTCTCACTATCAGTCTTCGTAAGTCAAATATTTTATAGCTCCATTTATTACCAACAAATTAACAAATGCATAAATAAAAAGAAAGTGAATGGGCTAGGATAAAAAAAATGAGAATGAGAATGAGCTGAGATAATCAAATATTTATCACAAAAATGAAAATTCATAAAAAATCTATCATTTCTCTCTCGATCAGTTTCCGTAAGTCAGATGTTTGATTAGCTGCATTTATCACCAAAAAATTAACAAATGCACAAATAAAAATATTGAGAATGAGCTGAAAAAAAAGGAAAAAAAATAATGAGAATGAAGATCACGAAAACATACAAGCGAAGATCAACCACGACAATAGAAAAAAAATTATGAGAATGGGCTGGGGTTAAAAAAAATGAGAATGAGAATGAGCTGAGAGAATCAAATATTTATAAAAAAAAAAAAAACAAATTCATAAATAATTTCTCATCTATCTCGCTATTTATTTCCTTAGGTTAGATCGCTATTAGTTTCCGTAGGTTAAATGTTTGTTAGTTGCATTTATCACCAAAAATTTAACAAATGTACAAATAAAAATATCGAGAATGAGCTGGAAAAAAAATGAGCTAGAAAAAAAGAAAAAAAAAACGAAGATTAAGAAAACATAAATATTTAGCTCCTTTCTCTCTCGCACTGCAATGGATGGGATTTTTTTTCCTTTCTCTCTTACATTGCAACGAATAATCAAATATTTATCAGGAAAAAATAAAAAAATGTATAAATAAATTTTCATTTCTGTCTCGCTATCCGTCTCCGTAAGTCAGATGTTTTATAGCTCCATTTATTACCAACAAATTAACAAATGCATAAATAAAAAGAAAGAGAATGGACTGGGATAAAAATAATGAGAATAAGCTAGAAAAAAAATGAGCTGGGAAAAAAAGAAAAAAAAAGTAATGAGAACGAAGATTAAGAAAACAGAAATATTTTTTTTCTTTCTCTTTTGCAATGCAACGGATGAGAGTTTTTTTTTTCCTTTCTCTCTCGCATTGCAACGGATAATCAAATATTTATCACAAAAAAATAAAATAATGTATAAATAATTTTTCCTTTTTGTCTTGCTATCAGTCTTCGTAAGTCAGATATTTTATAGCTCCATTTATTACCAACAAATTAACAAATGCATAAATAAAAAGAAAGAGAATGGACTGGGATAAAAAAAAATGAGAATGAGAATGAGTTAGGATAATCAAATATTTATCACAAAAAAAAGAAAAAAATTCATAAAATATTTCTCATTTCTCTCTCACTATTAGTTTCTGTAGATTAGATGTTTGATTAGCTGCATTTATCACCAAAAAATTAACAAATGCACAAATAAAAATATTGAGAATGAGCTAGTAAAAAAAAAAAGAAAAAAAAATTGAGAATGAAGATCACGAAAACATACAAGCGATGATCAACCACGGCAGCATAAAAAAAATTATGAGAATGGACTGGGATTAAAAAAAAAATAAGAATGAGAATGAGCTGGGAGAATCAAATATTTATCAAAAAAACAAATTCATAAATAATTTCTCATCTCTCTCGCTATTAGTTTTCGTAGGTTAGATGTTTGATTAGTTGCATTTATTACTAAAAAATTAATAAATGCACAAATAAAAATGCTGAGAAGAGCTGGAAACCAAATGAGCTGTAAAAAGGATGAGCTGGGAAAAAAAGAAAAAAAATTAATGAGAACGAAGATTAAGAAAATATAAATATTTTTTTCCTTTCTCTCTCGCACTGCAACGGATGAGAATTTTTTTTTTCCTTTTTCTCTCGCATTGCAACGAATAATCGAATATTTATCAGAAAAAAATAAAAAAATGCATAAATAATTTTTCATTTCTGTCTCGCTATTAGTCTCCATAAGTCAGATGTTTTATAGCTCCATTTATTACCAACAAATTAACAAATGCATAAATAAAAAGAAAGAGAATGGACTGGGAAAAAAATATTGAGAATGAGCTGGAAAAAAAATGAGCTGGGAAAAAAAGAAAACAAAATAATGAGAACGAAGATTAAGAAAACATAAATTTTTTTTTCCTTTCTCTCTTGCACTACAACGAATGGGAATTTTTTTTTCCTTTCTCTCTCGCATTGCAACAGATGATAAAATATTTATCACAAAAAAATAAAATAATGCATAAATAATTTTTCATTTTTGTCTCGCTATCAGTCTTTGTAAGTTAGATGTTTTATAGCTCTATTTATTACCAACAAATTAACAAATGCATAAATAAAAAGAAAGAGAATGGGCTGGGATAAAAAAAAATTTGAGAATGAGAATGAGCTGGAATAATCAAATATTTATCACAAAAAATAAACAAATTAATAAATAATTTCTCATTTCTCTCTCCCTATTAATTTTCATAAGTCAAATGTTTGATTAGTTGCATTTATCACCAAAAAATTAACAAAAACATAAATAAAAATATTGAGAATGAGCTGGGAAAGAAAAAGAAAAAAAATAATGAGAATGAATATCAACAAATCATACCAACGAGCACTATTCATCACAAAAAAAATTAACAAATGCATACAAGTGGAGATCAACCACGGCAACAAATGAGCTTTTTTTTTCCTTTCTCTCTCGTACTACAACGAATAATCAAATATTTATCACAAAAATTAACAAATGCCCAAATAAAAAAGAATGAGAATGAGCTGAGAAAGAAAAAGAAAAAAAAATAATGAGAATGAACATCAAGAAAACATACCAGCGAGCTTCATTCATCACAAAAAAATTAACAAATGCAGAAATAAAAAGAATGAAAATGAGCTGGGAAAAGAATTAGAAAAAAATAATGAGAATGAAGATCAAATGAAGATCATGCAAACATACCAGCGAAGATCAACCACGGCAACAGACGAGAGTTTTTTTTCCTCTTTCTCTCGCACAACAACGGACAATCAAAAAGTAGAAGACAATACTGTGTCTTCCATCACTCCTATCAACAACCCAAAATATCATTTCATCCAACAATGTCACACCACAAAACAGTAAATACAACCAAGCGAACGAAATCGAACTAAGAAAATTCAAAATAATTATAACGAAATGAACTAAAGAGATCGGAAAAATAGATTAATATTTGGTAAGGGATGAGAACACTACTGTGCACAATCTGAAGCAGATGTTATGTAATAAGGCATAAACGAAACGGTGCGTAGAGAGAAATCACAGAAAAATTAAAACGCACTGCATCTATCACTTAGTCAAAACGATGTGTTTGGCATCTATCACATAAACACTAAAATCGTAAAATGCACTGCATCAGTTCTCATCGCTCACCGGACTTACCCAAACACGCACAGACCAGGTCGATTCTCCTAAACGCATCGCATCAGTTCTCATCTCAGATTCTCCTCTGTCTCCTCGATCATGTATTAGGTCGATTCTCCTCTCATTTGCTCTAACGGTGATTTGGGTTTTCCATTTCAATATTTTGGAAATCAAATAGGGGACGTGGGTTTGGTGGGTTTTCCATTTCAATATTTTGGCATCTACCATTTCTTGGGTTTTGTGGACGTGTTCGTGGATTTCGGAGATTAGAACTCCATTCCAAAGTCGGGGATGATTAAAAAAGTGTGGATGAAATCGGTGGTTGTGGGTTTCGGAGATGAGAAATCAAGGATGTGGTCTCATGGGTTGTGGGTTTCGGAAAACTCGGGGAGCTGCCAAAGCATAGGGGAGCTGTCGAAGATGGTTGAAGGCCATATATTTTGACGGTGGGAGCCGTCAGTGAAGCCTGGCCGTGCGCGGGTCTGTGGACGCGTTTTGGCACCTACCATTTCGTGGATTTCGTGGACGTGTTCGTGGATTTCGGGGATCAAAACTCCATTCCAAAATCGGGGATGATTAAATAAATGTGGATGAAATCTGGGATGAAATCTGGGATGAAATCAGTGGTTGTGGGTTTCAGAGATGAGAAGTCAGGGATGTGGTCTCATGGTTTGTGGGTTTCGAGAAACTCGGGGAGCTGCCAAAGGTAGTTGAAGGCCATGGGTTTCGACGGTGGGAGCCGACAGTGAAGCCTGGCCGTGCGTGGGTTTGTGCTAGACTCGGTTTGTGCGTTGGTCTGCTGCCGTGAGTTAGTTGAAAGGCAATTTTGGATTATAGATGTTAAACAATTAGGACGGTTCATTACTGTTCAAATTGGATAGATGATTTTTAAGTATAAAGATACGTTAGTAACTTATAGCATTACTTGTTATATATTAGTAATCTAACTAATTGCATTAATTTATGTCATTAACTATTAGTAGTCTAGTAGATATCTATTATATTATAAATTATTATATTAGTAATTTTACTAACTTATAATTTTATATCACTTATACATTAGTAACTTATAACATATTAAAACTTATTATACATTAATAATATAACTAATTAAAACTTATATTATAAGTAGAACTAGTCATCTAGATGTTTATAACTTATAATATATATTAGATGTATATTATAACTTATAACATATTAAAACTTATTATAACATTAGTTTATATCATGATATATTATTAGATGCTTATTATATTGGAAGTAGATTATTTTATAAGTTAATTTAATCATATATCCTTTTTTTTTATATAGATATGATATATCTATTTTTTTATATTTATACGCAAAATATCGAAATCGGAGTCAGAAGTTAAGTCGGAAGTTGTGAGTCAAAGTCGGAGTCGGAGTTGGAGTCGGCGAAGGTCCCCCCTCTGTCTCTGCCTCTGCCTCCGACTCCAACTGTAGGAGGAAAAAAAAAAATCTGATTCCGACTCCAACTGGTATCATAGTCAGTTAACAGCCCCTTTCTATTTATTTTATATTTTTACATCTTTTAATAAACTATGTAATACAGCAACACCACGAAAATGATCAGATAACGTGAGGTTGGGACAAAAAAGTCAGGGATCTTGATCGAGAGGGAGGCAACCATAACCACTGGAAATTTATTCCCTCCCTTTCATGAAAAACACAGAGGGGAAGCAATAATGTGGGTTGACTTTGAATATAAGTCTGCTCATGTGATGGTTAAAAATTGAATTTTGAGTTTGTACCCTTTTTATTCTTTTGAAAAAATCTTTTATCTTTTTCTCAACCGAAAACATTTGCTCAAAATCCCATTCTCTAACACAAGGATTTCAAGTTGTTCTTGCACTTTGTTTTGCATTAACACAAAGTTTGAGAATATGGGTGAGTCCTTTTCATTTCCTAATTCCTTTCTGTTTATCATTCCCCTCTTCGGCCTCGGTTTTTCAATTGATTCAGCCACTTCATCATGTCCCATAGATCTCAGCTATGTCGAAACCTTCCCATGGAACACTTCACAGTGCCAACAGCCTAATGGCCAACACTGTTGCCAGACCCTTCTCAGCCTTCTTGGCATGGGAATTGCCCAGCACCTCAAAGACACCTCTATGTTCCATCTCCCTGACGCAGCTTCTTCATCTTCTTGCCTTTCCAATCTCCAAACCAAGCTCGCCGCCATGTCAATCCAGCCCTCTTGGGTCCCTATCTGTTTTAAAAACTCAACCCAGTTCGTTGCTAATCCTTCCCTTTGTGCTGGAATCATGACAACCCAAGATTGGACTAAAAAGCTCGGTCCAATCACTGCATTGGACGAAAGTTGCCAAGGAGACATGAACTCGCTAACTCGGTGTGGCGCCTGCGTGGATGCTGGCATGAAGGTGACTTCCATGTTGAAACGTCTAGACCCGAATGGCACAATTTGCTTTTACTTTGCAACCTTATATGCTGCAGGGATTGTTAATGAGTTCGGCCCAAAGGATGTAGGGACTGCTTCTTGCATTCTAGGCTTGCCGTTGTCTAGCTCAGCAGACAAAACGTCAAACAGTTGGAGCAGAAAAACTTCAATAATGTTGATTTTTGGATGCTTGGGTGTGATTATTGGTCTATTGATTACCTTTATAGTGATCATGATGTATAAGAGATGGAACAAGAAAGAAAGGCAAAATGGTGTGAATGAAAACTATGTGAGTAATTTCAAAGCAAGCGTGTTACCCAACACAGGTGCAAGATGTTTTCATATATCAGAGCTTGAACAAGCCACCAATGGATTTTCTCAGGTGAATTTTATTGGTCAAGGCTCATCTGGAATTGTGTACAGAGGAACTCTTGCAGATGGCACTTGGATTGCAGTAAAGCAAATTCTTGATTTGGACTCAAAAAGGGAAGAAGAGTTCTGCAATGAGGTTGAGATCATTAGCAGAATAAGGCACAGAAATCTTCTTTCTCTTCGCGGATGTTGCTTTACAAGTGACATCTTGAAAGGGGATCAGAGGTTTTTGGTTTATGATTTCATGTTAAATGGTAATCTCAGCGACCATTTGTACATTTCTGAAGCTCATGAACATGGTAGGAAGAAATTATTAACATGGCCTCAGCGCAAGAATATAATCCTTGATGTGGCCAAGGGGATCAAATACTTGCATTATGGAATCAAACCCGCCATTTATCATCGAGACATAAAGGCCACAAACATACTTTTAGACTCGGAAATGAATGCTAGAGTGGCCGATTTCGGGTTGGCCAAGCAAAGCAGTGAAGGCCAGTCTCATCTCACCACAAGAGTTGCTGGCACGCTTGGTTACTTAGCACCTGAGTATGCTCTGTATGGGCAACTAACAGAGAAGAGTGATGTTTATAGTTTTGGGATTGTTGTTCTTGAAATCATGAGTGGAAGGAAAGTGCTGGAAACATCAAATTCCAGAGTTCCATTGATCACTGATTGGGCTTGGATGCTTGCAAAATCAGGAAATGTGAATGAAATTTATGATGAGTTCATAAGGGAAGAAGGGCCAAAAGGTGTGATGGAGAGGTTTGCTCTTGTTGGAATGCTTTGTGCTCATCTTATGGTTGCTTTTAGGCCTACTATATCTGAAGCGCTTCAAATGTTGGAGGGTGATATTGATATTCCTGAATTACCAAACAGGCCATTGCCACTTGGTCACCAGTCATTTAGATCTTCTCTGCAGCAATAGTACATCAACAAGTTAGAGATGAAGGCTCAGCTCAAGCGATAGATGCTTTTAACTGGACTGCTGTGTTTATACTTGTCAATGAAATTTACATCTGTAACTTTTTTAAGTGTCATTTAGTATGTAATTAAATAAATGGGATTTATTTTTCATACTAGCTGTAATGTTAGTGACAAGTGTGTAAATTCTGCGCATTCTCATTGGTGCATGCCTTTAAAACATAGATTTGTTTCATATAATACACTCAATTTATGAACTTTTTCAAAAGAAATGCGCATAGATTGCACACACTAAGACTATACAAATCATTTTCATCTTCATATTTTCTTTCTATATTTACTGTACTTTATGAATGAATTTATATGACTATTGCACATAAAATGTAGATTAGCACATAATCAACAACCAACAATTTTCCAATTTCACCCTTTGCAAGGGCTCTATTTTATTCTTTTCTACAATTACTAACTTCTACATTATAGATTTTTCTAAGAACAAGTAGTAAAATCTAGTCCCATAATTATTACATACCATGTTGTAATGCAAACTCGATGGACTGTGCTAGCAGCAATCAGAGCAACGGCTTCTGCTCTAATGACTGCAAAAAGTGGTAAACAGGACTGGTTCAGTTATTCTACCATCAGAAGCCTACAAGTAATATTTGTCTGTATACAGTGAAACATTTTCTCCCCTTTTCCTAACTGTATGTAGTGAAACTAAGCCCAGTGTCCTATTATGCCATTTAATCTTCATGCGATTATTAAAATTGTTAGAAAGTAAAAGGCCCTACAAACCTACTAAGAATACATAGAGATAAGTTATAACAACAATCTGGACGAAGTTCAAGCCCTTTTCTTTTCATGGTCAATTTCACTGGACCTTCAGTTCCTATTGAATGCATATGCAAAATACATTTCAAGGAAATAAGGTACGTGTAATACATGTTAGGAAAGAGCATTAATGACAAATCAATATTGAAAAATAGATGACAACATTAATGCTCAGCACTTTGAATTTTGGGACAATTTCATCCTCCAAGGGTATCCTCTAGCTGATTTCATTTTGATCACAAGTGGGCCATACTTTTTTCTTTTTTTTTTTGGATAAATAATAAAAATTTTATTCAAATAAATAAGCAAAATTAAGTATACCAAAAATGTAAAAAGGCAAGTACCTAGTTACTAGCTAAGAAAGGAAGAAACAAAGCATTACAAGACTTCTCATCCTTTACAAGATTTTTAATTCAAAAATTGAGGGTATTAAAGAAAAATATCCTAAAATTTCTCAAAGAGTGTTTATAATTATCAAAACATCTTACATTTTTTTCAGACCATAAACATCAAAACAAATATTAGGGAACAACTCTCCAAAAATTAACAAAGCCTTCTCGAATTAGGAATTCGTTCCAACTTTTCAAGAAGTCCCCTACACGCAAAGACATGACCCAAACAACTAGTCTTATTAAAAACTTCATTCCACTTGATTGTCGTAACTTCACAATGCAAAAAAATATGACAAATAGATTTTTCAACTTTCTTACGCATAAAATGCACCCATCAATAAAAGGCAACCTCATTTTCTTCAAATTATTAATAATTAAAACTTTTTCAAGACAGACCAACTAGTATTAAAACTTTACTTAGATGTTTTTGTTTTCTAAATGCATTTTCAGGAAAATATTTAATTTTTTTTTTTTTTTGAAAAAATTACAATATTATTCAAAAACACATCTTCAATCATTCTGTGAAAGAAAAAATGGCATCCGGAGAAAATTTCGGATGATATGTTCGGGTGAAGTAGCGTTTTACTAGAAATAAATTACATTCTCATCAAATTTGATAGATGGGAGGTCATTATCACGGATTCACGAGCTAATTGGATTTGTGACCATTATTGTGCCAACTGCCACCGTAATAATTGCAGGGAAAATTATGGAATTATCTCATGAAAAAATCTATATAATTTTTTACTATTTATATAATTTTTATATATTATATTATATTATATTATATTTTTATTAAATATTTAATATATGAATAATAAATAAAAAAAATAAAATTATTTTAAAAAGAACAAATTAAAAATTTAAAAATTTAAAAAAACTAAATAATAGTGATATATAGAGATTAGGAAAATTATATAGAACAATCCTTGTCTCATTGATGAGTGATCCCATTTATTAAAAGAGTAAAAATAAAATTTAAAATAAAATGACATTTGAAAATGTGATGAATAAATAAATAAAGATCGAAACTTTAAATTCTATTTGTTCATTTTGCGTTTGTATTTTTAATTTTTTTTACTAAACTATGTAACACAATAACACCACGTTAGAATATTTCTACTAGTCTCATCAAACTAATCATCAAATACAAATTTGATAATTTATATTAAAAATCTCATCAAATTATATTTTTAAAATTTTGAATTACAGTAAAAGTAGACAAATCTTTTAAATTTAAAGGGTTATTATTCACCTTTCATCTTATTAGTTTAATATATTTTATTTTCCTTACACATTTCTCTCTTTTTCTTTTTCCTTTTTTATGGAATAAATGTGTTTATTATATTTTTTTAATTCTAGTTTTATTAAAAAAATTTGAAAATAATAATTTAAGTATCAAATTAAATTATTAATATACATATAATTAGTATAATTATAAAATATTGAAGAAAATTTAAAAATATTTTTAAAAAATATTATTATATCATTATTTTGATAAGTAATTTAATATGAAATTATAGTGAGTATGGTATGTTTATCTCATTAAATTTATATTTTTTTATTAAATTTTGATAATTTTTTGATGAGACCCATAAAAATATTCTAAATGAGCAGGTAAAGTGAGGTTGGGACAAAAAAGTCAGGGATCTTGATCGAGAGGGAGGCAACCATAACCACATGAATTTTATTCCCTCCCATTCATGGAAAAACGCAGGGGAGAAGCAATATCGTGGGTTGACTGACCATAAGTCGGCTCAATGCATGAGTGATGGTTAAAAATTGAATTTTGAGTTTGTACTTTTCATTCTTTTGAAAAAATCTCCATCCTGTTCTCAAGAGAAAACATTATTAAATATTGCCCCAGAATCCAATCTAGTTTATTGCTCAAAACATATCAAGTTGTTCTTGCACTTTGTTTTGTTGTTTTGCATTAACACAAAGTTTGTGGATATGGGTGAATCCTTTTCATTTCCTAATTCCTTTCTGTTTACCATTCTCCTCTTCTGCATCGGTTTTTCAATTGATTTAGCCACTTCATCATGTCCGATAGATCTCAGCTATGTCGAAACCTTCCCATGGAACGCTACAAAGTGCCGACAGCCTAAAGACTGTTGCTGGACCCTTCTCAGACTTCTTGACGTAGGAATTGCCCAGCACCTCAAAGACACCTTCCTGTTCCAACTCCTTGATGCAGCTTCTTTATCTTCTTGCCTTTCCAATCTCCAAACCAAGCTCGCCGCCATGTCGATCCAGCCCTCTTTGGTCCCACACTGTTTTAAAAACTCAACCCAGTTCCGGTTCGTTGCTAATCCTTCTCTTTGTGCTGGAATCGTGACAACCCAAGATTGGACTAAAAAGCTCGGTCCAAAGACTGCATTGGACGAAAATTGCCGAGGAGACATAAACTCGCTAACTCAATGTAGCGCCTGCATGGATGCTCGCACGAAGGTGGGTTACATGTTGGACAGTCTAGTCCCAAATGGCACAATTTGCTCTTACTTTGTAGACTTATATGCTGCAGGAATTGTTAACGAGTTCGGTCCAAAGGATGTAGGGACTGCTTCTTGCATTCTAGGCTTGCCATTGTCTAGCTCAGCAGACAAAACATCAAACAGTTTGAGCAGAAAAACTTTAATGACGTTGATTTTTGGATGCTTGGGTGCGATTGTTGGTCTATTGATTTCCTTTATAGTCATCATGATGTATAAGAGATGGAACAAGAAAGAAAGGCAAAATGGTGTGAATGAAAACTATGTGAGTAGTTTGAAAGCGAGCATGTTACCCAACACAGGTGCAAGATGGTTTCATGTATCGGAGCTTGAACAAGCCACCAATAGATTTTCTCAGATGAATTTTATTGGTCAAGGCTCATCTGGGATTGTGTACAGAGGAACTCTTGCAGATGGCACTTGGGTTGCAGTAAAGCAAATTCTTGATTTGGACTCAAAAAGGGAAGAAGAGTTCTGGAATGAGATTGAGATAATTAGCAAAATAAGGCACAGAAATCTTCTTTCTCTTCGCGGATGTTGCGTTATAAGTGACATTTTGAAAGGGAATCAGAGGTTTTTGGTTTATGATTTCATGTTAAATGGTAATCTCAGCGACCATTTGTACATTTCTGAAGCTCATGAACATGCTAGGAAGAAATTATTAACATGGCCTCAGCGCAAGAACATAATCCTTGATGTGGCCAAGGGGCTCGAATACTTGCATTATGGAATCAAACCCGCCATTTATCACCGAGACATAAAAGCCACCAACATACTTTTAGACTCTGAAATGAAAGCTAGAGTGGGCGATTTCGGGTTGGCCAAGCAAAGCAGTGAAGGCCAGTCTCATTTCACCACCAGAGTTGCTGGCACTCTTGGTTACTTAGCACCTGAGTATGCTCTGTATGGGCAACTAACAGAGAAAAGTGATGTTTATAGTTTTGGGATGATTGTTCTTGAAATCATGAGTGGAAGGAAAGTGTTGGAAACATCAAATTCAACAGTGCCATTGATCACTGATTGGGCTTGGATGCTTTCAAAATCAGGAAATGTGAATGAAATTTATGATGAGTGCATAAGGGAAGAAGGGCCAAAAGGTGTGATGGAGAGGTTTGTTCTTGTTGGAATGCTTTGTGCTCATCTTATGGCTGCTTTTAGGCCTACTATATCTGAGGCGCTTAAAATGTTGGAGGGTGACATTGATATTCCTAGCTTACCAGACAGGCCATTGCCACTTGGCCGCCAGTCATTTAGATCTTCTCTGCAGCAATAGTACATCAAGAAGTTAGAGATCAAGGCTCAGCTCAAGCAATAGATGCTTTTAATTGGACTGCTGTGTTTATACTTTTCAATGAAATTCAGATCTGTAACTTTTTTAAGTGTCATTTAATATGTAATCAAATAAATGGGATTTATTTCTCATACTAGCTGTAAATTATGCGCGTTCTCATTGGGGCATGCCTTTAAAACATAGATTTTTTCATATAAAACATTTTTCATGTTTTTCAAAAGAAATGCGCATAGATTGCACACGCTAAGACTATACAAATAATTTTCATCATATTTTCTTTCTATATTTACTGTACTTTATGATTGAATTTATAGGACTATTTTCACTTGTTTTTTTTGGGTCTATAACTTACTATTTTCACTTGTTGACATAGGAGCGACAAACACGACTGATTTTAAACCATTTCATGTAAATAGATTGAAGTAATTTGCGTAACTTATTTGACCTGATTAACATATTTTCACATAAAAATTAAAATTTATATTTATTAATACGTGAAAAATAAGACTACGTACTAATTAAAAATATTAATATTTCATATTTTAATCTATAATAAAACTAACATTACAAATACAGTAATAACAAATATGAGCATAAGTTCAAAATTACAATTCCAACAATAAAATGTGAGTATAATGCCAATACTACAACTCAATACTAATAAAATTATAATTTTCAAATAAAATTTAGACATTATTGCAAATTAATTTCAGGTTAAGCAGATTGCCCTGTTTATTATTAGCATCTTAACGGGTCAATTCAAATCCATTTATATATAATCCAAACCTGTTAACTTCATGTTGCGATTACGTTGAATACCCAGATCGTGTCACGTTTTGCTACCCTATGTTAATATATCAATCTTCACATATTCATTGAGAAAAGCTTCGAGCACTCTTGATTTTTTGAGACAATCACTCGTATCAGATTCTGATTTTACAAATCTCTGGTTCATTTACATACTTAATCTTTGACCAAGCACCGTCTAAACTTTTACATTCCTGATTTAAAATTGAAGAATAACTTTTAAAAACAACAAATTTCCACAACGCTAACACAATTCTCTTCCAAACCACAACCTTGCACTAAATTCTGATTTGTGATAAGACTTTGATTTATTTGCTTACTCTCTTCCTTTCGGGTTTACAACAGTAATGTTTCCTTTTTCAAAATCTCACTCATGCACCATGTCAGGCACCTGCTCCCTTACGTGCCACCAATCGATAGCTCGCATAGGGCCATGTCACACAGATTAGCTGGAGACGCTTAGCCTTATCATAGAAGTGCTAATAGGGCATAAGTATGTGGCTATGAAGGTTAATTATTGAGTTATCAGAGAGCTTATAGTAAATGAGTTCTCTATCAACCTTTCGATGATCAATAATTTTAAAACAAACAGAGTGGATAAAGCTTTCTCGCAGTCTGTAATCGCCTATGAACAAAAATGGTCATAGCTGATAAAAATCTTATAAATCTCTAAGATATTCCCTTTTGGGTACAATGCCCATATGATACTTGAAACCAAAGAGGAACGGCAAAAATAAAAGACAAGATCGTCATAACCTTGGTTCCCCACTCAGAGCCTTTTTGTTTTCGAGTCACTTTTGGAGAGAGTCATCCCAGAAAGCTTGTTGATCTCATACAAAAATCCAGCTGAGAACAGAAAACTGCACCGAGCAATGATAACATTAAATATTTCATTAACATATGTATAACTCCTAGTCTCAAAATTTCAATAGATGTTCTAAACTCAATTGATCGAGTATACCTCGCCAGTTCATCTGCTTGGCCTTATTTTTCTAGAATGTAGCATGTTGTAAGTGTAACTCCTTTTGTTCAATTACTAATACAGAGACATTGCTTTGTTGCAATTAAAAGGATGTGAAGCTATTCAGACTCAAGGATACGATTGTACATAAAATGTAGATTAGCACATAATCAACAACCAACAATTTTCCAATTTCACTCTTTGCAAGGGCTCTATTTTATTCTTTTCTACAATAACTAACTTCTACATTATAGATTTTTCTAAAGAACAAGTAGTAAAATCTAGTCCCATAATTATTACATACCATGTTGTAATGCAAACTCGATGGACTGTGCTAGCAGCAATCAGAGCAACGGCTTCTGCTATAATGACTGCAAAAAGTGGTAAACAGGACTGGTTCAATTATTCTTCCAAGTATAATATATCTACTATCAGAAGCCTACAAGTAATAATTGTCTGTATACAGTGAAACGTTTTGCCCCCTTTTCTTAACTGTATGTAGTGAAACTAAGCCCAGTGTCCTATTATGCCATTTAATCTTCATGCGATTGTTAAAATTGTTAGAAGGTAAAAGGCCCTACAAACCTATCAAGAATACATAGAGATAACAACAATTTGGACGAAGTTCAAGCCCCTTTCTTTTCATGGCCAATTTCACTGGACCTTCAGTTGCGATTGAATGCATATGCAAAATACATTTCAAGGAAATAAGGTACGTGTAATACATGTAAGGAAAGAGCATTAATGACAAATCAATATTGAAAAAAGATGACAACATTAATGCCCAGCCTTTTGAATTTTGGGACAATTTCATCCTGCAAAGGGTATCCTCTAGCTGATTTCATTTTGATCACAAGTGGGCCATACTTGAAACAAGCTTATAGGTCCAGTGATCATAAATACAAGGATTCAACTGGACAAATTCAATTGTTTCACACAATTCTTCTTGAGTACTTGGGATCATAAAAACTCTAAAACTTAGAACCAACTGGCCTCAACACGAGCAAACAACAACTGGGGCAACGGTCCCATCAGTTAGAAAGATATATTGAGAAAAGATTATATATATAAGGGTCTTCATGCTTTGGAAAATCTCTGTAGTCTGTATGTCTTACTATTATTCTAATGAATCTGTACAGTAGTTCTCATCTTTAACACCTCCATCCCCACAATGCAAATATACACAAAAATTAGTAGAATACCAGGTCATGCACAAAGTTGTCTGAAACTAGAACAAGTAGGATGGTGAAAGTGGACTAAATACTTGCCCGCGAAAAAAAAAGGTGGACCAAATGAGACAGGCACACGAGTGAACTTGGTTATATTGATCAGATAGTTAAAGACATTCGCACTCGGACAAAAAGCACGCTTATGGGTGATGGTTCACACGTACACAAACATACACTAGATAAACCTTGGATTGAAAAGTGGGCTTGATAGATGTCATTTGGGAACAATGAGTGGCTGTGCAGCATGCTCTAGAGGAGACTGACCCTTCCCTGAGTCAGACCAGTAAGAAATACATGTGCCATGCTTGCAGGCAAGCATGTGAAATCCCCAACAGACCAGAAAAGTAAGGCCTTGTTTGGTTACACAGATAAAATGAGATGAGAATTTGTGAATGGTTGTAAGATAATTTGTGAAGAGTAATGGAATGGTTTGAGTTAAGTTGTTTTATGGAGTTTTGGGAAATGAGAAAGAAAAAGTTAGATAAAAATATTATAAAGTTGAAATATTATTAGAATATAATTTTTTTAATATTACTTTTGTTTTGGAATTTGAAAAAGTTGAATTGCTTTTGTGTTTTGTTTGGAAGTTTGGAAAAATTGTAATGATTAGGTAACGATTAGGTTGAGAATTTGAAATTTTGAAATTGAAAAGTGTTTGCATTTGAATGGTATTTGGATCTTGAGATGAGATGGGTTGAGACCATGTGTGAAACCAAACAAGGCCAAAGACCCTACTTGAGCAACATTGCATGAACAAATCTCTTTGATTTGACAAAAGAAACTGCATGGGCAGAAAACTGAAAAGGCTCCATTCTATATCACTCAGAAGGCTTTCATAATATTATCTCATTAACAATAAGATGCACAAATAATATACAAAGATAAAGCACACTCACCAGCACCCCACCCAGTCTTCATACCACATGTTTCCTGGAAATTTCCAATGAACTGCAAGAACAGCACCAATCAATATATGTACACACACACACACATCAATATGTTCTACCAATTATTTGAGTCAAATACAATAAAAGACTATGCAAGCTCAAGTTTTTTTTTTTATTTGTGATGGACTAAGGGAATAGAAACCAATTTATTCTACAATACAAATAAATAATGTAGAATAAAGAAAGTATACACACGCATTCATGATAAAGCATGTACATCTATTTATCTACATGCTAACGTATGCATGTCCTTGTATATAGGATGGCAATGAGCATTTTATTGTTCCCATTCTTAAACATTCATTCAAAATGTTGCAGCATGGAGACACACTTCCCAAGAACATTAGGGTACAGCTTTCTAACTTGTGTACATGCGGTTCCCCCCACTTCCCCCTCTTTTCTGAACATAAGCATTTTCGTTAAAGACACAAAATATACAATACAACATAAAATATATCGTTAATTACAACAATCCACCCTAATGCACGGAGTTAATTGCAATGAGACCCCTAAAACAACAACTTTGCAATCAACGCCATTATTTGTTTTTGATAAGTAAAGCACTCTTAGTTTTCTATTAACTTGCAACTTTTATCCCACCATCAAAATCATTAGCATCAAGATTAACAGATTAGTAGGCAGGGTTTAGCATCAACGTTTATCCCACCATCAAAATTATTAGCATCAAGATTAACAGATTAGTAGCATGCATGGTGGTGGGTGCACAAATCTCATATAATTAACAGATCAAAATATACTGATTACTTTTTCTGCCATAATTGATATTTCATTTACCTTTTTTTTCGAGGGGAAGGGGGGGGGGTGGAATTAGATCTTTCTTTTATCATTCTCTGTTACTTAGGACTAAGGCCATTGCATTAGTGGGGGCTAATTTTAGTGCCTTGTATGCTTCTTTCTTTGCTAGTAGTCTGTAATTAGGTATATTCTCTTGTAATCTACTTGTGTACTTGGGCTTTGCCTAATCATGAGAATTAATAAATTTTCTTATTTATCCAAAAAAATATTTCGTAGCATTTTCTATCCCATCACCCACCTCTATAATCTGTTACTTTGATATTAACTTAGAACGAGGGATGGACCTTCTAACTAAATCTCACATTAAGATATGATTCTGAAAAGTGCCCATGAAAACGACAACACAATTAAATTTTTTCTTCGATGAGTAATAATACAAGTCAATTAATTTCTTATATCTTTTGATTGTATAAAGTAGGATTCAAATCAGAAATAAATTTGGTTTCATGCGGATACATCAGTGTGATATTTTCCCTCATGAAAACACAAAAGCCAATGAGGAGCTTCAGAACTCACTGTTAGGAGCACGAGAAATAGAAGAGAACTGGTGAACCCCCCCAGTATGGTGAACATCTCTGACGACGCTAACTTCCCTCTATACACTTCTTGAAGCGAGAGAATGACTGTAAACAGAAGGATGGAATAGAGCATAGAACTCCCTGGCCCCGCCATGGACTTCCGTTTGCAAAGACAATCAAAAGAACAAAATCACACATATCAGTCAATGACGATTAATTATAACAAGCAACTCCAATATTAGTAAAACCAGCTGCTATAATCACGAAAAATAGTTTCACAGGCCCAATAGAGTGCAAGAAATATGAGATTTCACGCAATAGCTTGTCAAATTATATTCACTTACATTTTCCTCGGAACGAGACAGGGTTTTCGGCGAGGAAGAGCGAGAAGGATCGTACCTCAGAATCCCAGATCCCCTTCTCCTCTATATTAAGAGGCTATTTCGAAATTAAGCGAGATGTAGGGAGGCAAATACGTCCAAGAAAACTAATGCGCCATAGACGGCGTCGTTTGCCAAATGAAAATCTAAATTGATTTAGCAAACGGCGTCGTATTTGTAAGATTTATCGTTGCCTTGCCTCCCTCCTCCGCACTCCGACAGTAATGGAGTCGTGTGAAATGGAATGGCCGGAGTGCCCAGTGTGCCTCCAGAACTACGACGACCGGAGCGTTGTCCCACGCGTGCTCGGCTGTGGGCACACGGCGTGCGAGGCATGCCTTGGGAACCTGCCCCAAAGGTTTCCACAGACGATTCGCTGCCCAGCGTGTAACCAGCTCGTCAAGTACCCTGCTCAAGGTCCCTCCGCTCTGCCCAAGAACATCGACCTCCTCCGTCTCTGTCCTCCTCAAAACCCGAATCCCAAACCCCAAATTGAAAACAAGGAACGCTCCCAGAAATACGGTGATCGCCATCAGTTCTTACCTCGATTTTGGTCTGAAGAGTTATATTCTCTTTGGAAGGACTGGGTCCTCCCGTACGAGTCCGTTTTGGTTGAACCAACCGATGAAGACGAAGGCAAAGGTATTTGTACTGTGGTACATGGGAGAACTGCCTCTGCTTCTTCATTGTCGATTCGAGGTTGGTTCAGAGAGAACCAAAGGGTGAGTCTTGTACGGATCGTTTCTTTACCTACTGTGAGTGACTCTTCTGTGTTTGATTATAGCTATGTTGCGCGGATTATGAAATGTTTGAGTGGAATGGAAGAGAGGGAAAGAGATGAATTAGGTTTGATCTTGAGAGCATCTTTGGGACAACAGAGTGGGATGCATAAAGTTTATGGCTTGTGGGGTGATTTGGGTGGTGGGTTCTTGGATTTAGTGTGTGAGAGACAGAGAGGGAATTTGTTGGAGAAGTTGGGTGATTTCAGTAATGGGGAGGGTTTAACTAAAGATGGGATGTCTGGTTTTTCGCTAGTCGGTGCTGGAATTTGTGATGCAGTAATTAGTCTGCATTTGGAAGGGTTGCTTTTGGGTAGTTTGGATATTTCATGCTTTAGTTTCGACAATTTCAGTCGTGTTAATGTTGATTTGAGTGGGGTATTGGTGGCAGGAATGAAGGTTCATGAGAGTGTTATAGAAGCCGTTTCTGGTAGGTCAAGAATTGATGATGGTGCATTGGGAGTGATTTTCAGTAGTTTGTTAAAAAGCAAGGTTTTTGTGAGCCTGGAGCTGTTGCTTGAGTTATTGCAAAAAGAGGGACTTGCAGTAGAATGTGGAACCTCAAGTTATTCGTTAAGTTTTAGCTCAGATGTTTGGTCATTAGCTTGTGTGCTAATGATGGTTATTCTTGGAAAATCATTCACAGAACAGATTTCAGAAATAAGCATAGAAGGTTCTGATTATTCTACTTTTCACCTGAGGTGGGTGGAGAAAGTTAGTTCTTTGTTGGAGAAAAATTTGGGTTCAGAATATGACTCATTCACTCAGATCCTCTGTAAATGTTTGAATTTGGATCCAGAAAGTCGCCCACTTGCAACTGAGGTGAGAAGATGCCTAAGGGAATTGTTAATCAAGCCTCAATTTGATGCCTTAGGTGGTCTTGAGGATGTAAAAGGGGACAGAACTTTGCATTGCTTGCTTCTTGGGAAACTGTGTCGGTTGCCCCCTAACAGTGAAGAAATATACAAAACAGATGGTGGGGAAGATATTGATCAAGGTGATGAGGGGGTTAACCAAAACTTTGTTGAAGTTCTCTCTAAAGGAGTTACCAAATTTAAAGATCTTCGGGGCCATCTTGATTGTATTACAGGTTTAGCAGTTGGAGGTATGAGTTGTAAATGGATTTTTATAATTCGAAATATGCTCTCTCTAATTTATTCTCTATCCTAGACAAGAATCCATGCATACCCATTCAGTTGTTTTGGCTGTTAAGACTTCCTTCAAAATCTGGAACTTGAGAATAAAGATGTTTACAAATGGGTACAGGGTGACTGTAATTGTTCTTAGTTCCCCGTACTTTCTATGACAAGTAGTGGACTATATTGGTGTCTGTAATTATGGTGAAAGCGTGGGAAAAGCTATGTGGGTCTTGACATAGGGTGGTTCTCGTTTATTAGAAACATGATGAATCAGAGGCTTATAAGTAGGAGATCACCCACCTTTCTTTATTTTGCATTCAGAGCTTGGGAATTATAATGAAACTCTTACATGCATACAAATGCAAGCTTTGAGCTTGGTTTTGTAAGCTTAATTATAATATTCTACTTCAAACCCATATAATTAACCCTTTAAGGTTAGAAGCTGTGACTTCACAGTGTCGAAACTTTTATGTGCTTACATAAAAGGAAAAATGAATCATGTTGAGTCACTGTGGTGCTTCACTGCTTTTGTTGTTTCAAGTATATTGCTTTCAATGACTAATTTTACTCTTATCTTGTAGGGGATTTTCTGTTTAGCTCCTCATTTGATAAAACTGTGCGTGTATGGTCTTTGCAGGTAAAGACTCTAAAGCACAGTTTTTGAAGTTACCAGTTTTACTGCTAGTTCAACTTGTAGGGAATCACGTTAAGTAATTTATTTTACTTTCAGTTTCCAAAACTTTTTTTTATCAAGTAAAATTTTCAGTTGTCTTAGACGTAATATTTGGCATCTCAGTCAAGTGGATTCAGTAAGTAAAGCCCTATAAAATAAAATGCAGTATTGGCATATGGTTGTGCTTTCTTTTAGCGATGAGTTCTTGCACACTTATTGGGGACACTGCCTTTCCAGAATGAAAGAGGGAGTTGGTAACTTGGATATGTGAAAACTTGGATATGTGAAAGCTAGAAAGACTTAGATATGTGAAAGCTACAAGCCTACAACATAATATTAGAGTTTAGAACCATTTTTTGGGATTTGCTTTGCATTACTAGAAAGAGTTTCAATCTGAACAGAAGGCTTATAATGGGTCTTGATCTCCCTGCATCTGTGCTGATTGCTTTAAATTTTGGTGATTGCAATTCTAATCATTTTCTTTGGCATTTATATCATGCAGGACTTCTCTCATGTACACACATTTAGAGGTCATGAACATAGAGTCATGGCTCTAGTTTATGTGGATGAAGAACAAGTGTGCATAAGTGGTGATAGTGGTGGTGGTATATTTGTCTGGAGTAGTACTGTCCCTCTAGGGCAGGATCCTTTAAAGAAATGGTATGAGCAGAAAGATTGGCGCTATAGTGGTATTCATGCCTTGACCATTTCAGGAAATGGCCATGTCTATTCTGGCAGTGGAGATAAATCGATAAAAGGATGGTCATTGCAGGTGATTCCTTGTATTATCACGTGATATGTGATTTTGCATGCATATATTTCAATGATATGTCTGATGTATGAACTCTTTTTTTTTTTTTTTGGTCTTTCCCAGGATGGTACTCTATCATGCACAATGATTGGACATAAATCGGTAGTTTCCACACTTGCAGTATGTGATGGGATTCTTTACAGTGGAAGTTGGGATGGAACAATCCGATTATGGAGTCTTAGTGATCATGGTCCATTAGCAGTATTGGGGGAAGATATGCCTGGAAATGTGACCTCTGTCCTGGCCCTTGCTGCTACTGAGCACATGCTAGTTGCAGCTCATGAAAATGGATGTATCAAGGTTTTATATTCTCAAACCTTGCATAAGCTGGGTTAGTTTAGTCATTGGGTAGTTTGACTTCACTTGGATGTGAATTTAGACTTTCAACGTGGTCATTCAATGGCCTGCCTAAAATAATAAGTCATTCCATTTGTCAACATCCTTAAAATTGCGTTCTATACATTCAAAGCAAGGTAGGTTTGTTTAAGTGCTATAGGATCTTTAAACTCATTTCAGATTAATTATGAGACAAAGTAGGAACTTTCTTCTATGAACTGCCCAAACTCTAGTGAACAGATGGAAATTTCTAGCAATTAAAACATAAATATTTGTGTTTTGTTGACTGGTATGCCTATTAGCCTTCCCTTCAAAGCTAATAAGGATTTGCTTCTCGTTTTTTTTTCTTTTTTTTTTTTTCTTTTACTGATGGACTTCATTGCTAAGAAATCATATGCTTTTGCCACTCCATTCAGGTCTGGAAGAATGACGCACTAATGAAATCAACAAAATTACACAATGGTGCTATATTTACTGCTAGTGTGGAGGGCAAATGGCTATTTACAGGAGGTTGGGACAAAAGTGTCAAAGTACAGGTAGCATAAAAGAATTTCCAGATGCGACTAAATATTACAGAATGAACTCTCAAATGTAGCTTATCCATTGTTGCTGTTAGCTTTTTTTCACCCATGAATTTGAGTTCTTTTCTGGGTTTTTGAGACTCATTAACTTAGTATTGACTTGTAGGAATTATCAGGAGATGAGTTTCAAATAGATGTGATACCAACCGGGTCCATCCCGGGCGATTCTGTAATTACAGTTTTGTTTTGCTGGAAAGGAAAGCTTATAGTCGGATATGCTGATAGGTCTATCAAGGTATGCTAACTATGTAAAAAAAAAGGGTCTATCAAGGTATGCTACATTTTATGCTATATAAATTTAGGAGAGACTCACACTTCTGGCATTCTTGGGCAATCTAAAAGAGATGTAAATATCTACAGATATGTACCTACATTTTTTCCTGGATGACCATAACAAATCTTCTTGGTTTCTGATCTATTTTTCCCTTTGTGGAATGTGTCCTCTAGAAACTAATCAATATAATACATTTATCTGATCATGGAATTTGATGGTAACCCTACACACTTGGTTTTTGTCTATTTTTCCTTTTCTTTGTCTCTCTGTCCTTTCCTTTTTAACTGCTCATATTGGAGTTTTTTGATTCTGCTAAAGTTAAATATCATTTGAAGAAATAGTCCTTCCATTTTGGTTTATTTGGCGTTCAAGAGAAAGTCTTCAGACTATATGTTCAAAGGAAAGACCTTGAGAGAGAGAGAGAGAGTTAATACCATATAGGAAATAGAGATGGAAATGAATATCCTGAGCTTGTATTCTTAGCTCGTGGCAAGAAACAACAAATTTCATTGTTAATTTCTTGTAGTTTGCTTGGAAAAGGAATTCAAAAAGAAAAAAACTATTTGAGCTTTTTTATTGAAGTAAGTTTTGGTTGAGATAAGCATTCCATATAGCCATTCTATTGGAGATTGACATTTGATTTTGCTACATATTAATGCCAAGTCACTAAATCTTAATTCAATTGTCCCAGGTGTATCATTATGGAAAGTGATCATAGTGTCTGCTAGCATGCTGTTGTTTCTTTCCTTTACATCATCAAGCAGTGCCAGCCTCAGTTCTTCACAGTTTCATTGAGTTGCTCAATTTCCGTTTCATGCTGGATTTGTGAATCCCAGTTTGACTCTCCAGGTTATTACGTCAAATGTGATCAATGCACTTTGATGATGTTACCGAAAGACGACCACTAGATCCGGTGGGTTATAGCATAATGCCAGGTTCTGTAATTATTTCCCCAAGCAAAGTATATTAAGATGTGAGGTATTTTTCTCATTCTGAATTTTATCATTTTCAGTCACACCGGTTAATGTGGGGCATTTTAAATGGCTTCCAAATTAAATAGAGATCTTCTTCAATTGTCTAACCAAATTGGATATTCCAATTCTGGAGAGAAATAGACATATATGTAGAATGTTGTCCGAAAGTTGCCATAAAGGATTTTCAGGCAATATGGACTCTACATGAGCATTAATTGCTATGCCTTGTCTATCTCTTCATTGGATTATCCAATTTGGTCAAGCAATTCAATGTATCATTGGTGGCTTCTTATGTCAACCACTCAATGAAAAGTCATATGAAATGTGTCACATTAACTGGTGTGACTGAGTATTATAAAATTTCAGGTTGAATAACAAACATTTCTCTATTGTGAATATAAAGTGTACCATGAAAATAATAGAAGATTGTAAAGACTCATTGTTCATGACTAGTCTATTGAATTATTTTCCATCTTTAAGCATTTATGCACAAAAAGGGAAAAAAAAGGATGCGAGCATTTGAATCAATCTGATGCTATCTGAGTTTTCCATTAACATGATTTATGTGATCGTATCCGCTATTCCTAGGTTATGGATCACCTAATTTATCAGGAGTCATATTAAGTTGGAAATAAAATTATCATAAATTTAAACTTGTGCGCACAAATAGACCAATTTATGCTGTTTTTTTTTTTTTAAGTATGTTATCAGGCATGGAACCAAATTACATAAAGCACCACAATATTGTTTCAAGCTAACACAAGTGGACAGATAAATACTATTTTCCTCCATATTTACTGCTTAGTTTTTACCCTTTGAACTTCTTATAGAGAAACAAGAAGAGAGATTTGGAGGTCATTTGTTTGACAGGAGAGATTTCAAATGGTTTGTGAAATTTAGAATTTGGGTGTTTGAGATTTTAGGATGAGAATTATGACATAACCACCTCCACCTGCTCCCCCTCCCCTCCCCCCCCCCCCCCCCCCCCCCCAAACTGTTTTCTATCTTGAGGCCTTGTTTTGTTTTCCCCATTGATATGCAAATTCATGTAAACTACAATACAATTCCAGCCTTTTTCTCTCTTCGTTGAGAAATAATAGCAAGCACAAAGAAATTATTAACAAAAAAAAGACCAATCCTAGTGTGCTTCAACAACATCAAAGGTACAATTTTAATGAAAAACAGAACAAATCGAGACTCGATAAACATCTCAAATAATGTAGATAAAGAGTTTGAGATTTCAACTGCATTATAATATTCTTGGACTACCTCCATGATCTGGCCAATTATCCTATGCATGTGAAACAAGAACTGCACGTATTGAAGGGATTACTCAAGAGAACATAACCTTGAACACCCTTGCAAAATATAAGCAAGAAAGAACTCCCAAAGAACGCTGGAAGAGTCAAGACCTCCCCCCAAAAATAGAAAAAAGGAAAAACCCAAAACCCTCACAAATAGCAACCCAGCTAGAGGAAGGAAGAATTAACCCTTTCTCTTCCTTTAACAGTTCTCTCTTTTCTTTCATCTCTTATTTTTCTTTCATTTTTCCCTAGTTTGTTCTCATTTTCTTGAAGCCACCATTTCATGTTGTTTTCATATTTCTTTGCAAAAAATGTTCTTGTCTCTTTTTTTTTTTTTTGATAAGTAATAACTTTATTGAATGAGTGCAACTAGGCAAAGACGAAGTACACAGGAAGTATACATCAGTGAGACCTAATTACACTCTAGTAAGCTGAAAAGCATTCAAAAACTCATTAACATTCCCTCCCTTGAGCACAATGGCGGAAAACCATTGAACCAAAAAAAATATAAAAAAGTCCTAGATTTCTCCTATAGTACTCTCTTTGTTATTGAAGCATCTCTCGTTTCTTTCCATCCATAGACACCACAGTAGACATAAAGGAATTATCCTCCACATCACAGCCAAATTTTTGCACTAATGGTATCGTTTTCAGCAAGCAAGAAGATTCGCCACTCCCATGGGCATTACCCAACTCAATCCGGCCCTACAAATAATATTATCCCAAAAATTCCTTGCCACTTCACAATGCAGGTTGATATGGTCGATCGACTTCCCATTATTCTTGCACAAGTAGCACCATTCCGTGACTATCATCCCTTTTTTTCTTAAGTTGTCGGCCGTCATAATCTTATCCCAAGCCGCTGTCCAGGCGAAAAAAGCAACTTTAGGTGGTACTAGAACTTTCCAAATACCCTTCTAGGGGAACCCACCTGGAGGCTAGCCGGTTTGGAGTGCCTTGTAGAATGATTTGACACTGGATTTTTTGTTCCCAGAGTGATTCCACAGCATTCTATCCCTCCCATGTCCTCCAACCTGCCTAGAATAAAGGAAGTTGTAAAAATCAGCAATCTTCTCAATTTCCCAATCTTGGCTCTTCTCAGCACATTGGAGACAACAGCTTGTTGATCCTCAACTAGGCTGAAAACTCTTGGAAATGCAGAAAAAAGGGCACTCTCACCAGACCATTTGTCAAACCAAAAACTAATTCTTGCACCCTCGCCAACCTCAAAACTAATGCAGAAAAAAGGGCACTTTTTTTTTTTTTTTTTAACAAGGACTTTTATATTTGCCTCCAACTGCCCCAAACTACCATAAAGATACCCTAGTCGGAGTCTCATGGTGTTCGACTCCACCTCTCCTCCTCCACCGAGCACCTCTGCAATTTTGACTAGTGGTTAGGCCATATGTGTTAACATCATGGTTTGCACGCCTGTGGACCGAGTTTCAGAAGTTCATGTCTTAAGAGCTGGGGCATGCAAAAATGATATAAAAGAAGAAGATGAGAGAGGCTAGCCTTAAAGGCCAAGAAGTCTCTAATGCCTAAGTTAGTGAGAGTTTTGGAAGTTTGTGTATTATGGGAGCATAGAATGTAGAGTGTCCCAAGTTTCCTTGTACCTAAGAGTCTATTATTTATACCTAGAGCTTGAGGGGACAGATTATGCCTGTCCCTATGGGGCTCTCATCCATTTCACTATTTCCTTGTTTAAATGTGGAATGACCTCTTTGATAGCATTATTAACATAGTGTATGGTCCGGTTTGTGGAGTCCTTAATGCGGCTTAGTTTCCTTGACTTTTTTATTAATGTGGTGTATTTCCCTTGCCTGCTCCATTATGAAAGTTTCTCTAATTGCTCGTTGATGTCTTCATGTTAAGAGATCAAAGGCTCTCCTTTATCTATATTTGCTTGATTAGACGGATACTTAAGTGTATAGCGTTGTTTGGAGGGTGTTCCAAGATAACAAGTCACATCTCTTGTGACGTCTCCTAACTAGTGTGGGTCGTCTTATGTAAGTGCTAGGGTTGTCGGCTCCCCCCTTAGATTGGGCTGATGGGTTGGCCCGTTTTGGATTGGACTTTCTCACTTCAACTTCCTTTTATGTTTAGATTGGACCTCACCTCTTAGGCCCTAGGGGAAAATCCCCTTATAACACGTGTTGCTGGTAACATGTGGCTTACATACTCAGTTGTGTTATGCTGTCTTACATAATTTAATAAAAAATCGCAATTAAGTATTTTCATCAATTTTTATTAAAAAAATAACAAAATGATTAACCGAAAGATTATTTCAATTTATCTGATCTCATCAATATAATTTTCTAAATTTTCATATAATATAATAAACAATTCAGTTTTTTAAATTTCAAATTAATAATAATTTTAAAAGTAATATTTTAATAATATTTTATTTAAATTTTATATTAACTTATTTTATCTCAACTCATTATCCAAACCACACCTAATATTAACATATTGATGTCGACGACATCAATATTTTTTAAGTTTTGTAAATGAATTGCTTACTTGCATATTGATGTCACATGACAGTTTTTATATTAATTTCTTAATTGAAAAAAAATATAATAAATATATCTGATTGTGAGTTTTTATGTGTGTATATGTATGTGTGTGTGTGTGTATATATATATATATATATATATATATATATTCAGCATTAACGTTTTAGAAATTAAAAAATGTCACTTTGATCGATTAAAAAAGGTAAAAGCCCAAATATTGATTTTTTATTTAACTTTTATGTTTTGCAATGTGAGGTCTATGGTCTTTCTTCTCTTTTGAATTCTTCATTTTTTTTTAATAAGAAAGAGGGATTGGCCAATACTTTATTGATTATTAAATTGAATTCATCTATTTAATTTGCGAAAGAATTATGCTAGATATATTTACAGACTCTGCAAGCATCATGTAGTTATTTTAAGAAAGATTGGCTGACTATATGGAGCAATAATACCTTCAAGAATCAGAGAAAACTTGTTAATGAGAAGTTAGCACAGCTGAAATTAATGCAAGAAAGAAACAAAGGAGATTGTAATGCAAAGATTTGCAGGCTAAAAAAAGAAGTCGATAAACTTTTGAAAGAAGAGGATACAAAGTGAAAGTAACGAGCTATGCAACAATAGCTCAAATCAGAGGAGGAAATCGAATGCTATCAAGAAAATTTCAAGTGAGGATGGTTGGATTGTTGTTAAACCTGAGGAGGTCAATGCTCACTTTCAAAATTTCTTTCAATCTCTTTTTACTCCCTCTATGCCTATGAACGTTGATGAGTGTATTCGAGTTATACAACCTGTTGTTATTGCTGAGATGAACTGTAGATTGACTAAAAACATCTCGAATGTTAAAGTAGAAAAGACTGTTTTTAACATGAATGGTTTAGGTTCTCTTGGACCAGATTCTTTTATTGCCATATTTTCTTAGAAACATTGGAGTATAGTTGGCCCAAATGTGGTGCAGCTGTCCAAGGGGCTTTCTCTTCGGGTGTCTGGCTACAGGATTTTCATGCTACTCATATTGCATTAACTCCTAAGGTTAAGACATCTATTAAAGTCTCATATTCCAAGCTAATTTTGTTGTGCAATGTCTTATATAAAATCTTGGCCAAGGTCCTTATTAACAGGTTAAAAAAGTTTCTCCCAGAGATCATCTCACCATCACAAAGTACGTTTATTCCAAACCGTCTGATTACAAATAATGTTAAAGTAGCTTTTGAAACAATGCACATTATGAACCATGGCCTAAAGGGGAGAGAATGATATATGGCTATCAAATATTATATGAGCAAGGCTTACGATAAAATCGAATGGACTTCCTTGCAAGATGTAATGACCAAAATGGGATTTGCACCAAATTGGACATAAGTGGTAATGAGATGTCTTTCTTCAGTTTCCTATTTAGTTTTCATTAATGGCATCCCTCGAAGAGCTTTTAAACCTACTCGTGGTATAAGACAAGATGACCCATTGTCGCCTTATCTTTTTTATAATTAGGGCTAAAGTTCTTAGCAAGATGATTTATGATGCTGAACCCAGAAGGGTAATAAAAGGTGTTCCTATTGCTCAATCTAGGATGAACATTTTTATGCTGATGATTGCCTTTTGTTTTGTAAGGAATGGAACATACTCCTGAATTTGTTGAACACTTATGAAAAGAGCTCTAGACAAAGGCTGAATACAAATAAAAATTCAAATTTTTTCATGAAGAATACTAAAGAGGAAGTCAGGCAGAGAATCATTCAAGTGGCAGGTGTTAAATCCTCTCAACCTTATGATAAATATCTTGGTCTTCTAATGATGATGGGGAAGAACAAAATCAAAGGTTTTAAAAACATTCTTGACCGAGTTAGATGCAAACTCAATAATTGGAAAATGAAATACTTATCTCAAGTTAGGAAGGAAACTCTCATTAAGTCAGTTATTCAAGCACTTCTAACTTATAGCATGAGAGTTTAAAATCCCAAAAACTATTCTTCAAGAGCTGAATCAAGAAGTATTGGTGGGGTCAAAAAGGTGAGGAAAGAAAAATTTATTGGTGCTCTTGGGATAAAATGAAAACCTCTAAAACAAATGGAGGTTTAAGCTTAAGAGATTTGGAGTTATTCAATTAGCTATGTCTACTAAACAAGAATGGAGATTACTTCAAAATTCGAATTCTTTTGCTGCCAAAGTGTTGTTTGTAAAGCACTACCCATATGGAAATTTCTTACAAACAAAGGTAAAAAGAAGTTCTTCATTCATTTGGAGGAGTGTCGTGGTAGCAAAGCCATTATTGGAGGCTAATTTGATATGGTGCAATGGAGATGATTCTAAAGTCAAAACCTAGCAAGATAGGTGGCTCCCCTATCCTTCATCTTTCAAAGTGCAAAGTCCAATCTCTACATTGCATTCAGAGGGAAAAGTGGCCTACTTAATTGATCGCCTCTAAGACATAGAAACTAGAAATGTTAAAGGACTTGTTCACTAAAAAATGAAGCTCGTATTATCTCTCAAATACCTATCAGTGTGTGTAATAGATCAAACAAACTAGTGTGAAAATGGTCTCAAAATGGAATATTTTCGATCAAAAGTGCTTATCATCTTCAAGTTGAAATCCAACTGTCATTGCAAGGGCAATCTTCTTCAAGTTTTGGTACATGAGAAAAATGACAAAAGTAGTGGAAGCTCCCAGTTTACTAATACAAAAAAGCTATTTTTATGGAAGGCTTGTCAAAACTTGTTGCCTACCAAAACTAACTTAATAAAGAGAAGAGTGCTTGATGATCTCATCATGTCCATCATGTCCTATATGTTGCTTAGCAGTGGAAGATGTGTTTCATGCTCTATGGGAATGTTCATATGCGATTGATGTTTGGTCTGGTTGCTCTAGGATTTTCCAAAAAATCAATACCAATTTCATTATTTAAGAGAACTGGTTTGTTATATGCTTGCTGAAATGGAGGAGAAATTCTTAGCCGAGCTAGCAGTGGTAACCTCAAGAATTTGGAAAAGAAGAAATGAGATGATCTTCAAACATTCTCTAATCCAGCAGTGATCGTGAACTAAGTCAAATAAGAATTGGAGACGTTGAACTCCCTGCATCAAAATCTGCCCACTTCCTCCCAATCCATTACTATAAGAAAAATGTTCCCCGATGGCAATCCCTTCCTAAAGGATTTTATAAGATCAATTGGGATGCAAGTGTATGAAAACATGATTGCTTAATTGTGACGCCCCCAAAGTCCCCTTAAAAGAACATGGGAATCGAGGCGTCAAAATGCAGACAACATGGGTCACGCACTCCCAACGTCAAGTGCTAAGTGTATGAACATGTGACATGCATAAATAAAAGCAGCGGATATTTGAGGTCATTATCTAAGTACCAGAATTATATTAGAATTATTTTACAAATCAATTTAACATAAATTCTCCAACAGGAGATTTAATACGGTTATCCGAAAGATAAATAATAAAAATACATATTTATAAAAAGAGAAAACAAGTCTCAATGTAACAAATTATAACATAATACTCCAACGATGGAGCCACCTCCTCAGGCTCAGACCTCTCGACATCTGTATCCAAAATTTACGACACCAAAAATGACATCGCAGGTAAGTACAACCCAAACAAACCACAAGATATAAAATATACTCATGCAACAACAAATAACATCATTCATGAACACGATACCGTATACATGAAGCTTAAAATCATCTTCTTCAAAATAAATAAAAGAACCACAAACGCTAAAATTCCATTTTAATCACAATAAAACTCCAGTAAAAATTATCTATCATTTCCCAGAAAATAATATCCATAAATCCAATCATATCGGGCGTTACGTATTGCGGTCCCCGATATGACATACACACATCACTAATTATAATGGGCGTTGCGTATCACCGTCCCCATTATGATTCCTACACTCATTTCATACCGGGCATTACGTATCGCCGTCTCCGATATGAAATACACACCCAATGACCATAACGGGCATTACGTATCGCCGTCCCCATTATGATTCCTACACACTCATTTCATACCGGGCGTTACGTATCGCCATCCCCGATATGACTCAGTCAAAAACCATTAAAATCCATAAAATCAATAATACCGTTTTTCACTTATAAAATCCTTCAAACAAATCATTTTAATATACCATAACTCAAGTTTCACATAAAAACTTCAAATATCATATATACACATGAACGACCGTGCAATTTCATAATGCATATCACCATGTACAAAATATCCAATAATCAATAAACTCAATCAACCAATAAATACCAACATCAACCAACACATAGATGTTCATGCAAAAATATATTTAAATCTTAGAAATTCGTTTAGAAAGTACTTACAGTGGGTAAAAACCAGATCATTAAGCAAACGCCAGTCCACAGCATTCACAGTGAGTCACTTTATACGTTGGGCTAGAATGCTCAGTTTGACACCAAAATTTAAAAAAATACCCATTGGAAGGTGGAAAATTTCATGGAGGTGGTGGTGTGGCGGTGCAACTGCCGGAAGGTGGCGGATCGGGCTCAAAATGGATGGAAACCCATTTTCGAGTTTGGGCTTGCACAAGGAAGGTGGGGCCACGAATTGAGGAGCTGAGCTAGAGGGTGGTCGGCTGAGGTGGGGGAACATTTTGGTGGTGGAGGTGACGCCAGAAGGTGGTGGACGGCGACAGCACAATGTGATAGGGGTGGAAGGACAATGGACGGCGACAGCCCCAGTAGGTTTCACATTCATTTCGGGTGGAAGGAAGAGAAGGAGATAGGGGCTCGCCGGCAGTAGACTATGCTCGGTGGTGAAGGGGGAGGGTGCCACAAGATTGTCGGAACCATGGGTGGCCGAAGGTGGTGGCAGCGTGGCCTGAAAATGCAAGAGACCCATTTCGGGCCTAGCTTGCACGGAGGAGACGGGGGTGGTTTGGGGAGCTGCCAATGGCAAGGTAAGGTCGCCGGAGTGAGGGGAGATTGATAGCGGAGGCAGTGACGTTGATGGGTGGCTCACGGCGGAGCTACGACGGTTGGAAGCTTGGAAAACCCATTTCGGGTTTGGTAGCTCACGCGCACAATAAGGCTGCCGTGAGGTGACACCGCTGGTGGGGAGAGGCTCAACGGCGGTTAGTGGTCCCGAGATGAACGGCGGTGAGGGCTGGTGGTAGACGGTGGCCGGCAGTATTGGTTAAAACCGAGACTGCCAAAAGGGGAAGGGGGTGCGAGGGCTAGGGGGGGAATGCAGGGGAAAGAAGAAGAAAAAGGAAAGAAGAAAATAAAAAAAGAGAAAAGAAAAAGAAGGAAAAAAGAAATGCAGTCCAACTAGAAAAAGAGCACATTGAAATAAATAAAACCCAATTAAAAGGCTACAGTTCAATATCAATAAAATAAAATATTTAAAACCCAACAATAAATTAATTTAAATTAAAAAGTAATTTAAATACGAAATATTGTTAAATCCAATGTTTCAAGTTTCGTAGCTACGTGTAGATTTTGATGATAACAAATAAATTCAAGTCTCAAGTTCAAATTATCTACACAATGGAGTGAAGCGCACATCAAGCATAAAAGAACAAGTCTACAAATGAAACTCATAGATTATTTTTGTACATCTCTTAATAAAATTTGAAATTGGATTAAGGCTCAAAAATTAATCTTTTCTCATAAAGTATTAAATTGTATTTTTTTATGCACGACATAAGCATGATATATGCATTACATCATTAAAAGTTTTAATTTGGAAAATTATATTTTGCATGTGTATGTCATATGCAATGATTTCATTAAAAGCTTTATTTTTAAAAATTATATTTTACATGTGCATGACATATGCAATGACTTTATTCAAAAATTTGAATTTTGAAAATTGAATGACATATGCAATAACTTCATCAAAATTTGAATTTTGAATTTGGAATATGATTGAGTGTGATTCATTTGTCTATAAATAGCTCCCTTGAGTCTTGCAAAAGTCAAAACAACAAGAGCTTACACATCTAAATTCTAAGTTTTGTATCATTCTTTCAAAGCTCTCATTCTCTCTTTTCTAAAGTTTTGAGTCTTAATTCTTGTTCTTTTTTTTTGAGATATAGGTTGCGCTGTATTACTTCTATCTCACTCATTGAGAAGTATACTTTGATAGTCTACCCACTATCAACTCTTGTATCAGTAAAAGGATGCGTATAACCCTTGTGTGTGTAGAAAGTGCTCTACACAGGAAATAGTTAAATCACCAAGTGTAAGGTGATTGCAAGTGTAGAGGGTGTTCTATACGGATTCTTTGTAGCGGTGCTACTCAAAGGTGTAATAGGTTTCTATCTTCACCTAAAGGAGATTGAATAGTGAATTTGGAATCCTCAAGGGATAGCTTGAGGCGAGGACGTAGGCAGTGGGGCTGAACCTTGTAAAAATACTGAATTTGCTTCTTCTTACCCTACTCTTTACAATTGTTGCTGCTTAATATTCTATTTATATTTTATATCGTATATTTAGTTTACAATTACTGATTTTATAATATAACCCAATTCACCCCCCATCTTGTGTTAGCCATTTGGGTAACAATTGGTATCGGAGTAAGGGCTCTGTTATAAGATTAACAATCTGTTGAGTTAAGATTATATGGCTAACATTGCAGCTACTTTCGCTGAAGGTCAATCCAGTAGTCGACCTCCGCTATTTTGTGGAGATAATTATACTTTCTGGAAAGCTAAAATGAAAATATTTCTTCAGTCTCAAAGTCGAGAAATCTGGAAATGTATTGTAAATGAGCCTTATATTCTAACAAAAACTGTTGATGGAGTAAATGTCAAAAAGGAAGAGGAAGAGTTTGATCGCGAAGACGATAAACTTTATACTGTAAATCTAATGACAATGAATTTTCTATATAATGCTCTCAATAGTAATGAATTTAACAGAATAATGACTTACAGGACAGTAAAGGAAATTTGGGATAACTTGGAAGTAACCTATAAAGGAACTTCGCAAGTCAAAGAATCAACAATTTTTGTTCTTACGCACGAATATGAAATGTTCAAAATGAATGATGATGAATCTATCTCTTTTATGTATACTCGTTTTACTAATATTATAAATAATTTGACATCTCTTGATAAAGTTTATTCCAGTTTGGAGATAGTAAGGAAAATTATCAACTCCTTACCAAAACTTGGAGAATCAAAAGTAATGGCGATTCTTGAAGTTAGAGATTTTAAAAAACTCGAAGTAAATGAATTCATCGGGGTCACTTATTACCCATGAGTACACATTGAAAAGAGGAGAAGAAGAAGGAAAGCAAAAGAAGAACTTGGCACTTAAAACCGTTCCTCATGAAAGTGAAAGCGATGAAGATGAAGAAAGCGATGACAAAGAGATTGCAATGATCACAAGAAGATTTAAGAGATTCTTGAAAAATAAAACTCATCCAAGGAAAGCTTTCAAAAAATCTTCCAACAAAGATATAGGTAAAAATAATTCATTAATTTGTTATAAATGTAAAAAGTCAGGACATATCAAGGTAGATTATCCCCTGCTAAAGAAAGATTGATACAAAGGCAAGAAAGCAATGAAAGCTACATGGGATAATACTTCAAGTAGTTTAGACAGTGACGCAAGTAATGAAGAATCTGCAAATCTTTGTTTTATGGCTAAATATGATCTTGAGCAAACAAATCTCGAAAATCCCTCTTATGAAGAATTGCAAAATGCTTTGAAAGAGGTATATGAAGAATTTGAAAAATTGGGTATTAAGTATACCATTTTGAAAAAGAAAATTTTTTTAACAAATGAAATCGATGTTTTAAGAAAAGATAATATGGTTTCAAAAGATGAAAATGATGAGTTGAAAAAAAAAGTGGCTGATTTAGAAAAGATTGTTGAAAACTTCACAAATGGAAAAAGAAATTTCGAAAAACTTCTTGGTAATCAAATATGTGTTTTTGATAAATTAGACTTGGGATACATGCTAAAAAAAAAACTCAAACGCTATAAAAATTTCTTTGATAAACCCATTAAATCAAAACTAGATTTTCAAAATGATTTTCTTAAAAATAGATTTGTCAAATAAAGACATTATTACAATCACTCAAGTTCTTCAAGTATGTTACATGTTATTTGTAATTTTTGCAATAGAAATGGTCATAACTATCATATTTGTCCTATTAGAAGAAAAAATACAATGACTATTAGGGTCATATGGGTACCAAAGAATCTTGTTTATTCTAATACTAATAAATAAAGGATCCAAAGAACATGGGTACCAAGAAAAATTATTTTAATTGTTTTTGTAGGTATGCATGAAGTCTTCCGTAGGTAAAAATAAAATAGTTTTTAGATAGCGGATGCTCAAAACACATGACAGGAGATAAAACTAAGTTCATTGATCTCATTCCTAAAGAAGAAAACCACGTGACATTTGGAAACAATTCAAAAGGAAAGATCGTGGAAATAGGTAAAGTTGGTAATAAATCTTTTCTCATAATTGAAGATGTTCTACTAGTTGAAGTTCTAAAACATAATCTTTTAAGTATAAGTCAATTATGGATAAAGGATTTACAGTTACCTTCAAAAATGATAAGTGCAATATTTTGAATAATCATGATTGTAATGTTTGTTTTATTGCTTTTAGAAATAATAATGTATATATAATCGAATTTGAAGAAATTTTCTCACAAGATGCTATTTGTTTATCAGCTCAACATGAAAATAGTTGGTTATGTCATATAAGGTTAGGTCATGCAAACATGGAACTTATTTCCAAACTTTCAAAAAATGATCTTGTGAAAGGTTTGCCAAAAGTAAACTTTTTTAAAGACAAAATCTGTGATGCATGCTAGTTTGGTAAACAAACAAAAATTTCTTTCAAAATCAAGAAACATATTTCCACTACTAGACCTTTGTAACTAATACACATGGATCTTTTTGGACCAAACAGAGTTGCGAGTCTGGGAGGAAAATATTATGCATTTGTTATTGTTGATGATTTCTTTAGATATACTTAGGTCATCTTTCTCGCTCATAAAGATGAGGTACATAATGCTTTTACCAAGCTATGCAAGAGAATTCAAAATGAAAAGGGCTATACTATTTCAAATATCCGAAGTGACAGGGGGAAAAAGTTTGTTAATAAATATATTGAGTCTTTTTATGATGAAAATGGTTTTTTGCATAATTTCTCTGCTCCTCAAACTCCTCAACAAAATAGAGTAGTAGAGAAAAAGAATAGATCTTTTCAAGAAATGACAAAAACAATGTTTAATGAAAATAGTTTACCTAGTTATTTTTTGGGCCGAAGTGGTAAGTACTGCATGTTATGTTATAAATAGAGTTATGTTAAGGTCTAAATTAGATAAAATCCCTTATGAGCTTTGAAATGAGAAAAAAATTCAACATTGGTTACTTTCGTGTATTTTGATACAAATGTTTTATACTCAATGACAGAGATAATTTAGGAAAGTTTGATGCAAAATCTGATAAATGTATCTTTCTTGGGTATTCAACAAATAGTAAAACTTATAAAGTATTCAATAAAAAGACTTTGACTGTACAAGAATCTATGCATTTAGTATTTAATGAATCTAACCCTTTGCTCTTCGAGAAATATATTGATGAAGAATCAGAAGGTACAAATAACACAAATAGTCTCAATCTCGACAAAGAGAATACTATGGAGGAAGTCCAATATGGAGACATCAGGAAAGATCATCAAGATTTAGTACAAGATGCAACCATACAGTGAAAACATGTGAAAGATTATCCAGTGGAACAAATTCTAGGAGAACCTTCACAATATGTAAGTACTCGATCATCTTTAGAAATATTTGTAATCACACTGCTTTTCTATCTCAAATTGAACCCAAAATATTAATGAAACACTTATTGATGAATCATGGATTCTAGATATGCAAGAAGAGCTAAATCAATTTGAAAGAAATAATATATGGACACTTGTTCCTAGACCCAAAAATCATGCTGTTATTGGAACAAAATTAGTTTTTCGAAATAAGAAAGATGAGTCTGGAATCATCACTAGAAACAAGGCTCGACTTGTAGCCCAAGGTTTCAATCAAGAGGAAGGAATCGATTATGATGAAACGTATGCACCTGTCGCAAGATTAGAAACTATTCGAATATTACTTGCATATGCATATTATAAAAATTTCAAACTTTTTCAAATGGATGTTAAAAGTGTTTTCTTAAATGGTTTTATAAATGAAGAGGTATATGTTAAACAGCTTTCAGGTTTTGAAAATCATATTTCTCCTAATCATGTTTTTAAGCTCGCAAAAGTATTATATGGACTCAAACAAGCTCCTAGAGCTTGGTATGAAAGGTTTAGTGGTTTTTTGATTGAAAAATATTTTTCAAGAGAAAAGATCGATACAACTTTTTTCATTAAATATGAACAGTAATATTCTTCTAGTTCAAATTTATGTTAATGATATAATATTTGGTGCTACTAATAAATATATGTGCCAAGATTTTGCTAAGAGCATGCAGGAAGAATTTGAAATGAGCATGATGGGAGAACTTAATTTCTTTCTTGGATTGCAAATCAACAAGTAAAAAGTTGAACATTCATTAATCAGTCAAAATATATCAAAGAGTTATTCAAAAAGTTTGAGATGGAAGGTGCGAAGGTAATTGGAACACCAATGAGTCCAACCACCAAATTTGATAAAGATGAAAGTGGTACGCCAGTTGACTCACAGGTATATCGAGGTATGATTGGTAGTTTATTATATTTGATAGCTAGTAGACCTGATATTATGTTCAGTGTATGTTTATGTGCACGTTTTCAATCATCTCCAAAGCAATCTCATTTGATTACAGTCAAGCGTATTTTTAGATATCTTACCGGTACCATTGACCTAGAGTTATAGTATCCTAAACACATTTCATTCGATCTTATTAGTTAGTCAGATGCGGATTATACTGGTTGCAAAGTTGATCGAAAAAGTACTAGTAGAATATGTCATTTTTTAGATCATGCACTTGTTTTATGGTTTAGTAAAAAGTAAAATTCTATTGCATTATCTACTGCTGAGGCAAAATATGTTGCTGCAGGCAATTGTTGTGCTCAAGTTCTTTACATGAATCAACAACTTAAGAATTTTAAACTTATATACAATCATATTCCTATTAAATGTGATAATACTAGTGTTATAAATCTTTCAAAAAATCTAATACAACATTCTAGGACCAAGCATATTGAAATTAGACATCATTTTCTTAGAGATCATGTGCAAAAGGGCGATATTGTATTAGAATTCACTCGCACACATGATCAATTGACAGACATTTTCACAAAACCCTATCAGAAGATAGACTATGCATGATTAGAAGAGAAATAGGAATGATGCATGCCATGAATGTTTGCTAGATATTTTTATTCCATTATCTCAAATGACCTATAGAAACTTGAGACGTTTAGCCTCATCATTCAAATGCATTTGCTCCTTATAAATTATCATGTCATCCTTATCTAAAGGATTGGGCAATCGAAATGAAGAGGTAAGCAAGGATTTTAAATCCTTATTCTGTTGTTTTGATTCTACTATTTTTTTGTTTGACTCATAAACAAATCGTTGAAGTACAGAGACCGTTTCATTAAGTTTTTCAACTTCGCGAGTTTTGGACTGCAACCGAGCAGAAAACGCGACGATTGATAATGAGTATCGAGTTTCGAGACCCACAAGCTCGTAAATGGCGTCATGATCTGATTTATTAACTAAATCAGTCTCTTATTGCTTCATGGCACCCACGACAGATGCAAAAATAGATTGAAACTGAGGTGAAAAATACCTCAAATCTTGATCAATAGAAGTATTGAAGGGAAATTGACGAGCCATTGAAAATTTGTAGAATGAGAATGCAAGTAAATTGTAAAGATGAGAAGAAGATTTGATGCGAAATAGATAAACCTAAGGATTGCTCTTATAGAGACGGAAATAAGAACAATACAAGCTTACAAATCCTGATAATATCTCATTTGTCAGCAACATCAAGCAGATTTCAAATCTCTACACCGAATTGCCAGAGCTAGGCCTCTAGCCTTTGCAGATTTTGTCGAGCATGGGTGGTTCCAATTATTCAACTCTCTACAGTTTCTACTAACGCATCGTTTTATTTGGTTATTGCTTATTGCAAGAAGAAATTTTATTGAAACTAATTGCGGGTCCTTTTTAATAATGCCAAAAGGGGGAGAAGTCTTATACTAGTATTATACCATTATGTTATATATGTTAGAATCATGTATATATTTTATTTGAAAAACTAATGCATATTTTCAGGTGGAACTTAAGCATTACTGCAAGTCTCAAAATTCTACTAAGTATTTGTCATCATCAAAAAGGGGGAGATTGTTTAATCCAAGATTTTAAGTTTCGTATCTACGTGTATATTTTGATGATAACAAATAAATTCAAATCTAAAACTTAAATTATCTATGCAATGGAGCGAAGCGCACATCAAGCATAAAAGAACAAGTCTACAAATGAAACTCATAGATTATTTTTGTATATCTCTTGATAAAATTTGAAATTGGATTAAGGCTCAAAAATTAATTTTTTCTCATAAAGTATTAAATTGTATTTTTTTATGCATGACATAAGCATGATATATGCATGACATTATAAAAAACTTTAATTTGGAAAATTATATTTTGCATGTGCATGCCATATGCAATGATCTCATTAAAAGTTTTATTTTTAAAAATTATATTTTACATGTGCATGATATATGCAATGACTTCATTAAAAAATTTGAATTTTAAAAATTGAATGACATATGCAATGATTTCATCAAAATTTAAATTTTGAATTTGGAAGATAATTGAGTGTGATTCATTTGCCTATAAATAGCTCCCTTGAGTCTTGCAAAAATCACAACAACAAGAGCTTACACATCTATTGCTAAATTTTGCATCATTTTTTCAAAGTTCCCATTCTCTCTTTTCTAAAGTTTTGAGCCTTAATTCTTGTTCTTTTTTTAGAGAGATATAGGTTGCGCTGTATTGTTTTTATCTCACTCATTGAAGAGTGTATTCTGATAGTTTACCCACTATCAACTCTTGTATCAGTAAAAATATGCGTATAATCCTTGTGTGTGTAGAAAGTGTTCTACACTAAAAATAGTTAAATCACCAAGTGTGAGGTGATTGCAAGTGTAGAGGGTATTATATACGGATTCTTTGTAGCGGTGCTGCTCAAAAGTGTAATAGGTTTCTATCTCTACCTAAAGGAGATTGAATAGTGAATTTGGGATTCTCAAGGGGTAGCTTGAGGCGAGGACGTAGGCAGTGTGGCTGAACCTTGTAAAAATATTGAATTTGCTTCTTCTTACCCTATTCTTTACAATTCTTGCTGCTTTATATTCTGTTTATATTTTATATCGTATATTTAGTTTACAATTGTTGATTTTATAATATAACCCAATTCACCCCCCTATTATGTTAGTCATTTGGGCAACAAATATTAATTAATATAAAGAAAGCACACCAATTTAAATTCTACAATTTAAAATAAAATACAAATAAAATAATGAAAAATACATTTAATTTAAAACAACAGAACCATTAATTATAATAATTTAAATAATCATTCAATAAAAATACACGTAAATATGAGATATCACATCAATTGAGATTGGAGTGGTTATACATGATTGGCAAGATAGATTTATGACCACAATGAGAATGAGAAGAATGATGTTTCCAAATCCATATTTGCTAGAATTTTATGTAGCTCTCCAAACAGTTATTTTGGCAGCCAACATTGGGCTTAGACAAATTATTTTTGAAGGAGATGCTTTACAAGTGATTAATAATTAGGGGTGACAATATGTTATACGACCCGTTAATCCAACACGAACACGACACAATAATAACAGGTTAGGGTTTAGTCTTAATGGGTTTTTGATCAAAATTGGTTGACCCTTTACGACACGATTGCTTAACGGATTGATAGCGGGTCCACCAGTTTTGACCCACTATAACACGTTATGACACATTAAGAAAGTTAAAATTACAAGTATATCATTTAAAATCTTAATTTGGTATTTTTATTATTTAGATTGTAATTTATACTTGTAGTTAGTGTTATAATTTTTATAGATATTGTAATTTTAATATTTGTATAAAATTATGTTAAGTTTAATTAAGTTAAACGGATTAATTTCGGACATATTCAACATATTTATATAAACAAGTTGAAACGTATCATATTTTGTCGTGTTTATTTATTTCGTAATATTCACTAAAGGGTCCTAACAGGTTGACACGACACGACACGTTATATTAACGGGTCGTGTTAGGGTTTGAGATTGACACGATAAGTTTAATTGTCGGGTTAGAGTTAACCTATACAGTATAATATACATGTTTTGTCACGACACGAACACGACCAATTAATACAATTTGACACCCCTATTAATAATCTTAAAGGGAATGGCGACAATTAAACTTGTCTCATTTCAATGGATGTTTCAACTAATTTTTAGTCTTTTTTGATTCATCATGTAATTAGAGCATCTAATGAGATTGCTCATATTCATGTACAAAATACTCTTACCATTGATAATGTTTTAGTAGAGTTTGAAGATGTTTCAAGTTGTATTGGATCTTTTGTTGATCTTTTCATTGAATGAAAGTTATTTGATTTAAAAAAAAAAGAAAATTAGATAGATCGGACCTCATTATTAAAAATTATTATTATTTTTATATTAATTTATTTTTTAAATGATTTTGTATCACTTACGTGTTCACGATTAAAATGATCATTTCTCGCAGAAAAAATATTAATCGGTAAAAGTTTCGGAAAGATAGAAAAGCCCCCAACTAAAATGGGACGTGCAAATTGTAAGCAACTGTAAGCTTCCTTTGTTAGCCGCCCATCGAAGCGCACAAAAAAAGAAGGAAACCCAACTCCGCACGCATGGCAACGGTGCCTGCTCTCCTAAACCCCTCTTTCCTCTCCCCAAAACCTCCCGAGAGAAGAACCGCTCTCTCCCTTCCCAACCCCTTTCTCACCCTACCTCTTCGTTCTTCTCCTCCCCGTCGTTCTTTTTGTCGGCAGCAACAACGAGTTTTAGCAACTAGACCAATTGTTGCGTCAGTAAAGGTCCTACTCTGTTCGTGCCCACCATTTGTTTGTCCATACGTTTGTGTATATATTCAACCGCTCCTTTTGTTCTGTTTAGGAGCATTTGGGTCGTCTCAGTAAGACATGGACTGATGTCATGAGTTTAAATCACTGGGTTGTGCGCGACTATGTCCGTCTAGTGGCGTCCGTGAACGTTCTCGAGCCAGAGATTAAGAGGCTCTCCGATGAGCAGGTTTCTGGGTTTGAATTGGTTTCGCTAAGCTGTGTTTTTTTTTTTTTTTGGGTGTACTACTTTATAAGGAGGTTGCATTTATTGTGATAGCTGACTGCAAAAACTGAGGAGTTTCGAGGTCGATTGAAGCAAGGGGAGACGCTGGCCCACATTCAAGCTGGTCAAACTTCAGTTTCAGTTTCACAGTTTTAGACAGCTAAATCTTAATCTTTTAAAAATAATATTGATGTTTGTTTAATTATGATCTCTGCAGAGGCATTTGCTGTTGTTCGTGAAGCTGCAAGGAGGAAACTTGGAATGCGTCACTTTGATGTGCAGGTCTCTCTTATACACATCTCTCTCTCTCTCTCTCTCTCTCTCTCTCTCACGCGCGCATGCACACACGCATGCATATCTGCTTAAATGTGCATAGAGGCTTATATATGTTTCACATTTTACGATAGATTATTGGTGGAGCGGTGCTTCATGATGGATCTATTGCCGAGATGAAAACAGGGGAGGGAAAGACATTGGTATCCACATTAGCAGCATATCTTAATGCCCTGAGTGGTGAGGGTGTTCATGGTACGTAGTCTATCATAATCTGTTGAGCAGATTGTTTTATTTTCTTTGAGAATTTAGATTATGGCATGCAAAATTTTCTGCATACTAGTGATAAAGCATAGTTTTAGCATTATCTAGACGTGTCTTTTTATGTGCCAATTATTTGGATTTAAATGCTTGGGAAAGGAAAAGGTAATATTGCTATAACAACCAACAAAAACAATGATAGTGATAACAGGGGAAAAAACCAGCTACTTAGGAAGAGTTTGTTTTTTTGATAAGTAATAAGAAAATTTTTATTCCATGGAAATAGACATAAGCCAAGTACACATGAAGTATACAATTGAGAAACACCTATTTACAAGCTAGAAATGGAAAACTAAAGCAAAACAGTACATTCATTTCCTTCCAAACAATGAATTCAAATTCAAATTGACTAAATCTTCCGTTTCTTTCTGCCCATAAGCACCAAAATAAACACAAGGGAATGATCCTCATAACAATAGAGTTAATATCTTTCCCCACAATGCCTGGCCAGATTGCAAAAAGATCCGGCACATGCAAAGCATCACCCAAGAAAAACCAGCCTTTGGTTTGCAAGATGCCGTTTCCTGCAAAACAAGTCATGATTAATTTTGCTTCTAGAAGAAAATTAGTTTAACATTTCTAGCAAACTGCATAAAAAAACTATTTCACATGCTGCAGCTGCAATTGTAGTGTTCCATGCACTCCCCATCATGCTGTAAATATATGGAAAACATAGGGTCCAGGAAAGTTTATAAGCATTGGAGGTGAAGGGAGACAAATCTCAAAGGTGCTTGCCGATCGTATGAGTGCTGTTATGAGTAGTATTATTTCAAAATCTCATAATGCTTTTGTGAATGGGAGACAAATCTTGAATTTGGTTTCAATTGCCAATGATTGTCTAGATTGTAGAATCAAGGAGAGTACACATGGACTCTTGTGCAAACTAGATATAGAGAAGGCTTATCATCATGTTAACTAGGTATTTTTTGTGTTACTTAGGAGGTGTGGTTTTGGAGATAGATGAATTTCTTGGATTAGGTATCGTATATCTATTGTCTATTATTTGGTTTTGGTGAATGGTGCACCAAAGGGTTTTCTTAACCGTTCAAGGGGTTTAAGACAAGGGGATTCCCTCTCCCCTATTCTATTTGTCACTGTTATGGATGCACTTGAGTCGCATGTTGGGAGTGGCTGTTAATGGAGATTTCCTTGCTGGTTTTCAGTGGGAGGTGTTAATATATCACATCTTCTCTGTGTTGATGACATTTTGCTTCTTTTGTGATGCGGACCATGGTCATATGCAATATTTGAGGGTTGTACTACTTTGCTTTGAAGTGTTTTGGGCCTGAAGATGAATCTATTTAAGTCTGAAACGATTCCTGTGGCTATTGTGAACAATATTCAGGGCTTGGGAAATATCTTGGGCTGTAAGGTTGCTTCACTGGCCATGAAATACCTTGGTCTTGGGGGTTGCTTTCAAGGTGAAATCTATTTGATGATGGAGTGTTAGAAAAAACTGATAGATGATTGGCTGAGTGCTTTCAGCTTTCCACAAAATCTTGGCTGTTATATTACCAGAACTCTAGCTGATAGAACTTAGCCAATCTTCTATCAATCTAGCCTTGGGAAAAATCTTTTTGAGTGCTATTAGCTAAAGCACAAGTTAGAAGCAATTGGCTGGATTTGCTCCTTCCATGCTGTCGAATGGAAAGAGAAACATGCATTTCCCTAGGGTTGCCATCGATTGAAGTTGTTGTTATTTTATATTTTCTTTTTCTTTTATTGGCACCGCGTGCCGGAGAACAAGTCCTAATTGATCTAGTGGGTGCATAGGATTTTTGCAAGGAGTTTCCTGCAAGCGCACCTCAGGTAATTCAGTGGAAAATTCACCCAGTCCGATGACCCCTAGAATTAGTTTGCACCAAGGGTTTGAACCCTATACTTGGAGGGAGCATATCACTAAGACTAATGTCCTTACCACTTCAGCCAACGCTTAGGGTTTAATATATTATTGATTGCATTGATTTCTAATGTAGCTGGTATTAGGCTCCTCAATGCTATTGCATATTATTGATAGGAATGTTTTGTAGAAGAAGAATGTGTGTGAGACACACAAATATCCATATGTAGAGATAAGTTTATGTAAAAAATGCCCAAATAGTTGGGGTGAGTTCATATGGTCTAATGGTCGGGGTTGGTCAAGATTGGACAGATTTCTCATCTCTCATTTGTGGAAGGTTCACTTTTTGGAGTTGTGCCAAAAGAGGTTGCCCTGGGTAAATTCGGACCACTTTCTTATCTTGTTAGATTGTGGGGGTATTCATGGAGGTTGTTGGTATTTCAAGTTTGAAAACATGTGGTTAGCAGATGATGGTTTTGTAGAGAAAGTGCGCCATTGGTGAGCTTCTTATCATTTTACAGGCACTCCTAGTTTCATTCTCGCAGGCCAACTTAAGGTTTTAAAGCACGATATCTAAAAGTGGAACTTGGGAGTTTTTGGTAATGTTGACAACCAGAAGACTACTCTTATGGAGGAATTGGTGTGAGTTAGAGGGAAGAAGTTGATGGGGACTACTTTGGAGGAGGTATCATTGAGGAAGAGTTTGGTTATGACAGATTTGGATAAGGTACTGTTGATGGAGGAGACTTCGTGGCGACAAAAATCCAGGGCTCGTTGGTTGAAAGAAAGTGATAAATGTACGAAATTCTTTCACAAAGTGTTTGATTCACATAGGCGCAATAATGCCATTGATACACTTTAGTTAGGTACTTAAGCGCTCACTTCCCCCTCTGAACTAAATAACCATATTGTGTATTATTATGAGAACCTCCTCACCGAAATGACTTGTTGGAGGTCGAAACTTGATGACGTGTTGTTTGAGTTGATTGATTTGCAGAGTGCAAGTTGGTTAGAAAGAATTTTTGAAGAAGATGAGATTTATAAGGTCATTTCTGGTATGACAAAGGACAAAGTACTGGGTCCGGATGACTTTTTGCTGGGGTTCTTTCAAACTTGTTGGTAGATTGTAAAATGTGATGTATTGCAGGTTTTTGATGAATTCCCCTCATTTAAAAAGTTTGAAAAGTGTCTCAATGTGAAGTTTAGTGCTCTTATTTCAAAGAAACATGGAGCTATGACAATTGCGGATTTTTGTCCCATAAGTCTTGTGAGTGGGGTATACAATATCATTTCGAAGGTTCTTGCTAATTGTCTAAGCACAATATTAGAACAAATTGTTTCCAATTCTCAAAATGCTTTTGTTCGTGGGAGACAAAGCCCAGACTTGGTTCTTTTTGCTAATGAGTACTTGGATCATAGGCTGGGGGAGGGAGTTCCTGGTATTCTATACAAACTTGATATGGAAAAGGCTTATGACCATATGAATTGAGATTTTCTTATAAACTTGCTCGGGAGATTTGGTTTTGGTGATAGGTGGACCCTTATGGACTAATTATTGTGTTTCCACCGCTCGATTCTCAGTGCTAGTGAATGACACCCCTGTTGTTTTTTTTTATATACGGTTCTCGTGGATTGAGGTAAGGGAATCCTCTTTCTCCTATTCTTTTTATTATACTTATGGAGGACTTGGCTGGATGTTTAAGGCGACTGTTGGAGGTGGTTTTCTTTTAGGATTCTTGGTGGGTAATCGTAATAATGGCTCTGACATAATTTCACATCTCTTATTTGTAGATAATACTCTACTTTTTTACGAAGTGGACCATGATCAGATTCAAACTCTACAAGCACTCGTATTATGTTTTGAAGCTGCGTCGGAGCTTAAAGTGAACTTGGGTAAGTCTAAGATGGTTGCGGTGGGTGTGGTGGCCAATATTAATAACTTGGCAAGCCTTCTAGATTGTAAAGTGTCCTTGCTACCTATGAAATATTTGGGCCTCCCATTAGGGGCAACTTTTAAGGTTAGGGTAATTTAGGATGGAGTAGTGGAGAAAATAGAGAAAAAGGCTGGCAGGTTAGAAACGATATACTTATCGAAAAGGGGGTCGGCTCACATTACTTAAGAGTATCCTAACATGTCTTCCCACCTATTTTTTATCTTTGTTTCCTTTGCTTGCAGTGGTGGCGACCTGGATAAAAAAAATTTTTTTGGGCCTTTTTTTTTTTGGGAGTGGGGAGGGTAAAAATCTTTTTATCTTGTTCATTGGAATAAAGTTTGTTCCCCAATTTTGAATGGAGGATTGGAGTGTGCAATTTGAGGACCTTCAATAATGCTTTGTTGAGAAATGGTTATGGAGTTATCATTTAGAGGGAGAGTTGTTCTGGAAGGAAATTATTGATTGTAGACACAAAAATGCTTGTGGGGGTTGGTGCTCCAATGAAGTAAGGGGGGATATGGTTGGGATTATGGAAATTTATTAGGAAGGGATGGCGAAGCTTCGTTAGTCATCTCCATTTTGTGGCTGGAAAGGGTACTAGAATAAGGTTTTGACATGATGTTTGATGTAGAGACCACACTGCTCTCTTTCGTATAATAGCTAATAAAGAAGCTTCTATGGCGGATCTGCAGGTATCATCTCAGGGCCCTCATTAGTGGAATATCCTCTTCAATCGCGATATTCATGATTGGGAATGACCCACAATTTCAATTTTTTATTTTTTTATTTTATCTTGATATACTCCATGGGAAACACCAGAACGCAGGGAGATGGGATGCAGTTGAGGTCTAATGGCAGCAATAAGTATACAATCAGGATGTATTACAAATTATTGGTATCACAAGTAAATGTTCCTTTCCCTTGAAAGAATATTTGGAGGTCTCATGTGCCTTCCAAAGTGGTCTTCTTTGTATGAACTGCTGCTCTTGGGAAGATTTTGATTACAGACAACTTGAGGAAGACGGGTTGTATCGTGATAGATTGGTGTTATTTGTGTAAAAAAAATGAAGAATAAGTGGACTGCTTACTTTTGCATTGTGAGGTGGCAAGGGTGCTGTGGGATGAGATCTTTAGAAGAGTCGACTTTGCTTGGGTAATGCCTTTGAGGGTGGTGGATTTATTGGCCTATTGGAAGAAGATTTAAGGTTGTCCTCTGGTGGCAGTAGTATGGAAGATGATTCCGTTGTGTATCATGTGGTGTATTTGGTTGGAAAGAAACAATCGGTGCTTTGAAGATTGGAAGCGTACAATGTCTGAGCTTTAAAACTTTTTTGTACACACCAATGCTTTGGTTTTCAGCTATTGTATTTGATGGAAACAGTGCTCATGACTTCCTGTCTTTAGTCACTCGTTCTTAGAAGTATGTAGGTGTTTTTTTGTATACTTTCTGTACATGGGTTACGCCTATTTCATTCCATTTAATAAATTTACTCTTACTTATCAAAAAAAAAAATTGCCCACAAGCATGTGTATGCGTGTATTTATTATTTTCTTTAAAAGTCAAGTTCTTAATATTTATAAAAGGAAGGAAAATGCTTAATGTTTAGAAGAATTTAAGATGAGTGCTTGCGTCTCTCTTCTTATGGGTACTAAAGTTATTGGTAATTTGTTTGATCCTGCAGTCTTGAAGAAATGATTTGGTACTTTGTGCAACTTTTGTATATGTTCTTTGTACATGGGTTATGCCTAATGCTTTCATTGATAAAATTTCTTGCTTGCATATAAAAAAAGAAATGATTTGGTTTTATGATCATTTCAAGGCTTTGGCAGGACGTGTTGCATTGGGTCGTTTCTTTAAACTAATGCTGATGATGTTTTTTTATTCTCTAGGTCACGCTAATGTTGTTATTTGCCCTCTCTGTTCACAGTGGTAACTGTTAATGATTATTTAGCTCAACGTGATGCTGAGTGGATGGGTTGTGTTCATCGTTTCTTAGGTCTTTCTGTGGGTCTTATTCAGGTAATTTCCTGTGAATCCAACCAAAAAGGAAAAGACAAAAGAAAAGAAGAGATGATAAATGAATAAGTGATTTCCAATGAGTAAATGTGAATTTTCAAAAGTGCTGAGGCGAGCTAGGCTTGGACCTGGGTACTACTAATGTAATGTTGGGACCTAAAAACGGTCTGATTAACAGTACATATCTTTTACATTGAGAATAGGTGTAGATCACTACACAAATGTAGATCTATCTGCAACTTATTTTTTTTTCCTGATATTAGCTTTGATCTTTTGTTGCTTGCATATATAGAGGGGAATGAAGTCTTCAGAGCGAAGATCCAACTATAGATGTGATATAACATACACCAATAACTCAGTAAGTCGTATTAAAATTGTATTCGTGCAGTTGATTAAATATCCTTTATTTATTTTCCTTGTTTCTGACTTTGTGTTTTTCTAAATGTGTTTTCAGGAACTTGGCTTCGATTATCTGCGAGATAATCTTGCGAGAAATAGTGGACAACTTGTGATGAGATGGTATATTTCATGAAATTAATTAATTTTCATCTGTATTTGTGTTATTGAAGTAGCACAGTAATCTCTGCAAAACAGGCCAAAGCCGTTTCATTTTGCAATAGTTGACGAAGTTGATTCAGTCCTTATAGATGATGGAAGAAATCCTTTGCTAATCAGCGGGGAGGTAATACTGGGACACTCTTTTAGTGGAGGCTATTTAAATAAAAAAAATATGTATTTGCATAAGTCAAGACAATAGTAAAACTTATTGAAGCATGTTGTAAGCGTTTGATCCTTTGTTTTCCTGATATAAAAGAAAGTTTATCCTTTGTTTCCTGCATCTCAGGCTAGTGAAGATGCCGCCCGATATCCTGTTGCTGCGAAAGTGGCTGAGCTGCTTGTGCAGGGGCTTGTGAGTCTAGTTATTTGCTTCTATGTTTTGTTAAACTACAAAATTGCTGTTCTCAAGCAGTTCAGGAGAATTGCATTTTGGAGTGCACCGTATTATATGTTAACAAAACTGTGCTCTCTAAAACAATTTTTCTGATAGCATTACAACGTGGTGCTTAAAGATAATTCCGTGGAGTTGACCGAGGAAGGGATTGCACTTGCAGAGACAGCTCTTGATACCAATGACCTATGGGATGAAAATGATCCCTGGGCCAGGTGAAGATTGATCTCTCTTGCTTTTGTGGTCGCTAAGCATTATTGGTGTTGTTATTAGATATTTTGTTGCACATCAACATTACCTCCTCTATATGTTTGTTCTTGCATCTTTCTCTACTATTTTGTTTTTGACTTGTTCTGTTTATAAACCAAGTTTTTTTGTCTTTTTTTTTTCCCCTGGGGATTTGCAAGCACCTTTAATTTGTTTGATTCACAATCCCTTGGTGATTGAACTTAATTGAACATGTATTGCATGCTAGCCGCTTTATCAATTGGCAAATATGGTTTATGTATTTCAACTTCCAACTTTGTAGTTAGCCTTGAATTATCACAGGTTTGTGATGAATGCTTTGAAAGCTAAAGAGTTCTTTCGGCGTAATGTTGAATATATTGTTAGAGATGGGAAGGCTCTCATAATCAATGAGGTATTATTTATATTTAGTTCAGCATTTTTTATTTTCTTTGGAATGCTATTTATCAGATAATCAGCTGCTATTCCTTTTGTTTTAACCTGTGTTATTTGCTTGTCTTTGTGTTTTGAGTTATGGTTGCTATAACTTTTCTACAATAAAATTTCATGCATGTTGTGCTCAGATTATGCTAGATTTGCCTGGCACATATTTTTCTGAGGTGTTTTTACTACAGTAGAGGGAATATTTCTAGTAAGAGTGATTAAGATCAAATTCCACTTATAAATATTCTACCCTTAACTGAAGTCTGCCTAATCTATGCTCATCACAGCATCAGTAAATAAAATGTTTTTAATTGATAACCAATTTCTGTAGACATTTACAGGAGGGATGCAAAGATCACCAATATTAGTACGCCACAATCAGTAATTATTTAATGAAAAATTAGTTGGCGCATGTATTTGACGGGATTAGTCGGGACATTGTTCTCAGACACCCAGTGCCAATAAATAATACTAATAAAAACATCAAATGCCCTAGGCTTAATCACTGACAAATGGCAACTGGTCCCTTAGTTTAAGGAAAATGAGAAGGAAACTAATCGAAGCATATAATAGAAGCAAAATATGCATGCTAACGCATGTTTTTTTAACATTGCTCGCTTCCTAATTTGAAAATCGATTTGAGCTTTGGACTTTTGTCTAGATGGAACACTGCTTTGTGAGTATAAGTTATGTTTTCTTAAAGCCTTTGAAATCTGGAGAAGGTTAAGTTTGGGATCACTTTATGAGACCATGTATTGCATAAGAGATCCCATATGCATGAGATGAACAATATGCACCGGTTAAACTTAGAGGAAATACTTTCATGGTAATCTTCCATCAAAGAATTTGTTGCTCAAAATGAACTGCAGGTTTGCAGCAGATAGATTCATTTGGTCTCAGAGAATGAGGGCTTCTTCTATTAGGACTCTGGCTTTAGCTCAGCTAGGTACATTAAGGGGTATAATTCTTGGTCTGGACCTTGATCAAGGAAGTGGGATAAAATTGGATGTGGAAGCATTTTGAAACAGAACCATGGAGAGAGATAGAGAGTAACGGTATGAGTTAGACGATTGGAGCTAATACTTCTGATGGCTCAGCTTGTACCACTAGATCATTGCCTTTTAAGGTAATGGAGTTTTGTGCAGACTATTTATAACCATCACCCAAAAGCTCCAAAGCCTTCTCATAAAACTGGCTTGATTAGGTTCTTTCAGTAAATTAACCGAGGTGCACTTGCGGTAAACTTTTTGCCGAGGGCTTGTGTACCTTGGGGATTAGTTGGGATGCTGTTACGGACACCTGGTGTCAATCGAAAAAGTAAATTATGATTATGCTCTGTATTTGTATTCTTCACCTATATCTCAAATGATATAATTATTACATTGAAGATCTCAAATGCAACTTACTAACACTAGCTCCATATATCTGCTTGGTTGGAGAGATTGAATCTGTTACCTAGTTTGACGGTTGAGGCATTAAATATTTTACAAATGATGATTGTGATAATGTTGGTGGGATATGTCAGTGGCAAATAGGATTTGAAGGAATCTTCTTTATGTCTGAACAAAATTTTCAAAAACAATTTGCAGCTGACAGGCAGAATTGAAGAAAAAAAGAGATGGTCCGAGGGGATTCATCAGGCTGTAGAGGCTAAAGAAGGTCTGAAGATTCAGGTATCTCTTGATCTTCAATGTTTGATTAAGAAATTTGATCTGCACACTGAATATATTGAGACATTTTATTTTTATAAGTGATCAAGAATTTTATTGATGAAAACGATAGATATAACCCACATACACAGCATGATATATATATATATATATGAAAGGAATCTGACTCGAGCTTAGTTTTTGTATGTTTTTTAGGCTGATTCAGTTGTTGTGGCACAAATCACCTATCAATCACTCTTTAAGCTTTATCCAAAACTGTCGGGGATGACTGGGACTGCAAAAACGGAAGTATGGCCTCTATAGGGATCATGACATTGTATTTATCTTTTTTTTTGAATTATCTATAAAAAATTACCATTTTTTGAATCCAATGTTTTGCTTATTTTTGTGATAGAGATCACATGTAAAAGAATTGCATTCTTATCATTGCAGGAGAAAGAGTTCTTGAAAATGTTCCAGACACCAGTAATTGAAGTGCCCACTAATCTTCCAAATATTCGTAAAGATTTACCAATCCAAGCTTTTGCTGTAGGGCCTTCCATCTTTATACTTGATTTTGTTTTAGGTTTGCTTTGTTTAAACTTGACTAGTCCATTCGGTCACATGCTATTTAGTCTGCCCGTGGAAAATGGGAACATGTTCGTCAAGAGGTTGCACACATGTTTGCACTGGGCCGTCCAGTTTTAGTTGGAACCACAAGGTAAATCTCTGGTTTACCTGTCAATATAACTTGTTTAATAATCTTACACCTGGCTTTGAATGGGACTAATTTAAGCTGCCTTGATGTTTTTTATATCCTAATGTTTTGGAGCTCTTAACTTGATTGCAATATACTGTATGTTGCATGCTGCTGCATTTAGTTTCTGCAGGAGACAGTAAAAGGGGGCTAGCAAGTTCTGAAATATATTGATAACTTGTACCCTTGAGAAAAGGACCTAAACTTTATGGAATGCCAGCCCTTCTGTACATAGCGGCAATCCAATTTTGACAATATAATAACTTGGTCACAGCAACAAGAGCACCCATATCCTCCTGAGTGCCTTCCACCAATTCCAAGTATAAGATGAGGTTGATGTTTTTATGATAATGTGAAGTTAAATCTTGAAATCGTTTGTTTTTAATAAGACACTTATCAACAGGAAGAACATTGCATGAGTGGATCCTTTCCCCATCAATAGCACTTACAGGAATTCCTTAATACAAAATTGACTGGAAGTGGAATATACAGGAGGAAGGAAGAACACGACATTCCTCCCTTTTTTGATTTGACAATGTGTTTTGTGATATGACTGGATCCCTTTCCAGGTTACTTATTTTTAAGTAATGAATTGCTAATGGATGTGTCATATGTAGCTGTTTAATACCATTAGTTCTTACCTTGAGGCCTGTTTAATGCCATTAGTTCTTACCTTTAGGCCGTTTAATGCCATTAGTTCTCACCTTTAGGCCCATCAAGCTATATTAGTGAATTTTTTTGCCTTGGTACTGCTGGATGCTACTTGGGCTTAGTTTGGATAATGAAATTCTATCGTTCATGAAATTACTGTGTGTAAGATTTTAAGTCTATCTAGAGTGGTGAACTTGGAGGGAGAGGAATAATAGAAATTTCGAGGATCGTAATTGGACAATGGAAAAGTTTTAAACTTTATTTTTCAATAGTTTGTTTGTTTAGGCACCTCTCTAGATTTTAATTGGCCGACTTTCCATTATTTTTGTATATATTTTTCTGTTTCAAGTCAGGCGTTCCTCTTGTATGCGTCCAGCGCACCACGGTTATGTCTCTTTGTTAATAGAACTTTGATTACTTATCAAAAAATAGAAGAAGAAAAAACATTCAAGTGTTGATTAATATAATGCAGTGTCGAGAATTCTGAACATTTGTGTGATCTGCTGAAGGAATGGAATATACCTCACAACGTCCTGAATGCACGACCCAAGGTTTGTTGATTTTGTGAACTTAAGTGTGAAATGCACAGTTTGTCATTTTGTGAAATATTGCTTATTTATGTGCCGTTTCTTTTATCTTTATGGATACTCCTGTTTATTTATTTATTTATTTATTTTCTTCTTTTAAGAATACTCCTGTTACCTTTCAATTCTGTTTTTTCATCAGTATGCTGCAAAGGAGGCTGAAGTTGTTGCACAGGCAGGGCGAAAATATGCCATCACCATTTCCACAAATATGGCGGGTAGAGGGACGGATATAATCCTAGGAGGAAATCCAAAAGTAGGTGTGCTTGAGGTGCACAGTTTATGGGCATATTTATTTATGTACACAATTTTAGTTCCATATTTCCTTGTTTGGAGTACACTCTGACGATGAGTTGTCTTAATGCTGTGATGTGTAAAGATGCTTGCAAAAGAAATTCTTGAGGACCACTTACTTTCATCTTTGACACGAGAAGCTCCTAATGTTGAAGTTGATGGTGAGGCAATTTCACAGAAGGTAATTCATTGTGGTCCCTGAGTGCCTGTAAACGATAAATTATATGTTTAATCAATCTTTTGGTGTAGGTATTGTCGAAGATAAAGGTTGGATCATCATCAGCAGCATTGCTAGCAAAGACAGCCTTAATGGGTGAGTGACCAGAAAAAATTAAAAAAAGTGTGGTGTGTGATGACTGATGTGTGGGGATGATGAGTAGCAAAGCTCTACATGAAATATATATTTTTTAATTAGTAAAGAAGATTTTATTGATCAAAATAAGAGGCAAAAGCCCAAGTATATGGGACATATACAAGAACAATGCCTAACTATGCTAGTTTAGAGATACAAGGAATTCATGAAGGCATGCCATGAAAATCAATTACAATCGACCAATTGAGTAAAGTACTGAAAAATCAATTTATAAGCTCAGCCATTGACCACACTTGATCTTCAAAACTTCTTTCATTCCTCTCTTTCTAAATACGCTACCATAAACATATTGGAACCATCTCTCAATTGGTGCAATATGAGCAATTACCCGTCTTGGCATCTCCTAGGCTAATCCCATCTGAGCAAAGACTTCATTCCACAATGTTTTGGCAATCTCACAATGAAGTCGTAGATGATTAAAAGACTATCCACTCTTTATGCACATACAATACCAATCCATGAGTATGATTCAATGTTTCCTTAGGTTGTCTAGAGTGAGGATCTTCTCTAAGGACCATGCCAAAAATTTTGCCTTAAGGAGCGCCTTTCTCTTCCAAATACTCTTCCATGAGAATGGGTTTGTATTGTGCGTTGTTTTGGCTCGGTAGAAAGAGCTGATTGTAAACTTCCCTTTATTAGAGGAGCACCAAAAGATCTTGTCTCCGACTCACCCCAACAAACTAGTGGAGTACACTAGGTCATAGAACTTTGAAAAAGCATCAATTTTCTAATCTTTTGCATCTCTAAGGAATGTAACATTCCATTAGGGATGCCATTAGAGAGTATGAAGAGGTCCACAATTGAGGCTTCTTTCATACTTGCTATACCATAAACTTGTGGATAAGTTTCTTTGCACAAAAGCCTTAGCTCTCCGAACTTGAACCTATCCAAGCATTCATTGGCAATAAGACATTTTGGGGCTTTGCTATTAACTTCTCCATCACCTTGCTCAACCTATTTGCCAAAATTTTGGAGAGAATCTTATATATCCCGCTCACCTAGCTAATGAGACGATAATCTCTTACCTTGACAACTCTAGGGTATTTTGGTATAAGTGCAATAAAAGTTGCATTAAGGCTTTTGTCAAAGCTTCCACTTCCATGAAATTTAAGAAAGACCCCCATTATGTCTTCTTTGAGCACTTCCCAATATGTTTGGAAAAAAGCCATAGAGAAGCCATCTTGGCATATAGCTTTGTCGACCGCCATGCTTTTTAATACTTCCTTGACCTCTGTCTCTTCAAATGAGCTTTCAAGCTATTCTATTTCTTGTGAATCAAGAATATCAAAAGTAAGCCCATCTAATCTCGATTTTTAAGAGAATTGTTTTGAGAGCACGTTCTCATAATATTTGACAACACGATAGGAGATCTCGTGTTAGTTTGAGGAAGCCACCCCATCGATCCATCAATGTTTCTATGACATTGTTTCTCCTATGTGAATTAGCCACTTAGTGGAAAAACTTAGTGCATTTAATCCCTTCCTTCAACTATAGTGCTTTCGTTTTTTGTCACCAGGATATTTCTTCCAATAGAGAGATCCTTTCAATATCCGTTGTCACTTGGGATTTTGCGAGCCCTCTTCGCTTCAAATGGTTCCCTCTCTTCTTCCACTCCTTCCAAACCCTTGAGTTCCTCGAAGAGAGTAGTTTTTGACCTCCCACATCACTTAACACATGCCCATTCCAAACATTTAAATCTTTCTTTAGGGCCTTCAATTTGCAAGCCAAGATGTAACTTTGTTTTCCATAAAATTGATAAGAAGACCATCAATGTTGTACTCTGTCAAGAAATTCTTCTGTCTTTAACCACATGTTCTTTTTTTGATAGATAAACAAGTTTTATTGATGAATGGCTAAGCCAATTACAAAACTCTGATGCCCTAACTAGGTAGGCACATTAGAGGCAAGAAAATCAGGAAGGACCATGCCATTAAAATCCGTAGCGATGACCCAATTACAAAGAGTTATAAAAAATAAAACTTTAAGCTCCCCCGTCTTCAACCACATATTCTCAAACTTGAAGTACCTTAGGTTTCTATGGAGACCTACACAATCAAGGAGGATAGGAAAGTGATTTGAACACAACCTAAGGAGTCTCTTTTGAGTAAGTTCCAGTTCTGGTGATACTAGAATTCTATCGAGTCTTGATCAAGACGGGATTACTTGGTTGTTGATTAATTGAAAGAGCCACTTGCAAGAGGAATATCTAGTAAATGTTGTTCAAAGATGAAAGTAGAGAAATCTAACATAGCTGGGTTAAAATTAGAGCCACCGAATCTTTACTTGGGAACCAATTGACATCAAAATCACCATCAATACACCAAGTCCCATGCTATGTAGTTCTACAAACTCATCCCGTAATAGACTTCTAGTACGATCTAGATTTGGACCATAGACTCCAATGAAAGCCAACTGACATCCATCTGCAATATTCTTAAACAAGCAAGATACCATAATTTCATAAAGTCCACCGAACAATCTTCCATCATTTCCACCACTCTTTTATTCCGCATCACTAAGATGCCACTTGATGCTCCTTGGGATGGTAAGTAAGGCCAGCCACCCCCACTTGATTACAACCCCACAAACTCCTTATAATGCAAAGAGGAATAAATCCCAGCTTCGTTTCTTGCATATTTCTAACTTTGAGGCATTTTTTCTTCTGTTCAGCCCCCTTACATTCCATCAAACAATTTCTGATTTTGTAAAACAATCTCCATTGCTCTTCCCTTTTGTCTTTAATGTTCAGGGCTCCTTTCTCTTTTCTCCATCATTGACCATCTAGTCAAGCCTTACTTATTCTCTAGCTCTCTTCTTAGCTGAATTGAGCTCACTAGGTGAGATATGATGGGTCTGTCCGGCCTCTATTGCTGCAAGGAGAGCAATGAATTGGTCCTCAAAACCTTCACGCAAGATTCCCACACAAATCTGAAGAAGCACGGCCTCTACTTAACAGATTGGTGCTTCATGTGCAAACACGGCAGCAAACCACCTACTTCTCCATTGCAAAGTAGTCAAGGTTTTATGGGATGACATCTTCACTAGCTTGGATTGCATGGGTTATGCCTAGGAGGGTGATGGATTTATTGTCGTGTTGGAGAGGCTTCGGGGCCATCGTCATATTGTAGCGGTTGAGAAGATGATGCCTCTATATTTGATGCGGTGCACATGGATTGAAAGAAATGGTCGATGTTTTGAATATAGAGAACACTCTCCAGATAGTTTTAGGGCCTTTTTCTATCACATTGTTGCTTTGGCTTCTTCTATTGTATTGAATGTAGCGAGCTTTAATGACTTTTAAGCTACCTTCCGTAGTGAGTAATTTGTAACTCGACTCTTTCTTGTATACTTCCTATGTACTCGGGCATTGCCTAATTATGTGGTTTAATCAAACTTCTTACTTATATAAAAAAAAAAAAAGATTCCCACACAATGTTGAATCTCCTTTGCCATGTGTAATGCCCAATTTGAGATCTGCTTGTTGCTGCTGTTGCTTGGGTGTAGAGAAAACAGTAGAGCAAGTTCTTCCCTGTGAACATCTTCGCTGACCAAAGGACATGCTTGTGCCTCCCCCAATTTGCCTGCGTCATGATGCAACACCTGCAGATACTCTCCTTGAGCCCCAACCGAGTCAAACACTACCATTGCATTGCATTTTTCGGAATTTCATCCTCCCCAAATACACTCTTCACAGTTCCCATTCACTTGTTGAAGAAAACCTGGGCTCCTTATACCTTCTATTTCCCTGGATGGCACTGTCTTTGATGAAATCAAGGTGTTCTCGCCGATTTCAACATATCAGCCAAACATTTCTGCTTAAAAAACCAGCCCTGTGTCTGCTGTTCTTGTTGCCAACACCACCACCGTTGGCTTGAATGCTGGCCACCGGCTCGCCTTCCTCGGTCAATTGTTTCTGTGATGTCCCCGTCTAATGATTTGGTTACAGCTTGAGAGGAAGACCTGATTTCATAGATAGAGTGACCCGTGTCTTTGACCAGTCATTAGGGGACTGAATGGCCTGTTGGCTCCTGAAATTTCATCTTCCCTCTCTCTCCTCACATTTTTCTTATTTCTCTTGCAACCGCTTGTTTTTCCTGAGCCCACATGGTCCTAGCAAACTCATAACAGGTCACTTGTCTTCCTTGACCCGAGCCAAGGCCCATATCCTAGTGTATCCTATGGATTAAAACAGTGGCCCTCTCTTTTAGTTCTATCATTTCTTCTCTGATTCTCTGTATGAAAATTTTCTCTACACTGCACGCCTTGAATAGAGAGCCATTGTCCTTTCTTGCGTAAACTCCTCTGGCTTTCGGCGCAACAGACTTCTGCTCTTTACTCTTCTCCTTAGTGGTAACTTCTATCTCCTTTAAAATACTCATACTGCCCTTCGTTCCCTGGTTTGGTGACCTTACACTTCTCAATATCTCCTCTGTTTTCCCGACAGCTTTTAGTGGTTGCAGCTGAATGTGAGATTGCCTTCACATGTGATTTAGCGGTAACTCCATTGCATGTAACTTTTGTGCATAGTTTTTGTTTGAGAGTTACAACCTCTGTTCCTTCCCTCCAGTTTTTTCCACACTGCCATACATCGAACAAAGCTACATTGCCATCTTCCTCCAACCTTTACCTTCCACTTTTTCAGGGATGATGGTGAGACTTCTCCTTCCACTTCCTCTGTAATCTATTATGGTCAGGTTTCGACCATATACATTAGGACCTTTGTGCAATGTAAGCACTGCTGCCTAGGCTGGTTGTTCTGATAAATTCCTTGTTACCATCCGAACGAGAGCATTCATCCAAAGTCTACACAACCCAGTTCACTGTTGGAGTACCTAGCACTAACTCTTTAGTCACCTTCCTTCCTCTCTCTATGATGTGCACTGCACGACTTCCTGCAAATGAAATCTCAAATATCTTTGTCCCCATGAGGACTACTTTCGAGCATTCCATCTGTAAAATATTACACCTCCTAATCGACCAGAAAAATGCTAAACGTGGTGAAGATCAACGGCTATAATCATAAAAAAACATGTAGCATAGGAGATGAGAAAACTTTTTTTTTTTGATAAGTAAGATTTTATTATAAAGAAAAGGTGAAACACCATATACAAAAGTCTGAATACAAGGCTTGTCAATTAGGCAAAGCCAAAACAAGAAAATCATGGAGACTCATTCCATTGAAATCCACGGCAGTGGTCCAGTTACAAAGAGTGCTAAAAAACAAAACTTTCAGCTCCTCTAAGTATCTCTCATTGTCTTCAAAAGTCTGCTTGTTTCGCTCCTGCCATAAGCACCACATGATGCATATAAGAATTATCTTCCATACAGCTTGAATTTGTCTCGTGCCACGTAGGGGAGGCCAAGCTGCCATTATTGCCACCATGGTCTCTGGCATGACCCATGCTAAATTTAGTCTACTCAAAACCTCATTCCAAAGAACTCTGGCTGTCATGCAGTAGATGAGTAGATGATTCACTGATTCACTATTGCTACGGCATATACAACACGAATCTGCGAGGATGACCCTCCTTTTCCTCAAGTTGTTTTTTGTGAGAATCTTGCCTAATGACGCTGTCCAGACGAAGAACGACGCTTTCAGGGGTGCTTTGTGTTGCCAAATCTTCCTCCACGGTTATTGAGTCTCAGTGCCAGTGAGTACCATATAGAAGGATCTGATTGTGAAAGTTCCTCTCCTGTTGGGGGTTCACCACAGGCCATCTGCATTCTGGGGGTTCGATCTTTGGGAGTATAAAAAGCGAGAAAAGTCCTCAAACATGCTTAATTCCCAATCCTGCGCCGCTTGGTTGAAAATGATGTTCCAATTCAAATGACCCCCAAGTGATCCCATCGCCTTTGCCACTGAGATGTTCTTGTCACTAGCCATATGGAATAGAGAGGGGAATAGCTTGCCTAGTGTCCTGTTACCACACCATGCGTCCTTCCAGAAACTAATTCTAGTGCCAATGCCCATTTGGATCTTGGTGTACCGATGAAAGATCCCCCAACCTTTCCTGATATATTTTCATACCCCCATGCCACCGGTTTCCCTAACTTCATTTGAACACAACCCCCCCAAGTGCCCCTGTATTTAAGATCAATCACTATTCTTCATAAAGCCTCTGGTTCCTGATGATACCTCCATAGCCACTTGCCAAACATTGTCCGGTTGAACGTTTTCAAGTTCCTGATGCCCAAACCATCGTTAGCAATGGGACGGTAGACCGTCGCCCACTTTACCAGCTGATACTTGAACTCCTCCCCCATTCCACCCCACAGAAAATCCCGTTGCAACTTCTCAAGATGACTTGCCACACTTGTTGGTATAGGGAACATTGATAGAAAGTAAGTAGGAAGATTTGAAAGAGTGCTCTTGATAAGAGTGACTCGTCCCCCTTTGGACAAATACATTCTCTTCCAACCTACTAGTTTTCTCTCCACTTTTTCTATCACAGTGTCCCAGATCCTAGCTGCCCTTGAAGATGAATCCAACGAAAGTCCCAGATAGGTCATAAGGAGTGAAGAAGTCTTGCATCCAAGGATACTAGCCAAATCTCGAAATTGCGCACATCACTAATCGGTACCATCTCCAATTTGGCGTAGTTTACTTTTAAACCGGACATAGCTTCAAAACAAAGGAATAGCGCCTTCAAAACTCCCACCTGCCTTCTCTCGGCCTCACAGAGAATAAGCGTGTCATCTGCAAACAACAAATGAGATATATTAGTATAACTTCGGGTTGGTGTTCCAACTGGAAACGCACTTACCAAACCACTATTCACCAAGGCCAAAAGCATTCTGCTAAGAGCTTCCATGACAATCACAAATAGCATTTGGGATAACGGGTTGCCCTGTCTTAAACCTCGGGAGCTTGGGAAGAAACCTTCGGGGCAACCGTTGATCAGGACCGAGAATCTAGTAGTAGAAACACAACACCTTATCCATGACCTCCATTTTTCTCCAAAACCGCACCTGCGAAGAAGATACAAGAGGAAATTCCAATTGACGTGATCATATGCTTTCTCCATATCTAATTTGCACAAGATCCCTGTACTGCTTGCTTTTAGTTTGTTGTTGATACATTCATTGGTTATAAGAACAACATCAAGAATTTGCCTGCCTTTAACAAAAGCATTTTGGGGTTTGGTGATAATTTTCCCAATGACTTCACTAAGGCAATTAGCAAGTACTTTCGCTACTATCTTATATACCCCACCTACCAGACTAATGGGCCTAAAGTCCTTTATTTCTATAGCCCCCACTTTTTTTGGGATAAGGCCGAGAAAAGTGGTTTTGAGGCTTGGACCCTCCTTTACATTTCATGTCAACCGATCAAGCTCCCTGATTTTTTTCGATCTCCCTTTGCGATTATTATGATGCCCTGCTTCTATGGCCGTTAGTAAGGCCATGAATTGATCTTCATACCCAACGCATCTAATTCCCATCAACTGATGGATACCTTCGCCATTTGCAATACCCAATCAGATTGTTCTGGGTAGAAGAAGTTTAATGGGTTAGGGTTCTGAAAATTTTCATCCAGAGAAAAATCTTCGAAACCATGCAAAGAATCTGACAAGAACATTTCGTCCTCCACTGAGTGTATCAGGTCTTTGGACTCATCTTCTGTCAGCTCCATCTCGGGACCCATTGAGGGATTTTTCGGTGAGATAGTGACTCCTTTCTCTCTGTCGACGAGTGTAGAGCCCCCCCATAAGGAAAATCTGGAGTTTCGGATGAGATTCGTGACTTGCTAAACTCAGCCATGGCGTTTTGACTCCCTAACGCCGTCGGGAGGTCATCGGAGATCGTCATCGACACGATCGACGATGTCTGTGACCTTCCCACCAGCAGCTCCGTCGTCGGCACCATTGCGAACCCGAGTGCATCGAAGGTTTCGGTGCACGATGGGAGTTCGGGTGGTTCCATGGGCTGTGTAAGACCCAACCCAATGACATCCCCTTCATTGGGCAGTTCCGAGACTATACATGGCCCCCACCACAGGGCCTGGAAACCCCGACCTCAATCCTAGAGTCCAACATGCCCATTGAAGATGTTCCAACCCCAGTTGTAGGCTTGGATGGATTAGAGATGGGCCTCAACCCAGACCCTTTAGAGTTGCGCCGAACAACTCCACTTTTTACCTTCAAATGGGCCTCCATTTTATGTTTACCGAGCCCCTTAGAAGTGCCCTTATTATTACCTAGCCCTCTTAACGTTACCGCGCCCCAAAGAAATGCCCTTCAATTTTACCTTATTACCAAACTTGCCATCCATGTCATCACCTTCCTTTAGTAGCCCGAAAAATTGTACCACAGAGGCCATATTCCTCTGCAACGCTCGAATTTGACCCTGGACCTCCATCAACATTCTACATAAATGCTAGGCCTCAGACCTGACGAGGGCAAGGCTCGAGGCGTCCTTCGGTATCCTCGGCATCGTCTTCTTAATTTCTGGTTTAGGGTTTCTAACGGTCGACACCTTCCTCTGCGACGGCTCCTCCGAAGCCAAAGCTTGCTTATACGACTGCGAATGATCCCCCCTTTCCCATCGAACATATCTATGTTCCAGGTCTCCTTTATCTCTTTTAACTCCTCCCTTTTGATTGCACCATGCCAGCAGCTCCTCCTTAATCTTGCGCCAACCCCATCCACCATTCCCTTCGGGGAAACAGAGGACATTCCTCCTTCCCCCTTGGTTGTACTCAGATACCTCTAGGAAACGCCCTCTGCCATTTTCACAATGCTAAGCAATCAGGCTATTATAGCCTACCCTAGTAGCCAAGTATACCTCTTTCGATTTCCCCCCTTTCAGACAATCCTCAAGTGTTTTCAGCAACCATTGAATGGAAGCAGTTCCAAACACTACATTGCGTTCGGACTTCCACCTCTTCTCAGTAATACAACAGCGACCACTGTCATTGGCAAAGATAAAGCTCTTAGACTCTATCTCTACCACCGATAGACGACTTATCAGGGTCTTCCACTAATAAAACACTTAATGACAAAAATCATCGGAGATGATCATAACGCTTGAGAGTAAACTAGAAAAATGAAATCGAAAATCGCTAGTGTACAGAGAGAAATCACTCTTTAGCGTCTTGAATTGTTTGAGAAAAAATTTACGGAGAGAAAAAAGTTTTTTAACAATGCAAAAAAACCTAGTTAAAAGATTGTTTATCCATGGAATATTTTAAAGGCTCATCTTGGATGAAATACGTATTTTTATTACCTTTTTGTGCAAGTATATATGGCTTGATATATTCTGTTTGTTTCAATTGGGTCACTCAGCTAAATATGTGCGCAAAAGTGAGAGTAAGAGCTGGACATATCAGAAGGCTAAGTCTTTGATCTCAGAAGCTGTGGAATTGAGTCAGTCAATGGATTTGAAAGAAATAGAAAAACTTGCTCATGAAGAGGCCGAGATGTACCCTCTTGGCCCTACTATAGCACTAGCTTACCTGTCAGTCCTGAAGGATAGTGAAGTACACTGTTCCTGCGAAGGTGCTGAGGTGAAAAAACTAGGAGGGCTTCATGTGATTGGCACGTCTTTGCATGAATCAAGGAGAATAGATAACCAGGTGAGTCCTTAACTGTGCTATCTTTATATTTGGGTTGTGCCCAGGTGCTCTGGTGACTTATTCACTCCCAAACAATCATAGTATCCTAAATCTCTGTCATGCATTACATTTTATGACATGATTTGATTTGTAAGTGGTATTTCTATAGCTTCGTGGAAGAGCAGGAAGGCAAGGGGATCCTGGATCGACACGGTTTATGGTGAGGTAGCATACTGTTCAATGGGGTTTATTTTTCTCTAAATCTAAATGGCTTTAGTCAGCGATTATGGTACTGATCCCTAAATCATAATATAAACTATTAACTTGGGGCTAAAAGGGATGACTTAATTGTGCTACTCAACAAGTCCTTGCCCTAAGAATAGGAGCTGGTTACAGGAGTTCTGCTTTTGCCATTTTCTTTTTAGCACTGAACAATATGGAAACAGGGGAAAAAACCTTCCTGAGTTAAAAGCGGTTCAAACTCTTAGTACTGTATGTTTAGTGCTATACTAACTTTCAAGACTAATGCTTCGAGTAGTAAAGCTCTAGTATCTATTTGGGGTCCATGATGTTCCTGTCTTCCTGATAATCTACTATTTGTTCTTCTTCTTGGTTTTATTTTTTTGTGACATACCTTAGATGAAGTCTTATCTTAAGTATTCATGTGACAGCTTGCAGGATGAGATGTTTCAAAAGTTTGATTTGGATACTGAATGGGCAGTGAGACTTATATCCAAGATTACAAATGATGAGGATGTACCAATTGAGGGCCAAGCAGTTGTTAAGCAGGTTATGGTCCTATCTCTCCATGTTGACCTTTTCATTTACTTGTTCTCGTATACTATCTTTTCTTATTTGTTCATTAACTTTTTGTTGCATGTTTCATTAGAATCGTTCTTTTACCTCTAACATGAAATTATCAAATGCTTGTAGCTCTTGTCCTTGCAAATCAACGTGGAGAAGTTCTACTTTTCCATAAGGAAGAACCTGGTTGAGTTTGATGAAGTATTAGAGGTCTGCATGCCTTTTCTGGATATAACATACACCTCTTTATATTTTTCTTCTTTTAATTAATATGACTTCTGCTCTGCAAAAGATACTTGATTCCACTAAATTCTTCATTCACAATTTGGAAAACAATCTTTTGATTTTACATTGGCTCTTAAGAAATTCTTCTAGTCACCTATTGGTGGGTTACTAATTTATTTGATTTTCTTATATCAGGTGCAGCGAAAGCATGTCTATGACCTTAGGCAATTAATTTTAACTGGCGACAGTGAAAGTTGTTCCCAACACGTTATCCAGTGAGTGCCTTTTGGTTCTCAGTCAGTCCTAGGAGATCTGAATTTTGATCGCTGTATATTTATTTTGATGTTGGTTTTCCAGATTATTTTTCCCTACAGTTCTCTGAAAGATTTTGCATATAGGTACATGCAAGCAGTGGTGGATGAAATTGTTTCTGGAAATGTTGATCCACTGATGGTAGTTGAAATTTTCCTGTGAATGTTCTACATACTGCTGTGTGCTGAGACTTTTTACTTATCTTCATATTTTTGTTTGATAGCATCCAAGGAGATGGAGCTTGGGTAAGCTCTTGAATGAGTTGACCTCAATAGTGGGGAAACAGTTGGATGGTGAGATGATTTTTGACAATAAATTGGTCCTGAGTTTTTCACTTTTTTGTTTTTGTTTTTTAATTATGAAAGGTGGTATGCTATGTTAAAATATGCCCAACCAATGGAATTTTTGAAGATTCATTTGCAGGGGTAACTGAGGATGCATTACTAAAATCTCTTGGACAACTACATGAAGTTAGTTCAATTGATATTGATAACTTTTTTCTTCCAAACTTGCCAAGACCTCCAAATTCCTTCAGAGGAATACGTAAGAAGAGCTCTTCATTGAGACGTTGGCTTGCTATATGCTCTGATGATTTGACTATGTGAGTACTTTTGATAATATACAGATAATTGAGTTTTTTTTCGCCTTCAATTATGTGTTTTTACAATTTATTGAAATACACTGTTATGCATAATATAGGAATGGAAGGTATCGGACTACTATTAATCTTCTTCGCAAGTACCTTGGTGATGTTCTAATTGCTTCATATTTAAATGCTATACAAGAATCAGGTTATGATGATGCATATGTGAAGGAAATTGAGGTAAGTTCCTTCATTTTTTAATGCACTCTTTCTGATGGAGTCAAAGTTTGTTCCTTTGTAATAATTGATTATGCCCCCAAGAATTGATTGTGATTCACTTGTGGATTATAATCAGTCAACCTAACTGAGTAGGTATATTTTAAAATTTGTCTTTGATTTTTGTTCAATCTGGGTTTTGTTAATCGTATAAATATTAAATGTGTTCATCTTCATACTTTACTCCTCTTTTCTTTTTTTATTTTAATTCCCTCCCATCATTCCTTAAGTTTCCTAGGCTTGATCTTGTAGAATCTGGCCCAGGTTTTGTTATCTGTATAAATATTACCCTTTGGCTGTTCCTCTTCATACTTTCCCTCTCTTTTCTTTTTTTAAATTCCCTTCCATCATTCCTCTAGTCTCATAGGTTTGCCTTTTACCTTATAAATACTGTGTGAAATCTTTTGTGTTCTCCAATCTCCATCTCTATCCCACAATATTGCATTTAAATCAATACAGAACTTTATTTTAATCTGTATGTATTAATCCCTAAGGGTTGTCTGTTTCAAATGGTAAGGATCGTCTTAGGAGTATGCTCCCCCTCAACCCCACCCCTAGGTCTAAGATTCAAACCCTTGGTGCAAACAATTAAGGGGGGCAATGTCTCATTGGTGAGAATACATAATGACAACTGCTAAACAGTACCCTCTCTAACCTACCTTCTTACTTCTTATCCCTCTTCCCTCTCTCGGAAAGTGTGGTGGCCCGCATTGAGAAGCTACAACAAGATTTCCTGTGGGGAGGCATGAAGGAGGAGTTCAAGTTCCATCTAGTTAAATGGGAGACGGTGTGCTGCCCAATTGCTAACGGTGGCTTGGGTATTCGAAACCTAAGGATGCTTAATTGGGCGCTACTTGGTAAATGATTGTGGAAATACAACAAAGAACTAACAGCCTTATGGAAGTTGGTAATAGAATGGAAATATGGCAGTATAAAAGGAGGGGGGGGGGGATTGTACTCGAGAAGTTAGAGGGGTGTTGGTATAGGCTTGTGGAAACATATTAAAAAAGGGTGGGGGGTCTTCAATCGCCACTTTAGGGCACAACTAGGTGTGGGATCTAGGATTCGATTCTGGAGAGATGTTTGGTGTGGTAGTAGTGCCCTACAAGATGCTTTTCCATCACTTTTCCAGATTGCAAGCGCTAAGGATGTCCTTATGGCAAATGTTACGGAAATTTCAGGAGGGTGGATCCTCTGGAACATATTTTTTTGAGAAGTAATAAGAAATTTTATTGATATGAATATAAGTAGGCATAGCCCAAGTACACGGAGAGTATACAAACGCAAATGCCTAAATATATTCTTAGGGCTCTACATCAATGAAAAGAAATCATGCACAGTGCTTCCATTAGGGACAATGGCTGAAAACCAAAGAAGTAAAGTATGCAGGAAATAATTCTCAAGCTCCGCCATTGTTTGTTCTTTATCTTCAAAGCATCGCGCATTCCTTTCTGACCAAATACACCACATCAGGCACAATGAGATCATCTTCCATGCTGCTACTACTTGTGAGCATTCTTGAATACCCCTCCAATACGCTAGCACATCTACAACCTTAGGTGGCATAACCCACGCAACATCCACTCTACGAAATATCCCATTCCACAACATTCTTGCCACCTCACAATGTAGTAATAGATGGTCCACTGATTCACCGTGTTTTTTGCATAAAAAACACCAATCCATCACTATGATTCCCCTCTTGCGTAAGTTATCTGTGGTTAAAATTTTCTCGAGAGCTGCAGTCCACACAAAGAAAGCCACTTTGGGAGGGGCACAAGTCCTCCATATACTCTTCCACAGAAAGACATTACCTTGGGAAGTCAACATTTTATGGTAAGCCTTAATAGTGAATTTCTTATTGCCTGCAGAGCGCCACTGTATCCTATCTCCCTCTGCGGTTATGCTTCCCATAGAGTGTAATACACCAAAAAAATCTGAAACAATAGACAATTCTCAGTCATGGTTAGCTCTGGTGAATAGGATATTCCATTGGGGTATGCCATGAGCCATATCAAGCAAGTCCGCTACCGACGCTTCCCTGTTAACAGCAATGCTATAAAGAGTTGGAAAGACTCTTTCCAACGGACGTTCTCCACACCACGCATCCTGCTAAAATTTGATTCTGGAGCCATTACCCATCACAAAACGGATATTATTTTCGAAACACTGTCATCCCCCCTAATATACTTCCACAGACCCACCCTATGCCCCCTCTCACTGCCTTAGTACACCAACCCCCCCATGCCTCACCGTATCTCGCCACAATAACTTCCTTCCACAATGAATTTCCTTCAAATTGTATCTCCAAAACCATTTCCCCATTAGTGCTTTATTTAATATTCTTAAATTTTGCACTCCTAAACCTCCACTAGATATTGGAGAACAAACTTTACTTCACTTAACGAGATGGAATTTGGTTTCCTCTCCCAAGCCTCCCCATAAAAAAGTCCGAAATAACTCTCAATCCTATACCCCACCCCTACAGGCAACGGAAATAGGAATAAAAAGTACGTCGGAAGGTGAGATAAAGTGCTTTTAATCAAAGTGAGCCGCCCTCCCTTTGAAAGATACAACCGTTTCCATCCAGCCAACCTTTTCTCCACTTTCTCAATGATCTCATCCCAAATAGCTCTAGTTTTGAAAGTTGCCCCCAACGGGAGACCCAAGTATTTCATAGGCAAAGATGACACTTTGCAACCCATAAGATCTGCTAGGCTATTGATACTAGGCACCTGACCCACTGCAACCATCTCAGATTACCAAGATTTATCTTTAGCCCTGATACAGCTTCGAAATATAACAAGAGTGCTCGTAAGACTTGAATATGGCTCGGATCTGCATCACAAAAGAGAATGGTGTCGTCTGCAAATAAAAGATGTGAAATCATGATTGAGCCATTAGTGTCATTACCCACTGAAAATCCAGTTAGGAAACCTCCATTAACAGTTGCCTTCACCATCTGACCAAGAGCTTCCATAACAATGATGAATAGAAAAGGAGATAAAGGGTCCCCTTGACGTAGTCCACGAGAAGTGTTGAAAAAACCCGCAGATATTCCATTAACAAACACTGAAAAACGGACAGTGGTGATGCAATGTCGAATCCATGAGATTCACTTAACGCCAAAGCCACACCTCCGAAGCATGTAGAAGAGAAAATCCCAATTCACATGATCATATGCTTTCTCTATGTCCAATTTGCATAGAATACCAGGTATACCCTTCTTCAATCTATGATCTAAGCACTCGTTAGCTATGAGTACTGAATCAAGTATTTGTCTCCTCCGAACAAAGGCATTCTGAGGTTTAAAGATGATTTGTCCCATTACCAAACTTAGTCGATTGGCAAGCACTTTTGAAATAATCTTGTAAACCCCACTTACCAAGCGTATAGGACGGAAGTTCTCACTTTCAACTACCCCATGTTTTTTTGGAATAAGGGCAATGAAGGTTGCATTGAGGCATTTTTCAAACTTTCCAAAAGCATATAGCTCAGAGAAAACCTGCATAATATCCTCTTTCACTATCTTCCAACAGTGTTGAAAAAAATCCATTGAAAAACCGTCCGGCCCAGGCGCTTTGTCTTTGGCCATACTCTTAATGACCTTATAAACCTCTTCTTCTTTAAACGGTCTTTCCAACCAACTTGCACTCTGAGTATCAATAGAGTCAAAAGACAACCCATCAAGTTTTGGCCTCCAAGAGGTTGGCTCCTCAAGCAATTTCTCATAATAATTCACAACATAAGTCTCTAATTCTTGGGGGGATGAGAGAACTTGAGTACCAGCAGTGAGCGACTCGATGGCATCGTTGCGCCCATGTGAATTAGCTATTTTGTGCAAAAATTGCGTACATTTTTCACATTCTTTTAATCACAAGGCCTGAGATTTTTGTCTCCATGAGGTCTCCTCCATCAATAGTACTCTCTCCAATTCCGTCGTCACCACACTCTTCCTCTCCAACGCCTCTTTTGAAGGGTCTTCCTCCAACTCTTGTAACTCTTCCAATAAGGTAGTTTTCTGCCTGTCAATACCTCCAAAAACTTCTATGTTCCACTTCTTCAGGTCTTGCTTCAATGCTTTTAGCTTACCTGCAAGAATGAAGCTAGGAGTACCTGTGAGCTGATATGATGACCACCAATCTCGAACCCTATCAACAAAACCCTCTGCTGCTAGCCATATATTTTCAAACATGAAATACTGACGGCCCCTATGAATACCATCAGAATCAAGCATAATGGGGAAATGATCCGAGCAAAGTCGGCTCAACCTTTTCTGACACAAGCCCGGAAAATGTGCTTCCCATGTAGGAGAAATAAGAAATCTATCCAATCTTGACCACCCCCTGTTATTGGACCATGTGAACTCGCCTCCAACAAGGGGAAGGTCCATGAGCTCCAAATCAAACATAAATTCAGCAAACTCCTCCATCGCTGAGGAGGTTCGATGGTTCCCTGATCGTTCGCTAGGAAAACGTGTAATGTTAAAGTCTCTGCCCATACACCACGGTACCTCCCATAAACAATACAAACCCGATAATTCCTCCCATAATCTTCTCATTTCACTATCCAGATTAGGTCCATAAACACCTACAAAAGCCCACTCCCAACCATCAACTACATTTTTAAAAAGATTGGCAACTGAGAAAGTCCCAACACATTCGTGTACCGCCTCTGGAACATTAACTTTGATAAAGTGCTTAGGATTGGAAGTTGAGCACTTTCGTAGACTTTTACAGTCTTATTTATTCTATCCAACCGAACTCCCAACATGAGGATGGTATGTGGTGGATACCTGCATGGAAATGTGTCTTTTTCAGTTCGATCCTTTTACAGTGTGCTCACTAAAGAGCCTGCCATCTGGTATCCTTGGAAGAAGATTTGGAAGCACAAGGCACCCCCAAAAGTCTCCCGTTTTGTGTGGATAGCGGCTCTAGGTAAAATTCCCAAACCACCAGTAGAAATTGGGGAGCAGATCTTATCCCACTTGACCAGATGGAATTTGAATTCATCTCCAATTTCACTCCACAGGAAATCATACTGCATTTTTTCTATACGTGTTGCAACACTCGCGAGAATTAGAAACATTGATAAGAAATATGTAGGTAGATTGGAAAGAGTGCTTTTGATTTGAGTGATCCTATCATCTTTTGACAGATACAATTTCTTCCAACCTGCCAATCTTCGCTCTATCTTCTCAATAGTACATCCCAAATAGATTTAGCCTTGGGGTGGCCCCCAAAGGAAGACCAAGGTACTTCATAGGGAGAGAAGAGGCCTTACAACCAAGGATGTTAGCTGATGTCCGGATGTTACAAACGTTGCCAACTGGAACCAACTTTGACTTGGATAAATTCACTTTTAAGCCAGAAACAGCCTTAAAGCAAAGTAGAAATGCCCCGAGTGCCCGAATCTGGTTTAGTTTTGCCCACAGAAAATAAGGGTGTCATCTGCAAACAATACATGAGAGATGTGAAGAGTACCTCGATGTATATCACCAGCCGAAAAACCAGTCAAGAACCCATTGTTAACCATCGCTGAAATAATTTTGCTACATGCCTTTGTGACTATGACGAATAGAAGTGGGGATAAGGGATCTCCTTGCCTTAACCTCAAGAGTTGTTAAAAAATCCAACTGGGCAGCCATTCACGAATACTCAAAACCATACCGTTAATATGCACCACCTAAACTATGTGCACCATTTCTCCCCAAAACCACACCTCCCAAGCATATATAATAAGAAGTCACAGTTGACATGATCATAGGCTTTTTACATATCCAACTTACACAAGAGACCCAGATTGCCGGATTTTAGTTTGCTATCTAACATTCATTGGCTGAGTGCGGACTCCAAGATCTATCTCCCTGAATAAATGCTTTTTGTGGTTTTGTAATGATCCACCCCAAAACTCCTCTCAAACAATTTGCAAGCACCTTGAACATAATCTTATACACTTCATTCACAAGACTAAGGGGCTGGTAATGCTTACTAGAAATATATTCAGAAGACTGAAAAATATATATAAAAGCAAAAACTGAAACTTGTTAGCAATCATGCAAGCTAGAAGAATTTATTGACAGTCTTCCTCATGGGTTTGCACATGTAACACTGGCTAATCACTATTTCCTGATCATTCATGATTGGGACCAACTAGAAGTGAAATGTTCGATGCAAATTGGATCTGGGAATAGTTGGTACGTTATAGTTGTATGTAATTATTTGTAGACCTACAGCACACTTAAAAATAGTTAAATATGGCAGATGAAAAATATTGTCTGGAACGTTAACTCTTCTTCAGAATTCCAGATAGCGTGGCCTTTGTCAAAATTTCAAATTTGCAATCTTCAAATCTTCACCTTCATCCAATACTCAAATTTTATCTCATCATATAGAGCATTATAGATAAATTCAATCTCTTATCAACCATTACCCATTATCCTTATGGATAAATCTTATCTATCAACCCAAACCAAATAACAAACCTTACCCATTGTTTTGAAACTGAATTTAGCCAATACTAAAAATACTAACAGCTTCATTGGAGCAAAGCTCCATGCTTTGAAAATTATAATGTATTAGATAGATTAGCATCGTAGATAATCAAAAAATTCCTGAAAACGATGAGGAGCCGGATCTGGGATGATATGAAAATCAAGAAAGAAATGGTTAGAATAGAACATCTCAAGCTTATGTGCTGGATGCACGATAATCTCAAAGACTTTAAAATCTCTGTTAGTCTGCTCATTTTGTATGCTCCACATCAAGCATAACAGTGCAGTTCACTACAGAATACCACCTATCTCTTTCCACCCACCCCCTTCCAGCTTTCAAATCATTCAGGTTCTTGGAGTAATCTAAGATACACTATATATGTATAAAAGCGACGACTGAAAAATATATATTATATATATAAGTGAACACTGAAAAATATATATAAAAGCAAGGACTGAACCATGTAAGCTAGAATAATTTATTGACTGATTTCCCCGTGGGCTTGCACATGTATAACTGGCTAACCACTATTTCCTGATCATTCATGAGTGAGACCAACTAGAAGTGAAATGTTTGATGCAAATTGGATCTGGAAATAGTTGGTACATTATAGTTGTATGTAACTATTCGTAGACCTGCAGCATGCACAAAAATAGTCAAATTTGTTAAATGAAAGTTAGTGTACCTTGATGCATTATATAATAAATAGAACCTTTAAAAGAGTGTCAGTGCTACTTATAAAAAAAAAAAAAAAAGTCTGTGATAGCATTTTGATCTCCAAAATGTTAGTTGAGAAACTTGGTGTTCTATTTTCTTACTCTCCTTTTTTTTCGATATTCATGCTGAGAAACCTCACAAACTTTGGTTCAAGGAAGAGAGACCAAGATCTATTTATATAGTGTGCTAAAGTAACTCTGATCCTCAAGAATCATAGCATATAGGTTCTTTAACCTTTTAGAATTCAATAACATTTTTTAATCTATTGGTTATAAAAACTAAAGGGTATAAGTTGACAAAAAAGATTGCGTTGAGACAACTATAGAATACTAATTTTAATTAAAAAATTTGTAACATAATGAGATATATCATTTTTCATTTTATAAGTTTGACTTAATATATATTATTTAACGTTCATTTAATAATAACACTAATGGGGAGTGGATGATGTGGTTTTATAGCACTAGTTTTCCTTTAATAACAATGTGATGGGATAGTTAATAACGTGGCTTCTGAAATTACAAGATTTACCCTAAATAACACCTAGAGGGGGTGAATAGGTGTATGTCACAATTCTTTGTCCCATTTAACTCTTGTCAAGATTAATAAAATCTATGAAATTCTGAATTAGCTCACATGCATCAAATCGCAATATTGCATAGAAGCATAAATATGAATGATAAAGCAAAACAAGCCAACGACGATACAATGATTTTTGGTGACAAAGGAAAACCTTTTAAAGAACTCTTTAAAGGTAAAACCACTCCGGGGCAGTGTTATCAGAACAAGCCAATAACACTATTTGAAGATTAATGCAAGTAAGTTTCTTACAAACCATTTGTAATATGAATCCTTTACTTGCCATGACAAAACAACCCGCTTTGTTCCTAGTGCAGTAGCAGCCAGAACATCTAGCAATTTTCAAACTTGGCTACTTCTCCTAGAACCTCTAGTGGGTGAATTCTCCTGCAAGCACACTATCAATATCCTTGTATTTTGTGTGGCTTACTAAAGCTCTAAGAGAGATAATTCTTGTAAAAGTCCCAAAATTTATTTTCTCTCGTGGCACACTTGGATACCATATAAATATCTGATTGGGTAACCTTATAGCCAATTTGTGCTCCTTGAAGGGTCCTTGAATTGATCGAACTCTTTTTGAATTTCAAAATTGTATTTTTGAAAATGTGCATATGGCCTGCCGTGACAGGTTCCCACCGGAACATTAACTCTTCTTCAGAATTCCAGATAGTGCGGCCTTTATCCAAATTTCGAATTTTGCAATCTTCAAATCGCCATCTTTATCCAATACTCAAATTTATCTCATCAAATGGAGCATTGTAGATAAATTTAATCTCTTATCAACCCTTACCCATTATCCTTATAAATAAATCTTATCTATCAATCCAAACCAAATAACAAACCTTAACCATTGTTTTGAAACCGAATTTAGCCAATACTAAAAATACTAACAGCTTCATTGGACCAAAGCTCCATGCTTTGAAAATTATAATGTAATAGAAAGATTAGCATCTTTCCATTGGATGAAATGAGTTAAACTCAGACTGAATTGGTGTGCATGTCTCAACAATTCTGAAAAGCATTCAATATTTAGAAGATGTTCCAATAGGTTTTTTTCTCTAAAACTGTTGAGATGTGAATTTGGCTATCTATTGATTGCCAAATTATAGCGAAGCAGTTTTGTTTTAGCTTAGTGACTTTGTAACAACTTCCAGAAAGCCATGAAAGGGGAAAATAAAGGATGATAAAAACTTTCTTGCTCTTGGAGATGCTCCTGATTGTTGTTTTTCCTGCTTGAAGAAGTTTTATAGGTTTTCTTTCTCACTTCCATAATTTTCTATATTTGAATTGCAGAGAGAAGTTCTTGTTAAGACTCTAGATAGTTTTTGGAGAGATCATCTTATAAATATGAACAGGCTTAGTTCAGCGGTAACGTACACATTCCTGTTAATTTGGACCTCTGACTTTCCTGTGAGCACAAGGCTTACATAAACTTTCTGGCAGGTAAATGTAAGGAGTTTTGGGCACCGGAATCCTCTTGAAGAATACAAAATTGATGGCTGTCGATTTTTCATCTCCATGCTCAGTGCAACGCGAAGGCTAACTGTAGAAACAGTCTTGCGATATTGGTCATCACCATCAGAATCTTAAGAACTATTCTTCTCATAGTCAGAATATTTTCCATGCTATTAGCATGTATAAGTGCTGCTTCTACCTAAGTTTCTACTTTTGTCTCTGGTTTTTTCATATAGAAATTATCATAAGATCATGTGAACTCAATGTTCTGTTAGCGTGCCCCATAATATTGTCAGTTGGGTTCATTCTATATGAAGTATCTAGTAAAGGACGCTAACTCTTCATATTTTTTTTTCTCTGCACGACCCTTATCAAAAGCTCATGTCATAGTCTAGATGAGAACCATTATTTATTGGTTGGCAGGATGCTTTGGAGATTTTAATGGGATGTTGTTGGTGGGACGGCGTGCCTCAGTTGATATTCTTCTGTGGTCCTGCAACTTCTGCATTGGACTGGTATAAGTTCATAAAAAATGTACGTAGTTTCTCTGGCTGGTACCCAGCAGGGTGGAACCTAGTGGTCAAAGGGTGGGCTTGGAATGAACTGTAGACTCACACATCTTGGATTCGTTGTGGCACTAAGAATTGCCATGCATTACCTGGTCGTGTATCTGGAGTTTACTCGCCACGGATGGGTCCCAAGGGCTTTGGTGAGGTTCAATGTACTAAAAAAAATTGTCTTTCTGGTACTCTTGTATTCTGAACGTAGTTCAAACCAAGTTTCACCTCACACTTCAGGAAATTTTTGTATCTGCAGGATATTGGGGTTACAAATTTCAGATTGTCCTTTAGAAATAAATTCGTCTATAGGATTTAGAGTGAAGATGATTGCAATGAGAATTACTCCTTTTTTGGTTGGTAAATGAATATAAGAGAGCTCAGATAATGTTGTTCCACATAATCAGACAATCTGATCAAGTTACTTTGTTAATTCAAAGACATGGGTTTCTGTCATGGCAATGCTTGAAAGTGGTTTTGCAGCTGCTGTGCATGCTGGCCTTTACCTTCGTGATACATTATCTGCCTATGCAATTATGGATTTTCCAAAAGAATGTCTCTAATCTTATTTTAATTTTTTGGTTTTTCAGCTCAGCTATAAAATCAAATGCCACACCATGCTGTTGTGTCTTTCCAGTGTCTTGCATATAGCTTTGGTCGTGTCAAACTTGTTAGAATCTCACCTATGTTGAATGCCACAGATATGTTCAAGATTTTTCCTCTCATATATTAACATTGGTGTTTCTCTCTTGGGCAGTGTTGTAAAACTTTTAAAATGTATCATTATTGTTACTATTTTTATGAGGTACTATCCTTTGTGAGTTTATCAGCAGCTTCAACAAAATGCAGGAAGACAATTTGTTGTGCTTATTAACAAGAAATTTATGTTCAGAACAAACCCCCGCCCCCAATTTAAAAGTACAATAAAAAACTTGACATTATAGCAATTTTGAGACTTGAGTTGTGATTCAATCAAGATGATGAGTTCTTAAATTCGGTTACATCAGACTTCTCCATGGAAAAGCTTTTCCATTTTAGAAACTGTAATACATTCAAATGTCTCCATTTTGTATATCAATGTTCCTAACTGGCCCCTTGAACCATTTCCTTGCATCCAAGATCCACCAAAGCATTATTGCAGTCAAAGCTACAGCAAGGGCTATTGGTGCATAATTGAAAGTTTTCCATTGAAGAGGGTAGAGAGTTGGCAGCAAGAATGCTGAACAGGTGTAACATATCCACAGGAAGGCTACCAAGCAAATTGGCCTTCTTGCTTTACCCAAATAGAAAGGTCCTGGTTTGAAATTTTCCTCTGCCATGACTAACCTGGCAAAGATTGGGACAGCATAGCCACCAACCCATCCGATTGTACTTATGGAGATGATGGCAGTGAAAACTACATCTAACTTCAGGATGGGCAGGCCGAGGATCATGCTTATGGCTGCACATAGCCACACAGCATTTCTCGGAACCTTTTGCGTTGGGTGAAGCCTCCTCCATATTGGTGAAAATGGAATTCCTTTATCCCTAGATAGTGCATAAACCTAGAAAGAATAGAAGAAACCTTCTTGTTTAGTTCATTCTTGAAATATGCCAAAAAAATGGAAAATATTTTAGTCACAAATAAATTACATAAAAATAAATTCATAAACTGATGTGGTTTGATATAGTACATCAGATTATAAAGTAATTTTTATTATAAAGTAAATTTAATGAATTTTTGAAGACACATCAATTTGTAAGTTTATTTTGTGTAATTTCTTTGTATATGTATCAATTCTGGAGATCCACTTATACTCACAACTCTGGCAGCACTAGTAGTAACTGAAAGCCCACAAAAAAAGAACGATCCCCAGATTATACACAGAAATACAACAGCTCCAGTGGAATTTTGATACCTCCCATGGAATACATCATAAATTATCTGTGCTGGTACAAGGGCACCAGCTGTCTCATTATTCACATCATACAAGTAGTTTGGATCCTGCATTGAAATCACAATACTCAGTCATCCTGAAGCTGTATTTCCCCAAATTTATCACAAGAACAAAAAAAAGAACACCATTAAAGGCAGAAAAATGATATGTAAGTCCTAAATGAACAAGTTTCGCACAAGTCATTTCTTGATCGAGTCCACATTATTACAAAAGACTTGTGTATTTAAAACTTGTATCTAGCATTACTTTTAAAGGCATACCTGAATGCAGAAGGTAAGAGCTAAGTTATAAGCCCACCCAAATGAAGAAATGATCCCAATACTGGAAAGAATGGCAATAGGACCAGTTCTGTCAGCCCCTTTTGTTTCTTCAGTTAGATGAGCTGCAGTGTCATAACCGTATAGACAGTAGTTGCTTAAAAGCACAGATAGTATCACTGCATAAGGTTTGCTGCGTATTCCAGTTGCCTCAGGGGATGTATCAAAGTGAGTGAACACATAAGAAGCTGGTTGTGTTTGCTGTGCCACTAGAGGGAGCATTATAATCACCACTAAACCACCAATTACCTGTATGCTCGAAGGAGCATTTCGAGATGAAAACAGAATGAAAATCACAAGAAATTGGTAATGAACTCCTAAATTTATAACTAGACTACTTGATGCAGTTGGTTCTATTTTATTCTCTGATAATTTTTTCTGAAAGATGAATACAGCACAACAATAAAAAGAAGTTATTTACAACAATAAAAAATGACACAAACTAGAACTTATAAAGGATTACAAAGATAAAAGAAGTTATTTACCAGCCAAATAAATGTTGATCTTTATGAACTTGTTCATATGAAGTTAAAAATGCTCCAACAAACAAGATATTTGAGAAACAGAATGGTTAAATGGCCTCACCTGCCACCATATGGAAATTATGTCCAGGAATGCTATTACTTCTAAGGCGAATGAATTGAGAATAGCCCATATAAGGTTAAGGCCCATATACATGGCCAAAAATACACTTCTTGATGCAAAGTAGCCTCCACCCTTGTTTGTTCCAGTGGACAAAAGAATGATCATCTGCAGTGCCTGCGCTCCTGAATAGGCCTAATGTGGAGAAAAGATGGCATTAAGTTAAAGTGGAGAAAGAAGCATTTCTTGATCAATGATAGCATTTCAAGCTATTGTTTTCTATTCTGGATTGTTGTTGTACTTAATGTATAAAAAACTCAGAATTTGGCAATGAATTTACTAAAAGTAATTCTACAAATTGATGGACTTCGTGTGAGATTTGCAGTATAATAAAATAAACTTTATAATCTAACAATCTACATTAAAACATATCAATTTATAAAATTATTTTTATATAATCACTACTAAAATATTTCTCAGTACTGGAAATATGTGGAAAGGAAGTTGCCAAACCTGTGCTCCAATTCCAGAAATAAGACCAATGGTCTCGAGCCATGCACAACACCATGATGCAAATGGACCCCACTTTGGTCCAGCCAAATGGGCAGCCCAAAAGTATAGAGAACCTGTAGTCTGCTCAAGATCACCTTAACTTAAGCAAATTCAAAATTGGGGAGACAAGAAACCTTAAAAACAAAGGAATAAACAAGCAACTCCTTTGACGAGTGACCAACATGGGCACAAAAGTTGAGATTGTTATAATCATTTGAAAAAAAAAATGATAAAAAATGAAGATTTTTGTCTGGAGGAACAGTAAGATTCTTTACCACAAATCTAAACGATTGATTATTCATGAAAATAGCCACTACTAATTGGTGTTAAGATATACATACAGGGAAGGAAGAGCATATCTCAGCCAAGGCTAGTCCAACAAACCAGGTGAAGAAGGTGACCACCACCCATCCCCATATTAAGCTTGCAGGACCTGCATATCGTAGACTTGGGCCATATAGCGGCGTTCCAGTAAAAACCGCCATGCTCGAAAATGTTATTGCAAGCGTCTTGAATAGAGTCTGAAGAAACCCAAGAGTGAAAAAAATGAAGAGGGTGGATGTTTAAATTGTTGGATTCTTTACAAGAGTTGGGAATTAGTTTCAAGCTTATATCTTTCATCATCAACAAAAACATTTGAAAGTGTTAGATTCTTTATAAAACTGTTAAGGAAAGGAAGGTTTAATTCAGATTATAACCATCTCTCTTCTCAACTCTTGCTTGTATCCAAGCTCATTGAGACGTTTCTCTCCAGAATCCATTTCCAAAGCCTGCTGTCTGACGCCTAATCCATCATGTCCTTCTCTGGAACTCACACTTGCAGTACTGTTACGAAGGTTTGTATTAGGCATACAGACAGGACAATCATTAAATACATTTCCATGCTCTAGGGAAAGTCAGACAACAAGACTAGTTGTTTTGAAATAGTCAGCATCTCGAGTCAATGTATCTGAAAAACAGCAAAGATGGAGGAATATCAGATGAAAACTAATGAACAAATAATTAATTAACAGTACTGTTAAGATTGTATTTGTAACACCCGATCCAGCTGTCCGAAATTTGTGTCCATTTTTTAATTTTATTTATATGGATGAAAGGTCTACTTGGATTTTTTTAACGAGCAAATTTTGGAATTAGACTTCAAGCCTAATTTTTTTTTTTAATGATGGAATATAGATTTTTATTAGACTTAATAATTAGGTTATTTTTGGTTAATATTTATGAATGAAGTGTGATATATTTTGTTTATAACATGTTTTGGTTTTGCATTTTGAAATTAAATGTTTGTAATTTTGCATTTTAAAGGTAAATACTTTGTTATGTATTTTGAATGTCTGAAAATGTTTATAATGTTAATATATATATATATATATATATATGTTCTTTACTTACTAAATTGTTGATAACTAATCACCCCTATCTCTCTAATATTAGATAATATTGATGGTTCAACTAAGAATCAAGAGTAGGAAATTTGAATAAGATTAGATGATTGTAAAGAAATAAGTATCTAAGAATACAAGTAGTTACTAGAGATTTATGTTTAGTAAAATCTATTATTTCATGTGATTTAAGTATTTCAAGACATGTATATTTTAAAAGTTTTTATTGAAATTTTTAGCCTGTTTTGTTGATATTTTCTTTAACATCTTTGTGAAGGAATATAAATGTTTGATTTATATTTTATGGAGACTTTGTGCAATATATATAATTGCATTTTTGGAGACGATTTTAGGTAGCAAGAACTAACTCTCCGGCCCTCCAAAAAGTATTCGAGTGTACTAGTCATGACTAGGTTCCATATTTTGGTTGGTGGTCATGAGAATCGGTGCTTGATATAATATAATTAGAGTAATATTATTTACAATTGTAAAGCAGATAATAGTCTTGTAATTATTTTTAAAAAGAGTGAGATTTATTATTAAAAGTTAATTATTATTTTTTATATAAATTTCATTTTTTATTTATTTTTTTCAAAATTACTACGGATATACTTGCATAATTTATAATTATAAATATTATTTCTGAAGAAAAAAAATTATGGAAAGGAATGTAGCGGCTTTATTTGACTAAGAAAGTACAAGCAGTAGAACTGTATAAGCTACTTTTTTTGACCGATAAAATGGAAGTGGCCAAGGCAAGGAGTCTACGATCCATGCTTACTCAGATGAAGGAAGCTTAGCGGTGGAGCAAAGATATCTTAAAGAATTCAGCAATAAGGTTCAACAGATCATAAAATATTATTCTGGCCGCTTGCAAACAAATTGGATCTCTTCTAATTTTAACTTTTGGCATATCCACTCATGACCAAGATATTACGTACCTTATTTATGTATAATCATATATCTATATAGCCGGCTAGCTAGGCTCTTATATAAGTGTGTACATATTCACAGTTTGAAATTCAACGCGCATGCTTCGATTTGATCAGCACACTGGTTTACTCACACTGGTTTGCTTTCTTTCTCTTAAAAAGATTTTTATAAATTGCCACTGGAGTTCATGGTGAGGGAATATATCAACATTTTACGACTTCAAAATAAAATGAGTAATATTGGGTATAGTTTTCATAGAGTACGTAAATATTAGGTATTCGTTTTGAAAAAAAAAAAATATTATTAAAAAATTAATTATTATTATTTTTTATATAAATCTCATATTTTACTTATTTGTTTTAAAATAATTATGTGACACTTACACATTTGATCACGACTGCAAATATCATTTATACTTTTAGCACTCTTGCTTATGAAAAACATGTGTAAATTAGTCCAATGCCGGGCCGTTCTCGTTGTTTGGTTTTACAAATGAAATATGGTAAAAAATATATATGCTTTTGAAGAAGATTTATTTTAAGTTTTTTTTTTTACATAAATTTGAAGCCTAAAGGTTTTTTTTTTTAGTTTGAAATATAAAGGTTTGCAACCAGTTATTATTTGCTAAGTCAAACAGAAAAAGATCAATATTTAATTTTCTGTGCCATAGAAAAGAGACCCTTAAATATTATCTTGAAGACAGATTAGCTTCGCTCCTGATTATTCACCTGATCCCACTATTTGTCATTGAAGTTAAAATTAAATTTGATTATATATGCAATTAAATAAACATAAAGTTGCTCTCTTGATTATGTCTAAATCTACGAAGGTGATCAAGCAGGTGAATTAACTGCCGATCATGTCGACCCAGTGTAAAAGGAAACAGGTGAAGTTTGTTTGTTTGTTTCAGATCTTCATTCCTCAAGCAGGTAGGTAGGTAGGTGATGACAAGCATAGAAAGCGGTGGCAACAAAAGCATTAGGTGTCAAAGTTAGCAGCGTCAGGTGTTGAGAAGTTAGCGTGAAAGATGGCAGCCATGCATTGTTATTACGTTTGATCTAGAGTCTTTTCCTAGCTTGTTCATTACAAGGATGTTTGGAAATATTTTTAAAATAATATAATATTATATTTATTATTAATATATACAATGAAACTCAGATCAAGTCTTTGTCTAACTGCATTATATACATAAACGAAATCAGATCATAAATACCTTTAGATTTTGTTATTCAAACTAGAGATTAGAAATCTATTCTCTGACGAACAAATAGATTCTAATAAGAAATTAAAAAAAAATGAAAAATTTTAGAAGAGAAAGAATCTTGAAATTGCCTTATGAAATCTCATAAAATCCGTATAGCAGTGAATCTATTTATAGAGGACCAAAGAATGTGATTAAAAAATTATCACTTTACATTAATTTATGTAATCTGATAGGAACGTGTATATTTATTATACTTACTGCTAGCCAACACATAAGTTTGGACTTGGTCGAGCAGTCACAATGCCACTTTGCCAACCATTTCGCACGGGTTTGAAACCCAACAGATGTGACTTTTGGCGTTTTATTAATCTCATGACAATATTTGCATTATTATTGGCACGTAGTTTGAGAGAAAAGTTTGTTTTAAGACACGTTGCGAATATCATTTTTTTTTAAGACAATATTTATCCTCACTAATAATAGTATGCATATGGATTACAAGTAAAATTGCCTCTAAGAAAATGTTAATGTTGTGTTTTGTACGTCTTTGGGTTAGGTTCAAGCAACTCAAAGTCTTTTGGGTTTGGTCTTGCACACACAAATAAGACAGAGAATGAGAGTCTTGGTGATGTTGGAAAGTTTTCGATACCTAAATATATTATTTTAAGAGTTTGTGCTTGAGCTAAAAGAATTCAGAGAGAGCTTCTTTGTATTTAGAGATTAGTTTTTATACTAGAATACTGGGTGGGACTGGTCGTGCCTGGCCTCATGGGGTCATATCTTTTTAGTTGTTCACTTTAGCCAGAGCTCTTTAATGCAGCATGACTTCTGGGGCGACACCATTAATATGGCGTCGCTTCTTGGTTTACTTTACTCTTTTAGCTTTCCTCGTTAGCCCTTCTTTTGTCTGCTTTCAGGAGATCAGAGATGATTCCTTACATTTTCGCCTATCTATTATCGCAAGTTCACGTGACTAGGTATCATGGAGAGGCATCAAGACTTCTAGTTCCATCAATCCTTCCTGGTTTGCCTTTGTAAGGATTACTTCACAGATGGTTTTGCCCTTAGAAATAATCTTTCACAGGAGCCCACCAGTCTCGTTTGAATAGTAATATTTTGTGAATTTTATTGAGATGGGTCAACTTTTTTACGTTAAGATGAGTTTAACTTTTTAGGTTGAAATTTATGAAATAGATTGAAATGAATTTTAACCTTTTTTATAGGAAATTGGAAAGGTAGTGAATCCCCTCCTAGAGTTGAATTTGGTCCAACAACCAAACATAGTTTTCTCTAGAGTTGCTTCCCCTCCTTTATTACGCTTGTCCTTTATTACGCTTTTTTCTACGCTAGTCAGTGATAGAGACTCAATAGAGGTCAAGGGAGGATCTGCCAAACCCCAGTAGCTTCCCCCTCCGTGGCTACTGCCACTCGGGGCCGCTTCAAATAAAAAAAAAATTAATAAAAAATAATATAGCCAATTACATCTGTAATTTAAATTTAAGAATTTATCTAATTACATTAGTAATTTTCATTGATGGGTTATGATTTTACTAGGAGAAATCCTGGGGTTCGGTCCGACCGAACCCCCCCCCCCCCCGTTTGCAGCCCCCCTGTTCCCAGTGGTGGTGGGTAACACCGCCCAGCTCATTGGGACTGGAGGGAGCCAGCGATCTCACCCCTGCGACGGCGGGTTCGGGTTCGAAACGGGTTTAAGGCCGCCAGGGGCACACCGGAAGTCTCGCCAGGGCTCGCCATCGCAGGGGTGGGGTCGTCGGCTCCTTCCGGTCCCGATGGGCTGGATGGTGTCGCCCACTGCCGCCGGTACTGGCGAGGGCTGGGTAAGGCCGAATTTACTATAAAAATTCATCTTCATTTTATTTTTTATTATGTTTTTTTATTTTTTTATTTTATTATATTTTTTAGTATTTTTTTTAAATTTTATTATTTTTATTGTATTTTTTATTATATTTTTTAATCTTTTTTATTGTGTTTTATTGTGTTTTTGTAGAGAATTAAAGGGGGCTGTAAAGGCGCTGGGGTGCAGCCCGACTGCACCCCAGCGTCACCCTTTTACTAGTATGTGTTGATTTAGTTGTCTCAACAGATGGATTAAAATTTTGTTACTTTCTTTTTTATGACTCTATCAGTTCTTTCACATGCTATGTCACTTCTAGTCTCTTTCCGCTAATGTAAAATTTGTGAGGTTTTCTATTATCTTACTTAAAAACAAAAAAAGAATAAGGAGAGAAAAGAACGCGGGCAATATAAAATTGATCATCATATCACCATTGAAAATAGGAACACAAATCCAATGAATATCATAGTACAAAGTGTAGCTGTAATGGCTGTAATGGCAATCTATTCAACCAGTTTACCTAAAGCAGACATAGAAAAGATCATTTTAAGACAATGAAGTGCATCTACAACATATTACAACCTTTACTTTCTTTTCTTTCTCTATTTATAAGAAACTTTGTCCTCTTTGAATGATAGAACAGTTTTAAATGGCTCCATTCTGGAATTCAATATCCCTAACTGGTCCCTTGAACCATTTCCTTGCATCCAACACCCACCAAAGCATTATCAGTGTCAATGATACTGCAATAGCTATAGGTGCATAGTTGAAAGTTTCCCATTGTATAGGGTAAAGAGTTGGCAACAGAAATACTGAACACGTATAACATATACACAAAAAAGCTACCAAGCAAACTGGTCTGCTTGCTCTACCTAGATAGAAGGGACCTGGTTTAAAATTCTTCTCATTCATGACCAGCCTTGCAAAAATTGGGACAGCATAGCTTCCCACCCATCCAACTGTACCAGTGGAAATGATAGCTGTGTAAACTACATTGGATTTCAAGATGGGCAGTCCTATGATAATGGAAATGGCTGTGCACAACCACACTGCATTTATTGGAACTTTCTGTTTTGGATGTAGTTTTCTCCAAACTTTTGAAAATGGAACTCCTCCATCCCTGGATAGTGCATAGACCTAGAAAGTATATAGTATGCGTGTGAAATCAACACTTGTCCAAAAAATTTAAACTTGATTATATTATTAATTTTATATCTTAACATTCTCCCATTGTGGGCTAGACATTCCTTCAATGATTAGACCCAACAAGTGAAACATTTAATTAAATGGGAGTAGAGTATAGAGTAAGGGTTCAAGTTTAGGACTTCTACTCTGATACAATGTAAAATCACCACCTGTTCTAAAAAGGTTAAACTTTTGAAATAAGTGGTGATTTTATATAGATTTTATTATTTATTATATATCTTAACATGCGTGGATGGTCATTGTTAGAGAGAGAGAGAGAGTGAGAGAGAGATTGATTCGGGTTTGCTTACTACTCTAGCAGCACTAGCTGTGACTGCGAGCCCTGCAAAGAAGAATGTTCCCCAAATGATACAGAGAAAAATTATGGCTCCAGTACCACTGCGATACCTTCCATAAAATGCACCATAAATTATCTGTGCAGCAACCAGTGCACCTGCTGTTTCATTGTTTGGATCATATAAATATGCAGGATCCTGCAATATTAACCTTAATATTATCTATCTAATGTTCTCTGCCCAAAAACAGAAACAAAACTCTACCAGAAAATCTTCAAACTAAGCATATATACCTGGATGCTAAAAGTAAGGGCTAAGATATATGCCCATCCAAATGCTGAAATGATTCCCATGCTACAAAGAATGGCCGTGGGACCAGTTCTTTCAGCGCCTTTGGTTTCCTCGGTGAGATGAGCCGCAGTGTCGTAGCCACACAAACAGAATTGGCTTAGAAGAAGTGACATTATTACTGCATAAGGTTTGCTATGTATGCCTGTCTCCTCGGGAGATGTTTCAAAATGAGTAAAAACGTATGATGCTGATTGTGTTGGGCTTGCTATCATGGGAAGAGCTACTATTATAACAAATCCGCCAATAATCTTTGTTGCTTAGTTGACTCTACTTACTGTATACACCGCACACCATTCCTTCTTGTTGCCACTTGTAATTTTTGTCTTATGCAGACTCTCTTGCTTGCTGAAATAATCAAAAGGCCGGCAAAACTTTGAGTTATGAAAAATTCTATTTATAAATTGGCATATAGAGGAGGCATCATTCTCCATATGCATCTTTGAGATGTGACATTAAAAAACTTAAAAATTAAAATTTTGAACTTCTCTTATTAAAGCTTGGGTAACTTTCACAAAAATAGTAATTAATCAATAGATAGTAGATGTCATATATTCATATAATCACAAAGTCTAAAAAATTGTCATAATATAAACAAACACACACACACACACACACATATATATATATATACATACATACATATATATATATATATATATATAATTTAGTATCAAGATAGGAAGTCCCATGATGATGGTAATGGCTACACACAACCACACTGCATTAACGGGAACCTTGAGCTTTGGATGTAACTTTCTCCAGACTGATGAAAATGGAATTCCTCCATCCCTTGATAGAGCAAAAGCTTAGGGAGAAGAAATTATGTACATGTGTTGTAATTTGATGGCTGTAAATTCAAGCAAGTGTAATACACGGGCAGGTAATGAATAGAAGAAAATCACCACACAAAGAACAGAACACTTCTGCAGAGTTTTGTAGAAGAACAGAGCAGAAAAACAGGGGAGTTTAATGTTCTAAATTGATCTTTCTTCCTTCACCATTTCTGCAGTAAAAAACCTGTTGGGTTGTTTGTGTGGAGTCTAGTTCAGTTTTTTGTTCAAGCATCTTGAGTAAATGAGCATCTATCTTCGCAAACTTTTGCTTCTATTCGAGCTCATTGAAACGCTTTTCTGCACAATCCGCTTGCAAAGCTTGCTGAGTGATGTCCGTATTTTCATCTCTGATCATCATCCATATAAATTTCAAGAAAAGATATTTAAAATTTTAAATTGTATAACTGTCGTGTAATTACTTTAAAAAAGTGAATAAAACATGGATCTCACGTAAAAATTAAAATAAAAATAAATAAATTTGGATTACGCGATAGTTATGCACCACATAATTGTACGTAGAATTTCTCATGAATTTATCAGGGAGACACGCATGAAAACCATTAAATATCTTTCCGATTTCTTTGGAGAAAAATAATACTAGTTGTTTGACATTTAGACAGCATCCTTTTCGGGTCGTTTTAAAAAAGAAAAGGAAACCTATTGGAAATTAATTTTTCATTAGCAGTGTTGTTACTTGTTGGGATGTTCATACGTAAACTTGAGTGATAAATCATTAGCAAAAATAATAGAAAGGGAGACAGCGGCTTCATTTGACCAAGGAAATTCTTGTAGTTGAATATACAATTTTGGAAATTTGTTTTTAAAATTTTTCACTCTTTTCTTTTCAATGAGCATTTTCCATTCTCCTGTTGCTTTAGATTGATACCTATCAAGGCTATTACAGTTGATGTGGTGGTAGTCTTCTTTGCCATCAATCAGTTTGAAGCATAAAAATAAAAATTTCTGTTCTAATATCATTGACGAAAGAGTTTGTCCCTTACAACATTTGTAGATGTGGACCAGGGCATGCAAATCTTTCAATAACCCAAAAATCTCTATATTGGATTAGAATCTAAACATAAGGAGTTTATGGATTAATACTTAGCTTTCAAAATGTTGATCAAAGTGATTCAGATATTTCTATCTATATTTATATGTTAGTAAGGTAAATAGTTAGGGGTCTCTAAAAGAAACTTATCAAGAATGTATTTGTGCAGAACAGAGAATAGCACAACAGAAAACCAGAGCAACTAGCAAAACAATGAAACTAATCAGCTATGCCACCTAATCAGTAATGCAAGCTTAGCATAATTAGAAAAACTTAATTAAGAAACTAAAGTAAGCTAAATATCTGTTCATAAAACATCCACAAGACATGATGGGACACAAACTTCATAAAAAAGCTGACTTGAAGTTTTGGTTCGATTATGTTGTATCAGTACTTAGTTGTGTTCTTTTTACTGAATGTGAGATTTTCCATCACAACTGAAACTCAAAAACATCATGGTCAAATATGAGCAGATATTTTATGCACTGACTTAAGAGTGGATATGCAATTCCAGCCTCTTTTGTGGATTCAACAAGGGGATTTCACATTGATAATAGGGAAAAAACTCTTATGCAGAACATATTACCAAGCTGATTGTATTGCTTTATTTGCTTTAGATTGAAATGCTTGAAGTAAGTTGAAATGAGTTTATTTCTATTATAGGAAATTGAAAAGGTAGTTGAAATGAGTTTATTTCTATTATAGGAAATTGAAAAGGTAGTGAATTCCGTCAGTGATTAGTTTGAGTTGAGTTGGGTCCAACAATCAAATACAGTTTTCTCTAGAGATAGCTCTTTCGTATGTCTTAAACATGCTTCCCCTCCTTCACTATGCTCGCCCTCTTTCAAAGAGGTGAACTAACTCATATCTCTTACTCTAGAAAACAATCCGGGATCGTCGCTTTTCCCTACTCTACAGTCAGTGATAGAGACTCAACAGAGGTCGAGTGAGGATCGCTCGAACCCCTGTAGCTTCCCCTTTTGTGGCTACCGCCACTGGGGCCGCTTCAAATAATAAAAAATTAAATGAAAAATAATATATCCAATTACATCAGTAGTTTAAATTCAAGAGTTTATCTAATTACATTAGTAATTTTCATTGAAGGGTTGTAATTTTCCTAGTACGTGTTGTTTTAGTTTTCGCAACAGATGGATTCAAAATTTATTACTTTTTTGTTTTTTTTTTTTAATGACTATATCAGTTATTTCGCATCCTATGTCAATTCAAATCTCTCTCCACTAATGTAAACTTTGTGAGGTTTTCCATTATCTTAGAAACAAAAACGAATAAGGAGAGAAAAGAACCGGGGAAATATAAACTTGATCATCATATCCCCATTGAAAATAAAAACACAAATCCAATAAACATCATAGTACAAAGTGTAGCTGTAATGACACTCTATTCAACCAGTTTACATAAAGTAGACATAGAAAAGATCATTTTAAGGCATTGAAGTACATCTACTACATATTACAACCTTACTTTCTTTTCTTTCTCTATTTATGAGAAACTTTGTCCTCTTTGAATGATAGAACAGTTTTAAATGGCTCCATTCTGGAATTCAATATCCCTCACTGGTCCCTTGAACCATTTCCTTGCATCCAACACCCACCAAAGCATTATCAGTGTCAATGATACACCAATAGCTATAGGTGCATAGTTGAAAGTTTCCCATTGTAGAGGGTAAAGAGTTGGCAACAGAAAGACTGAACAAGTATAAGATATGTATAAGAATGCTATCAAGCAAATTGGCTTGCTTGCTCTTCCCAAATAGAAGGGACCTGGTTTAAAATTCTTCTCATCCATGACCAGCCTTGCAAAAATTGGGACAGCATAGCTTCCCACCCATCCAACTGTACCAGTGGAAATCACAGCAGTGTAAACTACATTGGATTTCAAGATGGGAAGTCCTAAGATAATGGAAATGGCTGTGCACAACCACACTGCATTTACTGGAACTTTCTGTTTTGGATGTAACCTTCTCCAGACTTTTGAAAATGGAACTCCTCCATCCCGGGATAGTGCATAGACCTAGAAAGTAGAGAGTATGCGTGTGAAATCAACACTTGTCTCAAAAGCTTAAGCTAGATTTTATTATTTATTTTATATATTAATACTTCTCCTCACTTGTGGACTAGACATTCCCTCAATGAGTAGGCCCAATAAATGAAATATTTAATTAAAGGGGATAGAGTATAGAGTCAAAATTCGAACTCAGGACCTCTGCTCTGATACAATTTCAAATCACCACTTGTCTCAACAAGTGATGATTTTACATAGATTTTATCATTTATTTTATATCTTAACATGCGTGGATGGTCATTGAGAGAGAGAGAGAGAGAGAGAGAGAGAGAGATTCAGGTTTTGCTTACTACTCTAGCAGCACTAGCTGTGACTGCGAGCCCTGCAAAGAAGAAGGTTCCCCAAATGATACAGAGAAAAATTATGGCTCCAGTACCACTGTGATACCTTCCATAAAATGCATCATAAATTATCTGTGCAGCAACCAGCGCACCTGCTGTTTCATTGTTTGGATCATATAAATATGCAGGATCCTGAAATATCAACCCCAATATTATCTATATAATGTTCTCTGCCCAAAAACAGAAACAAAAATCTATCAGAATCTTTAAACTAAGCATATATACCTGGATGCTAAAAGTAAGTGCTAAGATATATGCCCATCCAAATGCTGAAATGATTCCTATGCTACAAAGAATGGCCATGGGACCAGTTCTGTCAGCGCCTTTGGTTTCCTCGGTGAGATGAGCCGCAGTGTCGTAGCCATACAAACAGAATTGGCTTAGAAGAAATGACATTATTACTGCATAAGGTTTGCTATGTATGCCTGTCTCCTCAGGAGATGTTTCGAAATGAGTAAAAACGTATGATGCTGATTGTGTTGGGCTTGCTATCATGGGAAGAGCTACTATTATAACAAATCCGCCAATGACCTGCAATTTGCTTTGGTGACATGATTGTGAGAAGCTAATTTGCTTATATATTCCAATATAAGAGTTCAAGTTTTATATGAGTCTTAATTACTTTGATCAGTCTTAGATCCATTCTTTTAAGCTACACACAAACAACATTTTCCACTTTGTTTTTGGTCAGAATTGGATCATGCAGAATATTTCTGATACTAACATATATATATATATATATGTATGTATGTATGTATGTACTAGCAGAACCTCAAATTAAGAGCGCACCTGCCACCATACAGAAATCATGTTGAGGAATGCAATGACTTGCAATGCAAAGGAGTTCAGCACTGCCCATATTAAGGTAAGAATTATATACATAGATAAAAATACGCTCCTTGTTGCAAAGTAGCCTCCACCCTTGTTTGTCCCAGTGCCCAAAAGAATTATTATTTGCAATCCCTGTGCTCCAGAATAGGCCTGATAGCAAGGAAAAGAAGAAGAAGATGAAGATTAAAAAAGAAACTTTGCGATGAGAACCAAACATCATATTTGGAATCATGAATACATTATTGATAGCTAACTAAACATTATCACTGAACTTCCTGAAAAGTACACTTTACATCCTCCATTTTTAGATGTTTGCAGTTTGCGTAATATTAAGTACAGTCGTGGAATGTGCAAACATCGTACAAATGCTTCAAAAAAGAGTGGAGGTCTACTATTAAAAAATCAATTATTTTCATATGAGTCCCATACTCATTCACTTTTTTTCCTAAGCATTTGCACGCTGTTTGCATAATCTACTACTGCTAAAAGTGTATATTGCATCATTTCTCCTACACATTTTACATCATCACAAACTACTAAAAGTGTATATTGCATCTTTCAACTTCAAAACATGAAAAAGAACATCACTGTCCAATTCTGATTGTTAAGATAGATAAAGAAAAAAGTTATTTAACACAATCTTAACAATTTTATTTTTCTGTATATAATAGTTTTGAGGATGCAATGTATCAGTTTTGATAGATTGAGAGTGGGAAGCAAAATGAAAAGTGTGTTTTTCACCTTAGACTTCAGTGCTGCATGGGGAGAATTAAGCACGTACCGATGCGGCGATTCCAGAAATGAGACCGATAGTTTCTAGCCAAGCACAGCACCAGGATGCAAATGGCCCCCACCGAGGTCCAGCTAAGTGTGCAGACCAAAAATAAAGGGAGCCAGTAGTCTGTTTAATGACTTGCAATCAGTTCATATATATGAAGAATGGGGACTCTTGAGATGAAAAAGAAAGTGAATATATATGTTTACAAATATCAAACAGCGGATAGAAAAATTACACCAAGAGATATGAGTGATCTATTCGGTTGAATCAAAAGCCTACATCCACCATAAATTTACTTCCTTGTTGTTTATTACATTAATTATGATAAATTTACTTCGTATTTGAATAAATTGTGGCATCTGAATAAGAAGAAAATTCCTTTGTAAGTAGGTTATTGACATCATGCCATGTTTGCATGTGTGGGGGTGGGGTAGACATTGCTGAAATAAAATATCCATTGTGTTCACGCAAGGGAATATATTTTGGAAACCTTTATAATATATATTTATTTTATTAATTATGATGTCATGATTGAGTGATCATTAGTAATCAAGACATGGTAAAGAGAATATACGGAATCTTAAAAACAACAGATTCTTTAAGAAGAAGAAGAAGAAGAATGATGCATACTGGAAAAGATGAGCAGATCTCAGCCATGGCAAACCCAACAAACCAGGTGAAAAAGCTGACCACAACAAAACCCCATATCATGGTTGCAGGGCCTGCATATAGTAGGCTAGATCCGTATATTGGAGTTCCAATGAAAAGTGCCATGGTCGAAAATGTTATCGCAAATGTGTTGAATAAACTCTGCATTAATACCCCAAAAAGAGAGCAAAACCCATGTCAATAATCTTGAAATTAAACATGTCAATGGAAACAAACAGATAAAAGGACTGAAAAAAACTGTCATATACCATTTCTCTTCTGAGTTCCTGCTTGTATCCAAGCTCGTTCAGCCGCTTTTCTCCTGAATCAATCTCCATAGTTCTGGGATTCAAGCCAACATGTGCCTCTCTAAAAGCCATTTGTGCTGTGCTTCAATGGGTAGAAGTATCTTATCTACCAAAATATGTTAAGAAGGGAGAAAGTTGAACTCTCAAGCATGATCCTTCATCAAATGAATGTCAAGACACACGGTGAAACTGGTTTTCTTGTAAACCTTTAAAAACTTCTGGGTATTGACTTTCATGCATGATCCTTGCACGTTGAAGTTCAAGTACTGGTCCCTCAAATTGTTTTTCACGCTAACTCATAATTATTTTACTCGATTATTGACTGAGGCATTCCGCTTAGATTTTTTTTCTTGGTCAGAATTCGGTTCTCTACCCTCTCACTAGAATCCGTTAAATTTGACGTAAACCGAACTAAACCCCACAAAAATTACGGCCAACAAAGTGTATGAAAAGTCAAATACATCTGATTTGAACATAAAACTGTTTGTTAAAAGGTTGTACTAGAATTAGCCCACACCTAATCTGCACGTGCAGTAAACACTGTGCGAAAGAAGAAGAAAGTTGACCGAATAATTGAGAGATATTATAATATTATTGAATCAAATTTCATTAAGCCAAATGAGACTGATTATATTATATTAATTTACAAGCTTTCTAGTTTTTGAAGTTTCCTTTTCGATGCTCCATCATTTATGGCAAGCCTGGTTAAGTACTGCTGTTTTTCTGCTATTATTTTACCAATTAAGATCGATGGCAGTTATTCAAGGTTGCATCAAAATATAGAAAACTTATCAATGGCAGATATTTGAGTTTTCATTAAAATAAAACTTATCTCTGCAGCTTATTTGAATAAGAAAGTAATCAATGAATCAGTCATGATAAGCAGCAGATCATATGAGAGAAAAATAATCTTTGTTGCTTAGTTGACTCTACTTACTGTATACACCGCACACCATTCCTTCTTGTTGCCACTTGTAATTTTTGTCTTATGCAGACTCTCTTGCTTGCTGAAATAATCAAAAGGCCGGCAAAACTTTGAGTTATGAAAAATTCTATTTATAAATTGGCATAGAGGAGGCATCATTCTCCATATGCATCTTTGAGATGTGACATTAAAAAACTTAAAAATTAAAATTTTGAACTTCTCTTATTAAAGTTTGGGTAACTTTCACAAAAATAGTAATTAATCAATAGATAGTAGATGTCATATATTCATATAATCACAAAGTCTAAAAAATTGTCATAATATAAACAAACACACACACACATATATATATATAGATATATACATAAATATATATATATATATATATATAATTTAGTATCAAGATAGGAAGTCCCATGATGATGGTAATGGCTACACACAACCACACTGCTATTATTTTACTAATTAAGATCAATGGCAGTTATCCAAGGTTGCATCAAAGTAAAACTTATGTCTTCAGCGTATTTGAATAAGAAAGTAATCGATGAATCAGTCATGATTAGCAGCACAGATCATATGAGTGCAAAATAATCTTTGTTGCTTAGTGGACTCTACTTCCTATATACACCGAACGCCATTCTCTGTTGTTGCCACTTGTAATTTTTGTCTTATGCAGACTCTCTTGCTTACTGTAATAATCAAAAGGCCGGCAAAACTGACTTATGAAAACTTCGATTTATAAATTGGCTTAGAGGAGTCATCATTCTCCATATGCATCTTTGAGATGTGACATTAAATTGGCATAGAGGAGTCGTCATTCTCTTATTAAAGTTTGGGTATCATTTTGCCCCCTTCATCAAAAAGTACTATGTTAACTTGGATGGAAATATGTCCTAAATAGCAAAGCTACCCCCTTAACATTAAACTATAACTTTCACAAAAATAGAAATTAATCAATAGATACCAGATGTCATATTCATAAAATAATCACAAAGTCTAAAAAATTGTCATAATATAAATAAACACATACACATATATACATACATACATATATATATATATAATTTAGTTTCAAGATAGGAAGTCCCATGATGATGGTAATGGCTACACACAACCACACTGCATTAACGGGAACCTTGAGCTTTGGATGTAACTTTCTCTAGACTGATGGAAATGGAATTCCTCCATCCCTTGATAGAGCATAAGCTTAGGGAGAAGAAACTATGTACATGTGTTGTAATTTGATGGCTGTAAATTCAAGCAAGTGTAATACATGGGCAGGTAAAGAATAGAAGAAAATCACCACACAAAGAACAGAACACTTCTGCAGAGTTTTGCAGAAGAACAGAGCAGCAAAACAGGGGAGTTTGATGTTCTAAACTGATCTTTTTTCTTTCACCATTTCAGCAGTAAAAAACCTGTTGGGTTTTTTGTGTGGAGTCTGGTTCAGTTTTTTGTTCAAGCATCTTGATTAGATGAGCATCTATCTTCTCAAATTTTTGCTTGTATTCGAGCTCATTGAAATGCTTTTCTGCACAATCCGCTTGCAAAGTTTGCTGAGGGATGCCCATAAAAAATACATAATAAAATGTACATCTTCTTATTAATTTAAGCTTTTAGGAAACATATTGATTTAAGGTGATATCAAAGTAGAGATCCTGAATCTGAATCTTTACTCTACACTGCATTCCATTTAATTAAATATTTCATGTATTGAATCATTATGGAATATAAGCCATATGATTTGAATTTTCTATTGGAGTGCTACTAAGAGTGTCACATTGTGTTAATGAGTAGTATTCATGTTGTGTTAAAACATTTATATTATTTTATATGGGTAAACCCTAATCCAACATGTTAAACTTATCGTGTCAAAATCTCAAATTCTAATACAACTCATTAATATAACGTGTCTTGTCAACTCATTTTGACCAATTAATGAATATTACGAAATAAGTTAACACGGCAACTTTTTTATGTATATGGGTTGAATAGACTCAAAATGAACTCATTTAATCTGATTAAATTTAGCATAATTTTATATAAATGTTAAAATCACAGTATTTATAAAAATTATAAAACTAACGATAAGTCCAAAATTACAATCCAAACAAAAAAAATATCAAATTTAAATTTTAACAATTTTACTTTTAGATATAAAGGTACAATTTTAATTTTAATTTTCTTATTATTTTAGCGGGTTATAATGGGTCAAAACTAGTTGACCCATTATCAACCTATTAAGGCATTTGTAATAGTTTTGCTAAATTTTTTTTTAAAAAATACAAATTTGCACATTTTTCAAAAAAAATTCGTTATATTTGATTATTTGTGAGGAGAAGAAAGTGAGAAGAAAGGAATAAAAAAAGATTTTTTTTTATTTGTGAATAGTAACCCTCAAAATTTGGAGAGTTTTGAAAGATTACTATTTACAAGTGGAAAAAAAAATATATTTTTATTCTCTTCTCTCTACATTTTTCTCTCCACTTTTAATCAAATGTAATCAAATTTTTTTGAAAAGTACACAAATTTTTACTTTTTGAAAGAAAATTTTAACAAGACTATTATTAGTGCTCTTAAGCATTCGTGTCTTAATAGGTCAATCCGTTTTAACTTAAGTCCATTAATACTAAATCTTAATCTACTATCATCATATATTGTTCACGTTAAATTAAAAGATCGTATAACATATTATCACTTGTAAGCATTACACCTAATTTGCACGTGGAGTAAGCACTGCGAGCCAGAAGAAGAAAGTTGACTGAATAATTGTCAAATTATAATATTATTGAATGATTTCATCCAGCTGATGAGACTGATTATATTAATTTAGAAGCTTTCTAGTTTTTGAAGTTTCCTTTCTAGATGCTCCATCATTTATGGCAAGAACTTGGCCTGGTTAAGAGCTGGTTTTCTGCTATTATTTTACTAATTAAGATCAATGGCAGTAATCGATGAATCAGCCATGACAAGTAGCAGATCATATGAGAGAAATATCATCTTTGTTGCTTAGTTGACTCTACTTCCTATATACACCGCACACCATTCTCTAGCTTACTCTGTGTGAGTTTTTTCTTGCAGGTTTTTTTGTTATTTTCTGGCTTGTTTGTCTTCTAGATCTTTTGGCTATGTATTTGAACGTTTTTGATTATTGGTTCTAGTACTTTTTGATACCTAGGTTTTGGTTTTTTCATGCCTTAATGTATACCCCCTAGTGGTTATTTGTAATCTCGATTTTTTTCTGCCATAAATGAGAGTTATTAATAAAATTGGGTCTAGATTACTCTTGAACATGTGGTTCCGTCTCTTCTCTAATAATAAAAAAAGTAAAATTGGTGATCATGTCGACCCAAAGGAAAGGAAACAGGTGAAGTTTGTTTGTTCCAGATCTTCATTCCTTAAGCAGGTAGGTAGGTGATGACAAGCATACAAAGCGGTGGCAACAAATGCATGGGGTGTCAAAATTAGCAGCGTCAAGTAGTGTTGAGAAGTTAGCGTGAAAGATGGCAGCTATGCATCGTTATTACATTTAATCTACAGTCTTTTCCTAGCTTCTTCATTACAAGGTTGCTCCATGTCAACCATCTAGATGGATGTTGAGGCGTGTTAATATTGTGTTTTGTATGTTTTTGGGTCAAGTTCAAGCAACTTAGGTCGTATGGGCTTGGTATTGCACACACAAAGAAGACAAGGAGAATAAATGTCTTTGTGAGACCGGGGAGTTTTCGATACCTAAGTTAGTATGTCGTTTTAAGAGTTTGTGCTTAACCTATAAGAGTTTAGAGAGAGCTTCTTCATTATTATTTTTTTTTTACAAGTAAAATATATTAATAGAAGGCAAAAGCCGATATACAAGGTACATAGGCCTATCAAATAGGCACATTGGTTACAAGAAAATCATGAAGGTCCATGCTGTTGAAGTCAACGGCAAGGGACCATGTACAAAGAGTTCTGAAAAAAAAACACATTTAGCTCGTTCTGCGATCTCTCATTATCTGCAAAGGTTCGTTCATTACGCTCTTGCCAAAGGCACCACATAATACATATAGGGATCATCTTCCATATAGCTATGATTTGACGCTCGCCCCTTATGGAAGTCCAGCAAGCCATCAATGCTGCTATGGCCTCTGGCATGACCCAAGCTAGCTCCAATCGTCTAAAAACCTCGTTCTAGAGAGTTCTAGCGATCTCGCAGTGTAGAAGGAGATGATTTACCGACTTGCCCCCACCATGACACATACAACACCAATCTACAACAATAACTCCCCTTCTCCTCAAATTGTCAGTAGTAAGGATTTTCCCTAATGAAGCTGTCCAAACAAAGAATGCCACTTCGGAGGTGCTTTGTGAGAGCTTTTTCATATTTGGAGATTGATATTTATACTATGATATAGGGTGGGGAAGGTCATGCATGTCCTCGTGCGACCATATCTTTTCAGCTATTCATTTTAGACAGGGCTCTTTAATGCGGCATAACTTCTTGAGCGATGTCATTAAGGCGGCGTGGCTTCCCAGTTTACTTTACTCTACTGACTTTTCTTGTTAGCCCTTCTTTTATCTACTATCAAGAGATTAGAGAGGATTCGTTACTTTTTTTCCTGTCTATTATCACAAGTTCACGCGAATGGGCATCATGGAGAGGCGTCAGGGCGGCGAGTTCCCTCAATCCTTGCTGGTTTACCTTTGTTACTTCACAATTTCAAACTCAAGTTCTTAAAGTTCTCCACCTTGAGATTGAGGGAAAATGTTGAAGATAGTATAAAATAAAGATAATCTTGAATTGATATTATCTTAATTTGATTAGATTTTCATAATATTTAAAATATTAACTTTATTTTATCTCAATGTAATTTTCATCATATAAATATGAATATATGCCTTGTATTCAATAACAAGTGAGAAAGCAAAGATGTAGCCGTTAAAAGTTTCTTGCCCTCTTTATCCTGTTAATCTTCTTTTATATTATATTTTATTATATTTGTTGAATCCAAGATTTCAAATTTCGTATCTACGTGTAGATTTTGATGATAACAAATAAATTCAAGTCTCAAACTCAAATTATTTACGCAATGGAGCGAAGCGCACATCAAGCATAAAACAACAAGTCTACAAATGAAGCTCACAGATTATTTTTGTACATCTCTTGATTAAATTCGAAATTGGATTAAGGCTTCAAATTACTCTTTTTTCTCATAAAACATCAAATTACTTTTTTCACATATGCAAAACATCTTTAAATGTCTTAGTTTTGAAAATTATATTTTTCACGTGTGCATAATATCATCAAACAATATAATTTCGAAAATTATATTTTTTTATATAAAAATTTGAATATGTAAGATAATTGATTATCATATTTGACATGTGCATATTTTGTTTGAAAGTTTTGAAGAGTAATTGTGTGTTTTTTTGACAAATGCAAAAGGTAGATGATTTTGTTTGAAAATCTTAAATGGTGGTTGTGTGTTTTTTTGATATATGAAAAAAGAAAATGATTTAGTTTGAAAAATAAATCATGCTCATTTTGTCATGTATGACAAGCAAATGATTTGATTTGATTTTTTTGAAAAATGAATGAAGTTATCTTTGACAAATGTAAAAAAGAAATGCTTTTATTTGAATTTTTTGAAAAGTGAATAGTATTCTTATTTGACATGTGAATCTTTTCAAATTTGAAATTGAAGACTCATTTGCCTATAAATAGCTCACTTGAGTTTTGCAAAAATCACAACAAAAGTTTACACATCTATTGCTAAGTTTTGCATTATTCTTTCAAAACTCTTATTCTTTTTTTTCTAAAATTTTGAACCTTAATTCTTATTCTTTTTTAGAGAGATATAGGTTGCGCTGTATTATTTCTATCCCACTCATTGAAAAGTGTACTTTGATAGTCTACCCACTATCAACTCTTGTATCAGTAAGAGGGTGCGTATAACCCTTGTGTGTGTAGAAGGTGTTCTACACAGGGAATAGTTGAATCACCAAGTGTGAGGTGATTAGAAGTATAGAGGGCGTTCTATACGGATTCTTTGGAGCGGTGCTGCTCGAAGGTATAATAAGTTTTTATCTCCACCTAAAAGAGATTGACTAGTGAATTTGGGATCTTCAAGGGGTAGCTTGAGGCGAGGACGTAGACAGTGAGGCTGAACCTCATAAAAATACTGAGTTTGTTTTTTCTTACCCTACTCTTTACATTTCTTACTACTTTATATTCTATTTATATTTTATATTGTGTATTTGATTTATAAGTATTAATTTTTATAATATAACCCAATTCACCCCTCCTCTTGTGTTAGTCATCTGGACAACAATCTTTTTCTATCATAGTATTAGAGACATTGGCTAATGCTAGGCTCGATCCTATGAAATATTTAACTTCCGTTAGTTTTATCTCTAACAAAAATTTCAACCATTCAATTATGTCTTGTCTCAAATCAATATATTTGAAGTATTTCTATTAGCTGTGAGACTTTTTTTATTGGGTTTTGATCTGTTGTGAGCATTGTTTGAAACCTCAAATCTGATTTTGGCCTTTTGATTTTGGTCCAATAGTTGACCAAGCCCATATATAGCCATTTTTTGCCACATCTCCAGATTTGATATTCCAGTTGCTAACCACTTCATCGCCAACAACATCATCTCATTGGAGATCGTAATTAATGAATATGAAGGCTATTTTCGAATTTCAAACTAAAGTTTCGAAAATTCTCCATCTTTAATTTGAGGGAAAATGTTGAAAATAATATCAAATCATGATAATCTTGATATTATCTTGATTTGATATTCATATTTATCAAGTTACTTTGATTTGATTTTCATAATGTTTAAAATATGTTCAATTATATCTTAATTTGTTTTTCCTATAAATAGGAATATATGCTGTTTATGCAATAACAAGTGAGAAAACAAAGATGTAGATGTTATAAGTTTCTTGCCCTTTTTCTCCTCTCCAACTTCTTTTATATTATATTTTATTTTTCTATCATTTAGCAGCCCGTTGACCCTGCAGTGATCCTTTGTTAACTTTTTTTAAATTGAAATAAATTTAACTTTTTAGGTTGAAATGTATGAAGTAAATTGAAATGAGTTTAACTCTGTTATAGAAAATTGAAAAGGTAGTGAATTTCATCAATGTGATTAGTTTGAGATAAGTTGAGTTAGGTCCAACAACCAATACAGTTTTCTCTAGGGAGAGCTCTTTCGTATGTCTTAAACAAACTCCCCTCCTTCACTATGCTCGCCATCTCCCAAAGAGGTGAACTAACTCATACCTCTTACTCTAGAAAACAATCCAGGGTCATTGCTTTTCCCTACTCTACGGTCAGTGATCGAGACTCAACAGAGGTCGAGGGAGGATCCCCTGAACCCCTGTAGCTTCCCCCTCTGTGGAAATATAAAAAAACTTGATCATCATATCACCATTGAAAATAAAAACGCAAATCCAACAAATATCATAGTACAAAGTGTAGCTGTAATGGCAATCTATTCATCCAGTTTACATAAAGTAGACATAGAAAAGATCATTTTAAGGCATTGAAGTACATCTACGAGACTACTACATGTTACAACCTTTACTTTCTTTTCTTTCTCTATTTATGAGAAACTTTGTCCTCTTTGAATGATAGAACAGTTTTAAATGCCTCCATTCTGGAATTCAATATCCCTCACTGGTCCCTTGAACCATTTCCTTGCATCCAACACCCACCAAAGCATTATCAGTGTCAAGGATACAGCAATAGCTATAGGTGCATAGTTGAAAGTTTCCCATTGTATAGGGTAAAGAGTTGGCAACAGAAAGACTGAACAAGTATAAGATATGTATAAGAATGCTATCAAGCAAATTGGCTTGCTTGCTCTTCCCAAATAGAAGGGACCTGGTTTAAAATTCTTCTCATCCATGACCAGCCTTGCAAAAATTGGGACAGAATAGCTTCCCACCCATCCAATCATGCCAATGGAAACAACGGCAGAGTAAACTACATTGGCTTTCAAGATAGGAAGTCCTATGATAATGGTAATGACTGTGCACAACCACACTGCATTTATTGGAACTTTCTGTTTTGGATGTAGTTTTCTCCAGACTTTTGAAAATGGAACTCCTCCATCCCTGGATAGTGCATAGACCTAGAAAGTAGAGAGTATGAATGGATGGCCATTTTTAGAGAGAGAGAGAGAGAGAGAGAGAGATTCAGGTTTGCTTACTACTCTAGCAGCACTAGCTGTGACTGCGAGCCCTGCAAAGAAGTAGGTTCCCCAAATGATACAGAGAAAAATTATGGCTCCAGTACCACTGTGATACCTTCCATAAAATGCATCATAAATTATCTGTGCAGCAACCAGTGCACCTGCTGTTTCATTGTTTGGATCATATAAATATGCAGGATCCTGCAATATTAACCTTAATATTATCTATCTATGTTCTCTTCCCAAAAACAGAAACAAAAATCTACCAGAAAATCTTCAAACTAAGCATATATACCTGGATGCTAAAAGTAAGGGCTAAGATATATGCCCATCCAAATGCTGAAATGATTCCTATGCTACAAAGAATGGCCATGGGACCAGTTCTGTCAGCACCTTTGGTTTCCTCAGTGAGATGAGCCGCAGTGTCGTAGCCACACAAACAGAATTGGCTTATAAGTAATGACATTATTACTGCATAAGGTTTGCTATGTATGCCTGTCTCCTCAGAAGATGTTTCAAAATGAGTAAAAACGTATGATGCTGATTGTGTTGGGCTTGCTATCATGGGAAGAGCTAATATTATAACAAATCCGCCAATGACCTGCAATTGCTTTGTTGACACGATTGTGAGTAGCTAATTTGCTTATATATTCCAATTTAGAGTTCAAGTTGTATAGAGTCTTAATTACTTTGATTTAATTAAAACATATTCTATTATATGAAACATAACTGATTTGTTGGAGAGCAGCAATATCCATTCTTTCTTTTAAGCTACACACAAACAACATATTTCATTTTGTTTTTCATCAGAATTGGATCATTCAGAATAGTTCTGATATTAACATATATATATATATATGTATGTATGTAGAAGCAGAACCTCAAATTATGACCACACCTGCCACCATACAGAAATCATGTTGAGGAATGCAACCACTTGCAATGCAAAGGAGTTCAGCACTGCCCATATTAAGGTAAGAATTATATACATAGATAAAAATACGCTCCTTGTTGCAAAGTAGCCTCCACCCTTGTTTGTCCCAGTGCACAAAAGAATTATTATCTGCAATCCCTGTGCTCCAGAGTAGGCCTGATAGCAAGGAAAAGAAGAAGAAGATGAAGATCAAAAAAGAAACTTTGTGATGAGAACCAAACATCATATTTGAAATCATGAACACATTATTGATAACCAACAACTTAACATTATCACTGAACTTCCTGAAAAGTACAATTTCCATCCTCTTATAGATGTCTGCATTTTACATCAACACAAACTACTAAAACTGATACAATATTGCATCTTTCAATTTCAAAACCTGACAAATAAGATCACTGGCTTGACACATTGTGACTATATAATAGTTTTGAGGATGCAATGTATCAGTTTTGATAGATTTGAATTGGCAGACAAAATAAAAAGTGCGTTTTTCACCCTAGACTTCAGTGCTAAATGGGGAGAATTAAGCACGTACCGATGTGGCGATTCCAGAAATGAGACCGATTGTTTCTAGCCAAGCACAGCACCAGGATGCATATGGCCCCCACCGTGGTCCAGCTAAGTGTGCAGCCCAAAAATAAAGGGAGCCAGTAGTCTGTTTTAATGACTTCCAATGAGTTCATATATCTGAAGAATCTTCGAGTGACTACCGGCTATTGGGTAAAAAAAAAATTTGAAGAACCTTGCTTGAATTGAAAAAGAAAGTGAATATATATGTACAAATATCAAACAGCATATAGAAAAATTACACCAGGAGATATGAGTGATCGATTCGGTTGAATCAAAAGCCTACATCCACTATAAATTTGCTTACTTGTTTATTACATTAATTATGATACATCCCTTGTTATGTAACTGTTTGAGGAACAAATGAGGAAAAATATTAGCATTTGAATTAATTATAGCATCTGATTAAGAAGGAAATCCCCTTTGTAACTTGTTTGTTGACATCATGCCATATATACATATATCAGTGTGGGGTCGGGTGTGGAGAAAGGGGGGGGGGGGGAGAATATACTAAAATAGAATATCAATTCCAAGTACCTATCTGTAGTAAGGATTTTTGAAACATTTATAATATATATTTATTTTATTAATTATAGATGTCATGATTGACTGATCATTAGTAATCAAGATATGATAAAGAGAATACATGGAATCTTAGAGACAAAAGATTCCTTAAGAAGAAGAAGAAGAAAGATGCATACTGGAAAAGATGAGCAGATCTCAGCCATGGCAAATCCTACAAACCAGGTGAAGAAGCTGACCACAACAAAACCCCATATCATGCTTGCAGGGCCTGCATATAGTAGGCTAGATCCGTATATTGGAGTTCCAATGAAAAGTGCCATGGTCGAAAATGTTATCGCAAATGTGTTAAATAAACTCTGCATTAATACCCCAAAAAGAGAGAGCAAAACCCATGTCAATAATCTTGAAAACATGTCAAAGGAAACAAACAGATAAAAGGACTGAAAAAAACTGTCATATACCATTTCTCTTCTGAGTTCCTGCTTGTATCCAAGCTCATTCAGCCGCTTTTCTCCTGAATCAGTCTCCATAGTTCTGGGATTGAAGCCAACAAGTGCCTCTCTAAAAGCCATATGTGCTGTGCTTCAATGGGTATCAGTATCTTATCTACCAAAACATGTTAAAAGGGGAGAAAGTCGAACTCTCGTGCATGCATTGATCCCGACCAAGTTCATCAAATGAATGTCAAGACACATGGTGAAGCTGATTTTCTTTTAAACCTTTAAAAACTTGGGTGTTGACTTTCATGCATGATCCTTGCACGTAGAAGTTCAAGTACTGGTCCCCCAAACTGTTTTCCACACTAACCCATAATTTTTTTACTCAATTATTGACTGAGGCATTCCACTAAGATCTTTTTTTTTCTTGGTCAGAATTCATGTATGACTTGGTTCTCTATCATCTTAAATGAATGCTAACAAAGTGTATGAAAAGTCAAATACATCAGATCTTAGAAGATTGTACTAAAATTAGCCAATAGAAGTATTAAGCCCACAGCTATTTTGCATGTGCAGTAAGCACCGTGAGAGAGAAGAAGAATGTTGACTGAATAATTGAGAGAAATTATAATATTATTGAATGAACAGCTAAATGAGACTGATTATATTAATTTACAAGCTTTCTAGTTTTTGAGGTTTCCTTTCTAGATGCTCCATCGTTTATGGCAAGAACTTGGCCTGGTTAAATGCTGGTTTTCTGCTATTATTTTACTAATTTAGATCAATGGCAGTTATTCAAGGTTGCATCAAAATATATAAAACTTATCAATGCCAGATATTTAAAGTTGCATTAAAATAAAACTTATCTCTTTCAGTTTATTTGAATAAGAAAGTAATCGATGAATCAGTCATAATAAGCAGCAGATCATATGAGTGAAAAATAACCTTTGTTGCTTAGTTGACTCTACTTACTATATACACCGCACGCCATTCTCTCTTGTTGCCACTTGTAATTTTTGTCTTATGCAGACTCTCTTGCTTACTGTAATAATCAAAAGGCCGGCAAAACTTTGAATTATGATGAATTCTATTTATAAATTGGCATAGAGGAGTCATCATTCTCCATATGCATCTGAGATGTGACATTAAAAAACTTTAAAAATTAAAATTTTGAACTTCTCTTATTAAAGTTTGGGTATCATTTGGCCCCCTTCTTCAAAAAGTACCATTGTTAATTTGGATGGAAATATGTCCTAAAAAGCAAAGCTACCCTTAGCATTAAACTATGCCTTTAACAAAAATAGTAATTAATCAATAGATAGTAGATGTCATATTCATAAAATAATCAGAAAGTCCACAAAAGTTTTTCATAATATAAACAAACACACACACACACACACACACACACACACACACACACATATATAATTTTTCCTAATAAATAGCTGGTACAAAACAGACTTGTATTGCTTAGCCATTCAACGAGTTTACAATGAGCAGGCCACATAAACAAAAATAAAAAACCCAAAAAAATAAAAAACAAAATCATTTAAGTTGACGAAGTACAGCAACAATTTTATATGATTTATGAAGTTCATGCCCTTCGTGTATGTAGAACAGTTCTAAACATCTAAATTCTGTACCTCCATATCCCTGGCGGACCCCTTGAACCATTTCCTTGCACCCAAGAGCCACCAAAGCATTATCAGTGTCAATAGTGCAGTAATGGCTATTGGTGCATAGTTGAGAGTATATCCACTGGAGAGGGTAAATAGTTGGCATTAAAAAGACTGAAAAAGGATATCCTACATATAAGAACGCTATCAAGCAAACTAGTTTTCTTGCTCTTCCCAAATAGAAGGGAACCTGTTTTGAAATTCTTCTCTCATCTACGACCAGCCTTGCAAAGATTGGGACGGCATAGCTTCCCACCTAACCAATGGTGCCAACTGAAATTAGGGCAGTGAAAACTACATTGAGTTTCAAGATAGGAAGTCCCTTGATATTGGTACTGGCTACACACAACCACGTTGCATTAACGGGAACTTTTAGCATGTGAAATCACTTTAAAAAGTTTAAACCGATAAGAAGAAGTAGATTTTATTATTTATTTTATGTATTTACACTCCCTTCAAGTGTGGGTCTAACTTTTTTTTGATGGGTGGCCCAACACGTACACTATTTAATTAAATAGAATAGAATGTAGAGTTAAGATTCGAATTCATGACCTCTATTGTAATACCATATGAAATTATCTCTTAATTCAAAAACTTAAACCGATGAAAATATGTAGATTTTATTATTTATTTTATATCTTTACAAAGTTTTGGATGTGACGTTCTCCAGACTGATGAAAATGGAATTCCTCCATCCCTTGGTAGGGCATAAACTTAGGGAGAAGAAATTATGTACATATGTTGTAATTTGATGTCTGGAAATTCAAGCAAGTGTAATACTCGGGAAGGTAAAGAATAGAAGCAAATCACCAAATAAAGAACAGAACGCTTCTGCAGAGTTTTGTCGAAGAACAGAGCAGAAAAACAGGGGAGAGTGATGTTCTAAATTGATCTTTTTTCCTTCACCATTTCAGCAGGACAAAACCTGTTGGGTTTTTAGTGGGGAGACTGTTTCTGTTTTTTGTGCAAGCATCTTGAATAGATAAGCATCTATCTTTTCAATTTTGCTTGTATTCGAGCTCATTGAAACGCTTTTCTGCACAATCCGCTTGCAAAGCTTGGTGAGTGATGCCTACATTTTCATCTCTGGTCATCATCCATATAAATTTAGACACATAATCTTTGTTTAAAACAGAAAAGGGAACCTATTGGAAATTATTTTATCACTAGCAGTGTTGGGATATTCATATGTAAACTTGAGTGATAACTCATTAGCAAAAATAATAGAAAGGAAGGCAGTGGCTTCATTTGACCAAGTAAATTCCTCTTGTTGCTTGGTTCAATAGTAATCACCAAGTTGTAAACCACAGTAGTTTACTTGATGAATATACAATTTTGGAAATTTATTTTTAAAATTTTTCACTCTATTCTTTTCAATGAGCATTTTCCATTCACCTGTTGCTTTATATTGATACCTATTAAGGCTATTACAGTTGAAGTGGTAGAAGTCTTCTTTGCCTTCAATCAGTTTAAAGCATAAAAGTAAAAATTGTTGAGCCTTCAAACTTGTCCAAAAATCACACAAGACGATTTTAACGTGGTTCAGCAGTTTGCCTACATCCACAGGTGCCAAATTTACTATAATTTCTGAGATTTACAAATCACTCAAAAATTTCTCACGTAACTCTCAAATGCACACACCACTTCTCTCTGCTCTCCACACCTGTCTATTTCGAATATCAGAGCTCTCCTTTTATAGGAGAGGTTTTACAAATGGTTGGTGTGGTAGGTGCAACCAAACTAGAAAAACTCTGCATTGAGGTGGGTGGTGCAGCCATTGTTGAAGGATGGAAAACGGTGCAGCCATGGTGGACTGCAGATGGTTTCCATTTTACACTTTGGTGGCCTATTTTCAACAATCACCCCCTCCACCGAAGTGTGCCATACTAGACTGCTTCCAAACTGATTCATTATTCAAATGAATGCACCTCCTTCTTTGACGTGAGTGTCTTCTACTAACAAATGCGTCATAAGACGCCAAATGCACCCAAAAGTGCCAATGCACCCGAAGGTGCTCAGCAACTTACAATATTGATCAATTCCAAGCAGTGTTGGAACTTGATCCCTGTGACAAATTTCGTCAACATATCTGCTGGATTATCTTCAGTGCCAATCTTCTGAAGTAATATGTTCTCTTCTTCTAATATTTCACGTACAAAGTGAAATCGGACATCGATATGTTTTGTTCGAGAGTGATACACTTGATTTTTGGCCAAATGAATTGCACTCTGACTGTCACAGTAAATGGTAACCTCTTGCTGCTCAAAACCCAAATCTGTTACCAGTCCCTGTAACCAAATGGCTTCTTTTACGGCTTCTGTTACAGCCATATACTCAGCCTCTGTGGATGACAGTGCAATCGTAGACTGCAAATTTGATCGCCAACTAACTGGTGCTCCAGACATAGTGAACACGTATCCAGTTGTCGATCGCCGTTTGTCAAGATCACCTGCATAGTCTGAGTCAACGTATCCAGTTACTAGACTATCTTTACTCTTCTCGAACTTCAAACCAAGATCTACGGTCCCTAGAATATACCGTAGAATCCATTTAGCCGCATGCCAGTGTTTCTTTCCAGGATTATGCATATAACGACTAACCAAACTGACGGCCTGGAAGATATCAGGTCGTGTACACACCATGGCATACATTAGGCTACCAACAACACTTGCATACAGGACATTCTTCATGTAGTCCCGCTCTTCATCATCTTTAGGAGACTGCAATGCACTGAGCTTAAAATATGGGGCCATTGGAGTACTCACAGGCTTCAACTTTGAGTCCATATTGAAGCGTTGCAATACTTTCTTCAGATACTACTTCTGAGTAAGGTGAACTGTACATTTCACCCTATCTCTGCTGATCTCCATCCCCAATATTCTTCGTGCTTCTCCTAGATCTTTCATTTCAAACTCATGACTCAACTGAGTTTTCAAACGATCTATCTCCACCTTGCTTTTACATGCAATTAACATATCATCTACATATAAAAGCAAATAAATGAAAGATCCATCTGCAAGTTTTCTGAAATACACACAATGATCGTATTGGCAACGAGTGTATTTCAGATTCATCATAAAACGGTCAAACCGCTTATACCATTGCCGAGGTGACTGCTTCAGTCCATAGAGAGATTTCTTCAGTTTGCAAACCCATTTTTCCTTACCAGTCTCTTTAAACCCTTCTGGTTGAGACAGATAAATCTCCTCTTCCAGATCACCATGTAAGAAAGCTGTCTTCACATCAAGTTGTGCTAATTCAAGATCATATTGTGCAACTAAAGCTAGCAATATCCGAATGGATGAATGCTTCACAACAGGAGAGAATACTTCACTGTAGTCAATTCCCTCTGTCTGAGCGTAGCCCTTGGCTACCAATCTAGCTTTGTATTGAATTCTATTTTTAGCAACTTGATCATCTTTCTGATTAAAGATCCACTTACAGCCAATTGACTTCTTTCCTTGTGGCAGTGGTACAAGTTCCCAAGTCTAGTTCTTATGAAGAGACTGCATCTCCTCTGTCATCGCCTTTATCCATTCATCCTTTTCACTGGATTGTATGGCATCTCTGTAAGTGGTGGGGATCTCACCCCCTTCAACTGGTAGTGCATATGTCACGTAGTCTGCATAACGTGTTGGCACACGTTTCTCTCGTCTCGATCTACTGGTTGCTATTGATTCAATTTGACTTGGAGGTGCTGTGATGGGACTATCATCCTCCTCTTGTCTGTCTTCTCTTGAATCATTTGGAGTAATAAACTCCACCTTCTGCGAATCACCGGGTGTTTCGCCATCATAGCTGCCTTCAGTGGAATCTTTATGCTTATGTGACTTAAGCATCTCAGATTCGTTGAAAGTAACATCTCTACTGATAATTACCTTCTTAGACTCTATGCACCAGAGTCTATACCCTTTTACACCAGAACTAAAGCCCAAAAATTTTGCTTTCTTGGCTCTAGGGTCAAGCTTACTTTCCTTTGCATGATAGTAAGCAGGACATCCAAAAATGTGTAAAGAGTCATAATCAGTAGCATGTGTACCTTTCCACATTTCAATGGATGTTTTCCCGCCATTGGCAGCTGCGGGTAGTCTGTTGACGAGGTGGCATGCATATGTCACAGCTTCAGCCCAAAATTGTTTACTGAATCCAGCATTCAGTAACATACATCGTACTTTCTCTAGCAAAGTACGATTCATCCGTTCTGCCACACCGTTTTGCTACGGTGTTCCTCGTACCGTAAAGTGTCTGACTATTCCCTCTCTCCGACATACTTCCATGAAAGGGTCTAAAGTATACTCCCCTCCATTATCTGATCTGAGCCGCTTAATTTTTCTGCCGGTCTGAGTCTCAATCATCTTCTTCCAAGCAAGAAAGATGTTCAGCACTTCATTTTTATTCTTCATCGTATACACCCACACACGACGAGAATAATCATCTACAAAAGTTACAAACCAATGCTTACCTCCCAAAGATGCAATTTTGGTAGGTCCCCAAACATCGGAGTGTACATAGTCAAGTATCCCCTGTGTATTGTGAACAGCAGTTCCAAACTTGATCCGCGTTTGCTTCCCCAATACACAGTGCTCACAAAAAGACAATTTACCAGTCTTGGCACCTTTGAGTAAGCCTTGCTTTACGAGTGTTTGCAAAGCTTTTTCTCCAGCGTGTCCCATACGCATATGCCAAAGTCTGGTGGTGTCAGCATCAGTCTCATCTAGCTTCTCACAACCTGTAGAAGCTCTTCCAATAATAGTACTTCATTGTAAGAAGTACAGGTTTTCTCGCCTCAAACCCTTCATAGCCACCTGAACTCCCATTAACACTTTGAGAGTTCCATCTTCAATAGTGATTCTGAATCCCTTTGAATCCAGAGATCCTAATGAGATAAGATTTTTCCGCAGATCCGGAACGAACCGAACTTCGGTCAGAATCCTGACAGTTCCATCGTGCAGCTTCAACCGAATGCTCCCTATCCCCCGAGTCTTACAGGCACTGTCGTTGCCCATAAGTACTGCTCCACCTTCAATCTCTGTGAAGTCAGTAAACCAGTCCCGATTGGGACACATATGATAGGTGCATCCGGAATCCATAATCCATTCATCGGGATGACAAATCAATGATGAACCTGTCAAGGCAATGCCTAGATCTTCATCTCTGTCTGCGACATTTGCTGTGGTGGATTGATTCTTCTGTTGTCCCTTCAATTTGGGACAATCCTTCTTCCAGTGTCCTTTGTCGTGACAATAGGAACACTCATCTTTGGCTAGTTTTCTGCCGACTGATGAACCACGTGATGTGGCCCGAGTTTTCGATTGAAAACCTTTCTTCTTTCCGGGATACCTTGATCGCGATCTCCCTCTTGCTGTCAGTGCTTCACTTGATGTATCTAGCTGTACTTGCTTATCCTTTTTCCGGTACTCATTGCTAATCAGAGAACTAGATACATCGTTAAAACTAATTTTCTCCTTTCCATACAATAATGTTGTAACTAAATGATCATATGTATCAGGTAAGGAATTTAACAAAAGTAAAGCCTTATCTTCATCTTGGATTTCAACATCCAAGTTTAGTAGATCAGCAAGAATCTGATTGTAACTATTCAAATGTTCAGACATACTAATACCTTCACGAAATTGGAATCTGAAGAGCTTTTTCTTCAAATGCAAACGGCTCTCAATGCTCTTCTTCATGAACTTATCCTCCAATTTCTGCCAAAGTTCTTTTGTATTTGTCTCTCTCATGACAAAATACTTTTGATCTTTGATAAGGCACAAACAGATTGTACTACAAGCTTGGGTGTTAAGCTTCCTCCAATCCTTTTCTGACATATCGTTGGGTTTCGCTTCCAACGCCATATCCAACTCTTGTTGGATCAAAACGTCCATCACTTCACATTGCCACATACCAAAGTTAGAAGTTCCATCAAACTTCTCAACTTCAAACTTGGCATTTGAAACTGTGGACCTACGCACTGAACTGCTGGCATTTCCAGAGTTCCTAGCTTCCCCAACACCTTCCATATTAATTAAGAAATTTTAGAAGAAAATTTCAAAATTCTAACCGTACGGATGAGTCCGGAATGATCCAAATAGTTGGAAAGCACTATTTGATCGTCGAAATCGGACTCCAAATGGCTAAGATCAAGCTCAAAATCAGATCTGAAAATCGGACGGTCCCGATCTGTCAGGCGCGTGTGATACACGCGCTGAAGGAGGTCAGAGGTGCGTGAGGCGCGTGGTATTCACGCGCCAGAATGGCTCGGAACGCGTGTGGAGCGTGGAGGCGCGTGGGCGTGTGCAGGTCACGCGCAGAGGAGTCCTGTGGCGCGTGAGAGCGCGTGCTGCACGTGGTCGGCGCGTGGGAGAGTCTATTTCACGCGTCTTCTTCCTCGGGACGCGCGTGGGGGCGCGTGGCGCGTGTTTTCCTGTCGTCTTCAACCTCCAGCTGCGAGTGGGGCGAGTGCGTACACGCTCGGACCTTCTACCGGCGCGTACGGGCTTTTCTGACGTCCGTTTTCGATTCCGTTTGCGCCTACGAATTTGTCTCGACGCAAGGAACAGCCTGGAGTTGTCAAAAAACAATTTTGACCAACTTGATTTCTGGACAGCACGAACCAGAGCTCTGATACCAATTGTTGAGCGTTCAAACCTGTCCAAAAATCACACAAGACGATTTTAACGTGGTTCAGCAGTTTGCCTACATCCACAGGTGCCAAATTTACTATAATTTCTGAGATTTACAAATCACTCAAAAATTTCTCACGTAACTCTCAAATGCACACACACCACTTCTCTCTGCTCTCCACACTTGTCTATTTCGAATATCAGAGCTCTCCTTTTATAGGAGAGGTTTTACAAATGGTTGGTGTGGTAGGTGCAGCCAAACTAGAAAAACTCTGCATTGAGGTGGGTGGTGCAGCCATTGTTGAAGGATGGAAAACGGTGCAGCCATGGTGGACTGCAGATGGTTTCCATTTTACACTTTGGTGGCCTATTTTCAACAAAAATTTCTGTCCTAATATCATCCAATCGTGCCAATGGACACAACAGCAGACTAAACTACATTTTCAAGATGGGAAGTCCGATTACAATGGCAATTGTTGTACACAACCAGACTGCATTCAGTGGAACTTTGTGCTTTGGATTTATTTTTCTCCTGTCTGGTGAAAGAGGAATTCCTCCACCCCTTGATAGAGCATATATCTGGGGAGTAAAATATGTTTATTCATCTTCATTTAAGAATTTCAGTTCAATAATGATAAAGAGAAATGATAATTGCGGTCATGTGAGTATGTAAATTATATTCTTTTTCAAAACGACTGCAAGATATTTACACATCCCAAGATCATCTGTAACATTACTCAATAATTGATAAAAATCGTATCCCTACCTAGTAAAAACTGATATATATATATATATATAGAGAGAGAGAGAGAGAGAGAGAGAGAGAGAGAGCACTAAAAAAGAAGTACTGACATTATTACTGCATAGGGTTCACTCTGTATTCCAGTTGCTTCATGAGATGTTTTAAAATAAGCAAAGATGTAAGAGGCAGATTGTGTTGTGCTTGCTACCAGAGGAAGACCTATAATTATAACCAATGCACCGATCATCTGCAAAAGTTCATGAAGCTTACTATCATTTTAGAAATTGAATAATTCTTTTTTTGGTGGACTGCATTGCAGGCCTAATTAAATGCTCTTGTTTCATGTGTAAATTAAATGTGTTTTCTAGATTATGAGAGTTTTTGATTTGTAAATAAAAATATTTTAATCAAGTTTATATTAAATGGGGCCCTTTCCGTCTTTTCTATATTTGGATTGCAAATGTGTCCAATTTGATGGACTGTACGTACTAGCACTGTCCTTTTCATCAACTTAACTTTTTGAAATAAATGATAATTTCACATGATATAAGAGGGCTTGAGCTCAAATCTTAACTCTATACTCTATCTCATTTAATTAAATATTCCATATAATAAGTCATCTATTGAGAGTGAGTCTAACCTACACATGAAAGTGAGTGTCATTGTTAAAATAAAATATATAATCTCATTGTTAAAATAAAATATATAATAAAAAACTTATCCCTTCTTATCAGCTCTGATGAATCCTACAAACCAGGGGAAGAATATGACCACAACATAACCCATATCATGCTTGCAGGGTCTGCATAGAGTAGGCTATATCTTACAGTGGCGTTCCAACAAAAAGTGCCAAGGTCGAGAATGTTATTACAAATGCCTTAAATAAACTCTGCAAAAGGTCCAAAAATATAGGAATATTTATGTCAAAAGGTCCATCTCATTTACAAACCTCCCATCAAAATAGTCAATGCGAGATAAAAACTTTCTGGGTGCAAACCGTGTGTTCTTTTCTGGGTAAAGATTTTGGAAACATGTCAAAGAACATGAACACAAAAAAAGACTAATTCAGAAGATTGGTGTCATATACCATTTCTTTTCTGAGTTCTTGCTTGTATGATGTATCCACGCTCATTGAGAAGCTTTTCTTCAGAATCAATATCCATATATAGCTCTTGTTATGCATCTTTCAAAGTTCTGCAAATTTATGTGAAGTCATCTGGTGAAACTAATATGAAATGTGTTGAAGTATGTGGCTTATATATGATGAGTATACAGTGACAAGCAACAAGCAACAAGTGGTACAATACAGAGATATTTTTCTAAATTTTCTTAGTATGTTCGTACAACTATGATTAGTATAAATACATATGATGTAATCATATTTTAGATAATAGTGAAATTATCGGCGCTCACTCTTGTGAGAATGTAAACATATTGTCGAACCACGTAAATCTCTATGTGTGATTTTATATCTTATTTTTTTATTTGATTAATTCCATATTATTCATCATAATTGTCGCACAATCACAACAAAATGAGATCTGCCATTTTCTTGTATTAGTTTCCCCCTCTTTTTAATATTATGATTCCCTACCTGTTCATAATTTACATTTTAAAAATTCTAGACTAAACAAATTGCAGCCAACAATTGTACGGAAAGGTCAACTTACATTTTATTTGAACAAAAACTTTGTTTTAATTAGCACTTTAAAATGATAGTGCCGAGTCCATTCCCTGCGGGCAGGGAGAGATAATTACGGAGATGTAGATTAAAAAATAAACATAAGTAAAGTTTCTGCTTTTGATAGGCTGATCATTGAGCAGCTTGGGATACTTGTTGTAGATGTCAAAAGGCCGAAGTTTAGAACTCTATTTTGGAGTAAATTAACCTACTGTTGGTGGTAAGTTTAAACTGGCCTAGTTTAGTTTGTTTTTGCATTTGAGGTGAGATGAGTTGAGATTAAAGTTAAAAGTTGAATAAAATATTATTATAATATTATTTTTCTTTTAAGAATTGAAATAGTTGGATTATTTATTTTATTTTATATAAAAATTTAAAGAAATTGTAATAATTAGATAAGATGAGAAATTATAATTAAGCTACAACTTATCCATAACATAGTTGCTCGAAACCATTATGATCTATCTAGAAGTTGAAGAACCTGGACTTTTGATCTAACTTATCTTTTTTGACAACTAGGAATTAAGGCACCATTTCCTTGATGTGTCCATATATTCATTGATAGAATGTTGTGTTTCAATATTATAGTTTCTTCTATTAACTAAAGGGAACAATGACAGCAATCCTTTTATCTACATCTCCTTAATTGTATTTCTGACAAAGTAGCCTCAGATGACCAATTGTCAAGGTTGCATTAAGAGAAAATTATCTGATTTGTAGCTTAATTTGACTAAGAAACTAGATGTTTCATCAGCAGCTATCAAAGGTTACGAGCCTGATTGGCATAACTCCTAACCTCCAAAATGGAGGTCTGGAGTTCGAAACTCCCCTCCCTTAAATATATAAAAAATAAAATAAAAAAAATTGTCATGATCCGCAACTGGAGTGAGATGAAGACTTCTACATAATCTTTGTCCCATATTCCCATCTAAACTCTATGTTTTGGTGACCAAAATGACGGAAAGCCATTTGGAAGTTTGAATTTCAGCTGGCTCAACTATCACTGAATATGTAAATTAAGGTTTGAAATTTCTTTCCCCAATATTTTGTAACATCGAGATTCTGGATCACAGCTTGATGCCAAGCCCAGCTTCAGGTCTTTTAGGCCTATAGGCTATAACTATGTTGGGCCTTTGACCCAATAGGTCATGCACATTGACTAAAAACTTCTAGGATGAGACGATAAGTGTAAAAGTAATGCACAATTTTAACCGAATTTTCAGCAACTTTTGAAGTTTTGTTCGACACCCATCCTCAGCCCAAGACTTTCGGATTTATAATGGGTCAAAACCCAAATATTCCATTTTTCAAAGTCCATGGTACTGCACACCTGGCTTTCAAAGTTGTTTTATACTTCTGCTAGCTATTGTGTTGGACAGAAGATTAATTACCCAGAAAAAATAATTTATTGATGATCATGTCTAAAACGCATATTTATAATGAATTATTTGCTATAAAAATACTCATATTGATGATCACAAGATCAAATGATCATTTTTGAAAGAAATTATAGTACTTGATCACCAGTACAAATAAATATACAGTCTTGCTCATGTCCCGCGTGTAGTGAATTTGTTGATGAAATTAAATGAAAATGACGTCTTTTTTTTTTTCCTTAAATATCATCTAAGTTATATGAGCTAATAAACTTGTGGGGATCATCAACTCTTAAATAACGTCTAACAATTTAATTTCTTTTTTATTTTTCTTTGTGTTGGTACAAGATAATATTACACCATTAAAGTGAAGTACATGATGTACTTAATTAATTATCTGATTTAAAATAATAATAATAAAATCCCCATAATTTATTTCCTAGGTAATGAAGAGAATTAGTCATGCAATATGGGTACGTACCCATGCATTTATACACCAAGCCCCATTACGCGGGTTAATTGTAGATAAGTAATATATGTTACCAAACGACGACGATGGATCGATGCATGCCTTAAATTAAATTTAATAAAAAAAAAAATAACTTCGAAATTTCAAATTAACTACTAAAATAATACTGACAATTGAATTAAATATTTTAATTGTTTAATATTTTCAAACAAGATTAATGCATGATTTTTAAATATATATATATATATGTTAATTGCTTTTTTCGGTTAAACCAATATAATTAATCCAATATTCAGAAGAATATATATTAATCTAATCTAAGTTGGCCAAGCTATGACTGATCTGCTAGCTTTGTCACCCTCATGATCAATACGTATGATCATGTGTATGTGTTCTCAGTATATATATGCATCTCTTTCCATGAAAACATGCAATTGCGAAAAGCTAGGCATTGATCTATACGTTATTAATTAATAGTTAAAAAATACAATGGGTACGTAACGTACGTTCACCGGCCGGCTCGAAAATAGGGTTAATTTTCGTCAAACGTCTGACCATGACTGCACATGTATGGATATGAGAAATATTTAAGTTAAAAATAAATTATATAAAAAAAGATTCACAATTTTATATACTGACTCGTTAAATTATAAATTTATTTTTATTATAAAATATATTTAATATTAGATCACATAAATTACGTATATTAGTTTATAAATTTATTTTTATATAATCTCTGATTATTATCGATGAATATGTACTATGTGGTATCTAGGGTTGAATTAATTAATGTACATGTTCTTCATGATCTAAATTAAACAACTTGTAAAAGATTCACTAATATTCCATTTGCTTTGTTAATTTTCATGCACATTAATTGCGTTGCACCAGAAAAGTTTTGGTGCTTATATTAACGAGTGTATATCCCGCACAAATGAGTGGATTGTTCTATATATTGTATAGGAAGAAAAGAGATATAGAAAGAAATAGAGTTTTACATTGGATAAATTGAAAATAGTTTATAGGACGATTTATTTTATTGAAATAATATAAAATTTAAAATAGTCTTTTTAGATAGTTTTCAATCAATCTATATATTTATATATATATAAGAAAAGAATTAAAATTTAAAAATTACAACAATTCATATTAAAATATTACTTTTTAAAAATATTATTATTCTATAAATTATATAAAACTTCAAGATTCTAATTTTTATTCTAATTATAATCAATAATAACTTATTTATATGCATAAAATGGCACTCTAGAGTCAACTCCGTTTTACCTCATTGTAGATGATGTTCAATGTTCAAATTGGTACAAGATCTTCAGATTTAAAAGCTATCTCAAATTTGGTATCCAACCCAAGTTTCCATTGGAAAAAAAAAAAAAATCATGAGAGAGGAAACCCGAACAGGCTTAGCTCATTTCGTAATATAAAGCCCACGATCTTTATGATTGAGTCCAAGCCTAGAGAAGTAAAGGGAAAGAGCTGGGAGGAATAGCCCAAGTAATCCTGACCGTCCCTCCAACTGGGAAAGGGAGCCCAGATAATTCTGAGATTCCACAGGATTCGAGGAGGTGTCAGGACATCCAGCCTAGACCTCCCTTCCTCGCATCTGTCTTCGCATTAAAGACAATGAGACCCAACTTCACCGAACAAAGTGTCACATTAAATGCAAGGTCAGGTATGCCATATTAAAATTATTACTTAGATTGGATGTAGTGAGCCGTATTAATTACTAATCAGGATCCAGCCTTATCAGTCATTGATGATGGGAATCAATACGGTTGAGATGGGATGGAAAGAACCAGGCTATCATCGACTGGGTGACAATCAAATAGAGTTACTGAACGTTATCAACCATCCCCATCTACAAATTCGATATGAGGACACCTATAAATAGCACCCAACACATCATAAAATGAGGTTACGTTCTAAATACTCTCTCACAGGTACCATTCTCACCTTTATTCCTAGAAACTAATTTTGGCATCGGAGAAATTTCGGACCCCGACCTCACTTTCTCTCTCAATTTGCAGGTTCTAGTCGATTGGACCATCGTAAAAGACTGAGCTATGAAATACGTCATCAACAAGCCAATTTTTTGTTAAGGCTGCATGTGTCTTGAGAAAATTAAAAAGTACCATGGCCTTGTAATCATACTAAATTAAAATTTTATATGGATTAATATTTCTAACATATTTAACTAAGGCTTTGTTTTTTTTTTTTCAAAGCATCTCATTTTATCTCAAACTAATTATTATATTTTTTAAAATTTTCATATAAAATAAAATAAGTAATTCAATTTCTTTCAATTTTAAAACACATTTTTCAAATCTCAAAATAAAATTAATATTAAAAAAATATTTTATAACAATATATATTTTTTTAACTTTTATCTCATTTTATCTATAAAAACAAATCAAGTCTAAGGAAAGCTTGAAATATTTGATCTTTCTTTTAAAACAAAAAAAAAAACTGATCGAGTTTCAAATACTTAATGCAAGTTGATCATGAGTAGTTAAAAAAAGTTGAATTATTTAAAGCTTTGGCCGCCAGATCAGATCTAGATCTTCATGTACTTAATTAATTTATAATTATATAGGTACCAAAAAATATTATAATATATAATTTACCATAGACATATATATATATATATATATATATATATATATAGAACGATCAACTTCGATCCTCAAATTAGGAATTACAATATTAATTATTGTATATGTTGTTATAAAAAAATAAATATTATATATGAACATTCATATATTACAAAAAAAATGAATATTTGTAACATATTATTTGCAATTAAGATGACAGCTATTTGTGACAAAATAAACTCATTTTGTCAGAAAATTAATATTCAATTTGACAAGAAATTATAACTATTCATAAATAAATAATTTTCTTATAATGATAATAAATAATATAAATGTCAGCGATTCTTGCTCAATGAAAAAGATGCCTATGATCGTTTTAGCTTTCTGGCTCCATACAAAAAGTTGCATATATAATAGTATTAGCTAGCTAGTTGATTGTGATGATATTGTAGATCGATAGAGATCTTGATAATTAGGTTGAAATATTTAATTTACTCGGATTTTTTAGGAGGGCCGGCGGTCACCATTAAAAAAGCTTTAAAAGTATTCCAAAAAGAATTTTTTTCATACACTTTTTTTTTTAGAAGGGAGAGGTGCATATATATATATATATATGTAGAATATTGCCAATATTTAAATATGCATGATGAATATATATGGCTAATCATATAAATTCTAGGGAATTTATAAGAATCCAAACCCTTTTTTTTTTCATCGATCGATCAGTGCATTGAGATTAGAGGAAAAGGAACATCATCATGAGATCGTGGTTGAACTAAAGGTCGTATACGTACGTTCGTTCAATGTTATGATCTAGTCGAAGGTTAAAAACTTAATCGAATTGATTAGTATTTAACAGTACTTTTAGAGTTTTTGGATCAATGATTGAATTTTTAATAATTAATACGAATTCTTGTAAAGACCAGTACATCACGAGTTCAAGTTACAGAAGAAGCAACGTTAATAAACTGGATTAAAAGACGAACATAGAATGAATGAAGCCGCCAAAAGAAAAATGGCTATCATCGGATCAGTATCAATTAGTGGGCCACGATAGACGTACGTAGGATTTGAAAGCGTGGTGAAATATAATTATGATCTTGAGAGTAAAGACTTAACCAATTTAGTATCTAACATGAGTCTTAAAACTTTTAGATCATTAGTGGAGTCTATTAATATTTAGTGGAGTAGTGAAATAAAGAGAACGAAAGGATATAATACTAAGAAATAAAAAAGATTAAGAAATAAACGAGAGGAGGAGGAGGAGGGGCTCTGCGCCGTTGCCCGCCTCAGTACACCTTCTCTCTCTCTCTCTCTCTCTCTCTCTCTCTCTCTCTCTCTCTCTCTCTCTCTCTCTCTATTCATTTTCCTTGCACATAATTAAGTGGTAATAAACACATTTTACGTGTTTTCTGCATCCTACTTTGAGTCCTCAAGTTTAGATCACTAGAATTCTAGAAATTTGTCCTTGAAAGATTATCGCTTTAAATACTTCATTTAAATATGAATGCCATGAAAATTTATGTTCAACACATCCATGCATGAGATGTATCATGTAGCATTTATCATGTATAGGGGTTGAAGTAGAATTTGGTATTTGGGGGCGGTTAACAAAGTGTGTAGTATGTGTAACTATAAATAATGTGTTTTTTATATGTGACTATTTATAAAAATAATAGTCATACGTCATGAAATTGTATATAAAAATATGTCTATAAATCATCTAATAAGATCATTTTTCTTAGGAATTTCATAATTTGCTAAAGACAGTTAAAAAAAGAAAAGAAAATGAAATATGAAATTTGGATTTCTTACTCAAACCAAGCTTGACGATGATTTTTTATAGAATAAAATTCATCTATTATCATTTCTGAAGTGAAATTCTTGATAATTTTTTTTTAATATAAACTAGTAAATGTTCAGTTATAGCAATAAAAACAGAAAGAATTAAACTAAAAGATTAACTAACATGTCAATCAAATAATAAATATTTGACTTTTCTAAAATTGTTAATCATCTTAATAGTTCAAATAATGTATACATATTTTGAAAATTTAGATACGGCAACACATTAAGTCGTAGTGGAGAAAATAATTTGGGTGTCAATTGTCAGATAAAGTGAAAAGTTAGAGTGGAATTATGTGAGTATTAAGATATGGGGAAAATTTTTAATAAAAGTTTTAGAGATCTGAATATTGGGAGGGTAATTTTTTCTTTTTTAAATAAATTGGAGTGGCAATTTTAATTACATAAAAAAAACTTTATAGATTTATATACTATATGAAAATTTTAAAAATATTTTGTAGGGATAATTCCGCCCCTACATGTGTACCTTAATTATTTCTCTCATAATTTAAACTTCAGAGGTTATTTTTTTGATAACATACTTTAGAGTTTAGAAAGAAATTATTTTAAGAAGTGGTCTTAATCTGATTTTGGCACTCAATAAAAATGCCAAAATTAAAAAATAAAGAAGGTTGCATCTCTTGACTTTCTACTAAGCTACACAAACCTTTTACTCATCAACTACATCCTTATTTGAGTCACAATTACAAGTAACATAGTTTTTGTCCCTAAAAAAAAAAAAAAAAACTCTCTTCAGAAGATCCCAACTCACAGGGGCAGGGGCGGAATCAGGATTTTATATTTGTGGGGGGCGATCGATAAAATGTGTGCTATATATAAATTTTAAAAGTATATGATAGAAGTATCACATTTTTTCGTTGTTGAACTCTCTAAATGTATTACTCTTCGAATTATCTACGTCCTTTTAAAAAAAATCAATTTTTTTACTTGCTCATATTATTTTTTGATTTAAAAAAAATTATAGATCAAGAATAAATATAAAAAATTTCTAATAACTACTGATATACCGATGTTAGATTTTTAACGAATTATATCTCATAATCATACAATCAAGTTAGAGTGAAACTATATAAATAAGTATAATTAATCAATTTTGACAATCATATAAATTTATAACATATTTTTTTAGAATTAGATTGTTAAAGTAATTATGAGACTAGGTGAGTTGAAATTTGAATTTTAATAAAATTAAAAGTTATAATAAAATTATATGTGTATTGACATTTGGAAAAATAATTTTAATGAAAATTTGGGGGGACAATTTTTTATTTTTTATAATTTAAGGGATAATTTAATATTATATATATAAATATATATTATATATTATATATTAATTTTTTGAAGAATTTTGTTGGGGGAGCTGTAGCCCCCCCAACGTTCCAAGTGGGTCCGCCCCTGCACAGGGGGGTAGAGCTTTGGCTCTGCCCTCCCTCCGCTCTCCTAATTCCCTCTTTCCATCATTCTCTCCCTCCTTCCATCCACCACCATTGTATAGTTTTTCAGTGGTGGGTTTGCAAGTCTGATGCTTTCCAAAACTCAAAACCCACCACGCACCATACCATTGATTTCCTAGGCCGCCAATCTATCGGACGACCAAAGCTTTTGTCAAACAAAGTAGTGCATGAGCCACACACGCGGGTCTTAGCAGCGCATGAAATCCATGTGCCTCTGCTCCAAGAGGTTCTACTGCCGTCATGCACAGCTTTCTTGAAACCAAGAACTCCTATTTCTTCAGACTCGACTAACTGCACACTCCTGGTGTGACACATGTTCCTCATACGACACCATAATGGGTTTTTGTATTATTATTTTTTTTTTTTTTGTAAATATATTTGTTGTATTTTCCTTTTGTTTAGATAAAACTAAAAATAGAAACAGACTCTTGAACATTTTGTCTGAAGAGTGAAAGTCCTCTTCTCCTTTGAAATGAGAGGTCTAAAATCTCTGCCTTAGGTAGAGTGTGATCTCTCAGACGGATTTTTCGCAGAGAATTATAAGCAGAATATGATCATACGGTCTATCACAAAAGAATTTGTGTATTAGTAGAGTCTCAATCGTAAATAATTGACTTATATTTTAGGATTTTTTAGTTTGTATATGTCATAATTATAACTTCATTTTCATGAATGAATGAAATCTATTTAAATAAAATAAAAGAACCTATATAAACATTTTCTTTCTATAATTTTCTTTATATATCCATGTCGTAGATATAAACCATTAATACTTAGACTCTATTTGAATTCAGAAACGAAACGAGGTAGATTGAATTTATTTTTTAACATTATTATTATTTTAGAATTAAAAAAAATGATTTAGAAATTAAAAAAATTGTATTAAAAATTATATATATAAAAATATAAAAAATAATAATAATAAATTTAAAATAAATTGAAACGTCTTGTCTCGTCTTTTAAGTGCCTTAAACAATAATATTGACAATTGACAATGATCATTGCTGGCAAACATATTTATATGCCTCGGAATGGGAAAACTGTTGTAATCATGACCAAAGTAGATAATTTTAGACTAGGAAGGCTGCTGCAAAATATTGTTGATCTTCTGATCATGATCTTAAAAGTTATATATTAAATGTGCTCCCAACATCATTCTGTGTCTTATGATTTGCTCAGGACGATGTTCTCACTACGTACATCGTGTTTGATTCGATCATTATATATATATATATATATATAGATCATTATATATATATATATGAATTAAAAGATTAATGAGCCCTAGACTAGTAGAATCCAGAGTCCCCAGACGCTGCCTTCATATATAATATGTAAATATGTTGGAGAAATAATATAATTTAGGAAACATTATTAGTGTTCCAATTATCTCAGCCATATATGCAACGCAAGTACGTGGCACAAGTTAATTATTTACAGATAGGATCGATCCTGCATGCATGAATCCACGAATTATTCAACTATATTTTGGTTTGGAAGACAACAGCAACTACCAAGTACCCGAACATGCACGGCCAACCATATATACGCCAACTGCTCATTCAACCGCTGCTTCGAAGAAAGGTGCAGATTATCATTTTCTGATTAATTAAAACATAAACACAAAATTATATTCTCCCACAATAAGTACTTAGAAAAAAAAAAAACTGATCATCATGATATATATATATATAATATTGTATGAAAATTTTAAAATGCTAGCAACTTTGCACATGATCTATATGTGTACCAATATTAAGATTGAAAAGTAAATTTTAATAAAATACGTATATTTAAAATAAAAGATTAAAAAAACAACCAATAGAATTGTATCGATGCACAAATTAATTCATAAATTATCTTCTTCTATATAATATTATTCATAATGTATATGTTTATACAGAGCTAATTAGTTGACTGTTTATATATTTATAAAAAGTCTTCATGACCTTGCAGCTGCTGCCTTAACCCACAAACAATGCCTACAAATCAGTACGTGAGTTTAATGATGCAACATATATAACTCCTCATCAATATTATAAAAGAATTTCAATGTCTAGAAAGTCAGAGGGAGGGTAGCATTAATATATGTATATATATTATAATGCATCCAATATTAGTCAACGGTACAATCGATAGTCGATGAACCTGGCCTAGCTGATCTACTAGTCGGCAGATGTTTAAACTACAAGTAAAATTACATATATATGCACATTTTGAAAAGTTAAACAAGGTTATTATCCTGAGCAAGATCAAGATTAATTAATAATGGTGTCTCGCTATACATGCATGCATGTCACGGCCATGCCTAGCTAAGAGGTTCATCTAGCTCGATCGTTATTTTATAAAAAATTATATACACTATACTATCATTCTATTTTTATCACATTATATAATATGTAACATATTTATTATAATTATAAGATATTAATCTTTTATTAAATAATATATTCTTTCTCATCCAATGATAATAAATATGTGACATCTTACATAATAGAATAAAAATATGATGAAAGTCATGAAGTGGATAGTCTTATTTTATATATGAAGGGGCAAAGATACCCTAAAGAATATAATAAACCAATCCCTAAGTTTGTGCCATGTGACTGATCCAATATGGCTTCACCCTTCTTAAGAATTAATCGGTTAGGGCCGAAACTTTCTGATCTCCATTAATTATATATATTCAAGCTATATATATTTGATCAGAAAACAGGGCCGAAGTCATGCATGATGATCATATTCATGCACGCACCCCCATTAGCTATCAAGTGTAAAATCAGAATCATGATATATATTCTTCACTTTTCAATTAACACTACAACACATAAAGCTTTTTGTAGTGTTTGATAAGTCGCCACAAAAAATTCAAAATCGTTTCAAAAAGTCTCAAAATCACCACAAAAACCTCAAAATTGTGGCAAAAAATCATTTTCGCGTTTTGAAAATTACGGATTAACCATGGCTATTTGGGCTTGACAATAAGCCTAATTTCTTGCGGCAAATATCTAATTTCTCGCCGCAATGCTACTATTTGTAGCGAGAAAACGCAACAAATACTATTATTTGCAACAAAATTTAACTCTCAACTAAATAAAATGCAACAAAAAATCTTATTTATTGTAGTGTAATCAAATTGGCTTATGTAATTAATGACCTAATTAAAGAAAATGACCTGCACCATGTTATGGATTTAAATTAAAATTTAAAGATCATCATGAGAATGCTTGTGTTGTGGGTTACCCGGTGGTACTTCAAAAGGCATTGACCTTGTATCCAATTATTTAAAACCTAATGTCTCACCGTCCCACACCTTTTCCCTAACAAATTAATAAACTTCAATAACAAACAAAAAAATGCTTAAAAATTCAGTTGTTGACATCCAATATATATGCATGGCGGGAAGCTTTTGTTATAAATAGGTTCAAGGACCCTCTCTTCCAAACCACAAAACTTATAGCAAGCAACTTATAAGATATATATCTTCTGCTCCCTCTCTATACCTTTGCCTCTTGTCTTACTTCATTAATGACGATCCCAGTGATTGATTTTTCAAAGCTCAACGGCGAGGAGAGGGCCAAGACAATGGCTGAGATCGCCAATGGATGCGAGGAATGGGGATTCTTCCAAGTACGTGCATGCTCTTCTCTATCACCACTTCCTGATCTGCTTGTAGATTTTATTTTTTTTAATACATATTTTTTATGTTTCACGACAGTTTTTAAGGTTTCATTACCGTTATTATTGTTACAGCTGGTGAACCATGGAATTCCAGAGGAGCTCCTTGAAAGGGTGAAGAAGGTCTGTTCAGAGTGCTATAAGCAGGAAAGAGAAGAAATATTCAAGAACTCAACACCAGTGAAGCTGTTGAATGAGATTGTTGAAAAGAAGAATGGCAACAAGTTGGAGAATGAGGACTGGGAAGATGTCTTCACTCTCCTAGATGATAACGAGCGGACATCTGAAACCCCAGGATTCAAGTAAGCAGTATTGCATGTATATGTTCCTAGAAAAATGATATTTAGAGTAGTTGTTAAGTCAGTACGTAATCGTTTAAAAAAAAAAAATGATTAAAATATAACTATATATAAAAAAGTTAATATTTTAATAATAGATCGCACTCGATAATTTTATTACGCGGCATTTACGCAATATACTGTATGAAGCATTATCATCGATCCTCGAATAAATTGAGTATTAATATGCTGATATCAATTGGACTGTGACACTGATGACAGGGAAACCATGGCTGAATACCGGGCAGAGCTGAAAAAATTGGGCGTGAAGGTAATGGAAGTGATGGATGAGAATTTGGGATTACCCAAGGGATCCATCAAGAAAGCATTTGATGGTGAAGATCAAGGCAGTGCCTTCTTTGGCACCAAGGTAAGCCACTACCCACCATGTCCAAATCCAGAGCTAGTGAATGGTCTCCGAGCTCACACCGATGCTGGAGGCGTCGTCTTACTTTTCCAAGATGACAAGGTTGGAGGTCTTCAAATCCTCAAAGATGGCGAATGGATCGATGTTCAGCCATTGCCAAATGCCATTGTCATCAACACTGGAGATCAGATTGAGGTATTAAGTAATGGTCGATATAAGAGTGTTTGGCACCGAGTTTTGGCCACACCAGATGGAAACAGAAGATCAATTGCTTCATTTTACAATCCCTCCCTTAAGGCCACCATATCCCCTGCACCTCAGCTAGTGGAGAATCTTAAGAAAGAGGTTGATCAATCTTATCCCAAGTTTGTATTTGGTGACTATATGTCTGTTTATGTTGAGCAGAAGTTCCTCCCAAAGGAACCAAGGTTCCAAGCTGTGAGGACCATGTAAGAAGCAAAAACATTGATCTTCCTACAAGATCACATGATATATATAACACAAATATGGATTTTTTTTTTTTTTAGTTTATTATGGGCTTAGTGATGAAGATTTGCCTACAGGCAAAGGATACCACTGGCTTGTCTTTCTCTTGTACGTTCGTTAAGGGATGACAGATCAAAGCTAATGTGGGTATTAGTGTGTTCGTTTTCGATTGTAGCTGTTTTTCTTTCTTGTTATGTAATCATGGGATGCTAAATCCACATGCCAAGTTCTGCTTTGTATAATATAATAATATAAACTCAGCTTTTGTGTATTATTATTATTATTTTTTTCTTGCTACAGATGATGGGATGCTAATATGATCGCCATCTGAGGGTCGTTTTCTTTCATTAGGAATATGAGGGCGAACCGTATATTACAGTAAATTCTTTTGAGTATATTTAATCTTCAAAACAAAATCCATATTAATTGGTCTATTTCTAGTATGAAGTAATCTATCTGTGAATAATAACAAAAAATAGTAAATAATAATTATAAATAATAATAAAATATTAATAAAGTAGTATGAGATTAATTCACTTAGCCTAAAAGTAATCCTTAAACACCAGACAAGAAATAGATCAAGCCATCGTTTGGATTTGAAGATTATCTCATCTCATATTATTATTATAATTTTTTTAATTCTCATACAAATTATAATAAAAAATTTAACTTTTTCAATTTATAAAATAATAATAATAAAAAATAATATTCTAATAATATTTTTTTCAACTTTTTTATTTTTTATTTAAAATCATCACATCTCATCTAAAAATAATATTCTTGCTCAATGAAAAAGTTGCATATATAGTATTAGCTTTCTAGCTCCATGTGATGATATTGTAGATGAGAAACTCTTTGGACATATGACACTTATATATGATGTTTATTGAAAACCATTGACCACCTGCCACGTAATGGTTTCACAAATTATCAACGAGCATTTTCCAATAGATACCCTTAGGATGCAAAAGGACAATCCAAACGAGCATTTTCCAATAAAATCTAACGTAAACATAAATTACCAACGAGAAAAATAGAGCATACAATTAACCAATGATCAAAGCCTAAAAAAATCCAAAACATGTAGTAATTACCAGTCTCAATATGCAGTAGGGCAGCCAGATTGGGCCAAATCCAATTAAAAATAAAGAAGGAAATCCAAACGGCCAACACAATTCCAATCAAACAATAGTCAAGCACAAAAATGAATGAGAGAGGAGTAACTAGAAATCCCTCCTATCTCCCAATAGATTTACAGAAAGAAAAGGTGAGCCAGCCTCCACAATCGAATCTGCATGCTACAAGTTGTTTCAGATCTCAGGATAGAGTCCTGAAACAAAGCCTTTGGGATCCCCAAGCAAATGATCATCATCTACGACAATGGAACCTTGCAGATCATCTCACGAATTCGACGATTTCATCCCTCTTGAACTCGAGTAGTCCTTCGAATTCCAAGCATGGAATTCCAATTCAAGAAAAAAAAAAAAACAAGACAATCAAATTTCGATGAGCAAGCATGGGAGAGGTGCCTCAAAATGAAGAGGGGGGGAGGAGAGGGAGGAGAAAACAAAATAGAGAGGGAGAGAGAGAGAGAGGTCCGACGGAGATGAAGTTGAGATGGAGGGAGGGAGGGGTAGAGAGAGTAAGGTTTCTACGTATATATATGAAATATTTATACATGTTATTATCACATGTGGTTTTCGTAGCATGTTTAAATTAGCTTATTGGGTGGACTGCCCATCACATGAAAGATGCTTATATATTTATAACAATATGGAGTTTCACTTGGCTTAATGATCAATTGGCAAAAAATGTATACATATTGCTGATCTGATTTTGGTAGGTCTTAGGGCTGCTCATGATATATTTTGGTAGGTCTTGGGGCTGCTCATTATGTGTCATGTGTCAGCAATAGTTCTACGTAGGATTTGCCTTATCTGCTTTTTATTAGGGGCTTTATTTTACCAATTGTAGAATACTTGCAAGGTCTATTTTTAAAGGTACTATAATTACAAAAGAGTGGAAATGCAGTGTACATAGGATATTGGTGATGATTATGTGGCTGCCGAGTGGGGTTAATCAAAGAATTTCAGTATAAATTCAGTAGCTATTTGTATGGTACTTTGGGTTTATTTGGAGGAGCTTTGGGTTAATTTGCACCGTGCTATATACATTATACATAGTAATTGAGTCGGCTGCATGTCCCCAAAAGTTTCCTTTGATCGGCTGCCCCTCTATATAATGTATATATGTACCAGTTTATACATATAGGTAGTCAATAAAAACTAATTATTGAAGTGCTCCATATATCTATATGTGTATTTAAGGGGCAATTTGAATAGTGAAAATTTGGAAGTAATACCTTTTCTCAACAAAGGCCAGGGTTGATAACTAATACAATGGAGGTACCAGTCAAAAAATATGCAAATTCCAGAAAAAAAAAATGTATATGTATATATATATATTAATCCATTTGCATTGACATACTTTTGGATTGAAAAGATATTAAGTAACATAAAAATAAGAAAAAAAACAAAAATTTGCGTTTTTCTGTTCATAGTTTTACACGAGTTATGATGGATGAAATAAATTGTGATGTGTTGCCGAAGTTTTATAACTGCGAGAAGAATTGAATGCCAAAAGACTTTTCATTAGATTTCTAGTCATTTGGGACCACTGAAAATCGCAGCAAATACTTATTTGAGTTGAGCCCATGTGGATGCTGATGTGCATTGGCGTCGCTTTCCAACTGGGAAAGGGATGGACGGATGGTCATTTGCTGCATTTTTTTTCATTATTTGTTGCAAATGGAAATCGCAACAAATAGTTATTTGAGTTGAGCCCTTGTGGATGCTAATGTGGATTGGTGTCGCTTACCATCTAGAAAAGGGATGATCATTTGCTATTTTTTTTTTCATTATTTGCTGCGAATGTAAATCGCAACAAATGTTTTAGTTTTGTAACAATGTTATAAAATGGATGCAGAAGTTTATAAATAAGCAAATAACTGCATCCATTCGCCGATCATCAAAAACTGATGCTAAAGACTATTTGCATCAATTTTTTAATGTTTTTGCAATTAAATCAATTGCTGAAAAATCTGAAATTTTTTGTAGTAAGAGAGAAGGGGGGTCGATGGGTTGAAGACTTCACTGGTGCGCGACTTTTATTTTTTTTCATGAATCCCCTACGTGGTAATTTCTTATTGGCTTCCGTTATTTAGACTTTACAGGTGACACCTATAGGAAGATATTCTCATTGTTAATCGATAGAGATCTTGATAATTAGGTAGAAATATTTAATTTACTCGAATTTCTTAGGAGGGCCGGCACCCATGCCATTAAAAAAGCTTTAAAAGTATTCCAAAAAGAATTTCTTCATACACTTTTTTTTTAGAAGGGAGAAGGTGCTTATGTATATACATCCACATATATACATATATATGTGTGTAGAATATTGCTAATTACATATGCATGATGAATATATATGGCTAATCATGTAAATTCTAGGGAAGTTGTAAGAATCCATACCCATTTTTCTTTCATCGGTCGATCGAGTGCATTGAGATTAGAGGAAAAGGAACATCATCATGAGAAGGTGGTTGATCTAAAGGTCGTATAGTTACGTTCATTCAATATTATGATCTTAAAGGTTAAAAACTTAACAGAATTAATTAGTATTTAACAGTCTTAGAGTTTTTGGATTAATGATTGAGTTTTTAATAATTAATACGTATTTAGAGCAAGGATCACATCACGAATTCAAGTCCCAAAAGGGGCGACCAATAGACTAAATTAAAATATTTTGGTATTACGTACTATGGCTCCTTCCCAAATCCCAGTACGTCATGTATGGCTCCTTCCCATTCAATATTTCCCCTCAGTACACCTTCTCGTTTTCTATTTTCTTTTTTCCTTTTCCCTACACATAATTATAAGTGGTAATAAAAACATTTTACGAGTCTTTCTGCATCCTACTTTGAGTCCTCAAGTTTAGATCACTAGAATATTCTAGGAATTTGTCCTTGAAAGATTATCTCTTTAAATTCATCATTTAAATATGAATGCCATGATCATTTAAATATGAATGCCATGATCATTTAAATATGAATGCCATGACAGTTTAGTGCACAACACGGTTACTTTATAAATGTTCAACACATCCATGGATGAGATGTATAGAAGTGGAAGTAAGATTTAGTGTTTGGGGGGATTAACAAAGTATGTGGTATGTGTAAGTATAAATAATGTTTTTTTCACACGTGGTTATATATAAAAACAATAATCATAGGCATGGAATTGTATATAAAAATACATATTTATAAATCATCAAATCATTTTCTTTCTTAAAAATTTCGTAATTTGCTAAAGACAATTATAAAATAATATATATATATATCTATGAACTTAGGATTTCTCATTCAAATCAAGCTTAACAATGATCTTTCATGAAATAAAATTCATTTATTATCATCTTTGAAGTAAAATTCATGACAAATTTTTTCTCAATATAAACTAACAAATGATCTGTAAAAAAATTTATCTTTCATTCGAGTACGCAATCTAGTTTTTATAAATTTCATGACAATAAATGATCGTTCAATAGTAGCAATAGAAACAAGAAAAATTAATATTAGAAGATTAATTAGCAAGTCAATCAAGTAATAAATCTTTGACTTTTCTAAAATTACTAGTTATCTGAATAATTTAGATGATATAGATATATCTTGAAAATCTAGATGCGTCAACACATCAAGCTAGAGTGGGGGAGACAATTTGGGTGTCAATTGTCAGATGAAAGGAAAAGTTAGAGTAGGGCTAGATGAGTATTGGGATTTAAGAGGACAATTTTAATAAAAATTTTAGAGACCTAAGTATTAGGAGGGTAATTTTTTCTTTTTTTGATAAATTGGGTGGCAACTTTAATTATATGAAAAAAAAAAACTATATAGATTTATATACCATATGAAATTTTTAAAAATATTTGCTAGGGGTAGGTTGTTCCGCCCCAACATGTGTACCTTAATTATCTCTCTCCTAGTTTAAATTTTAGAGTTTTAAAAGAAATTATTTTAAGAAGTGATTTTAATTTGAATTTGGCACTCAATAAAAATTCCAAAATTAAAAAATAAAGAAGTTGGATCTCTTGACTTTCTACTAAACTACACAAACATTTTACTTATCAACTTCATCCCCATTTGAGTCACAATTACAAGTATGATAGTCTTTGTTTAAAATAAATAAATAAATAAATAACTCTTCAAAAGATCCCAACTTGGGAGTGGGAGAGGGAGAGGGAGAGGGAGGGGAGCTTCGGCTCTACCCTCCCTCCACTCTCATTTTCTCTTTCTATCATTCTGTCCTCCTTCCATCCACCACTAATGTATAGTTTTTCAGTTGTGGGTTTATTTTTCTGTTTTTCCATAGGTATTTTGTAGCTAGGTTTGATACTTTGCGGAGCTCAAACCCACCACGAGCCACACCATTGGTTCCTAGGCTATCGATCTATTGGATGATCGAAGTTTTTGTCGAACAAAGTAGCACGTGAGCCACACGCATGGGTCTTAACAGCACGTAAAATCCATGTGCCTCTACTACAAGAGGTTCTACAGCTATAGCTTTCTTGGAACCAAGGACTCCAATTTATTCAAACTCCACTGACTGCACTCCTGGTATGGCACATGTTCCTCACGCGACACCATAGTCAATTTTTGAATTTTGATTTTGTATTTTGTATTTTTTTTATATATATGTTTGTTGTATTTTCGTTTTGTTTAGATAAAACTAAAAATACAAATAGTCTCTTGGACATTTTGTCCGAAAAGTGAGTCCCCTTCTCCTTTGGAGGGTCAAGAGGTTTGAAATATCTGCCTTAGGCAAAATATGATCACAAAAGATGGATTATTTGCAGAGAATTATAGAAATTAAGATATCATATCAGTCACAAAGGAATTTGTGTACTAGTAGAGTCTTAATCTAAGTAGTTGACTTGTATTTTGAAATTTTTTTATTTGTATTAGTCACAGTTGTAACTTCACATATATAAACAAATAAAATCTATTTCTCAAAAAAAAAACTATAAAAACATTTATTTCTTTCAATAATTTTCATTATATATAAATGCTGTTATAGACAGAAATCATTAATACATTTTTTTTTTTCTGGAGAGGAAACCATATTTAATACTTAAACAATAATGTTGAGAATGATCATTGCTGGCAAACATATTATATGCGTCGGAATGGGAAGAAAACAATAAGGTAATTAATTGTTGTTATAATCATGACCAAAGTAGATAATTTTTCACTGGGAAGCTGCTGCTAGGCTGATGTGTGTCATGAGTTTCGAAGATTTCTACACAAAATTGTTCTTCTGATCATGATCTTAAAAAATATTAAATGTGCATGCCCCCAACATCATTCTATGTCTTATAATTTGCTCAGGATGTTCTCAGTACGTTACATCATGATTGATTTGATCATTATATATATATATATATATATATATATATATGAATTAAAAGATTAATGAGCCCTAGACTAGAATCCAGAGTCCCCAGACGCTGCCATCATATATAATATGTAAATATGTTGGAGAAATAATATACTTTAGGAAACATTATTAATGTTCCAATTATCTCAGCCATATATTCAACGCAAGTACGTGGCACAAGTTAATTAATTACAGATAGGATCGATCCTGCATGCATGACGCCACGAATTAATATTCAACTATATTTTGGTTTGGAAGACAACAACAACTATAAGTACATGAACATGCACGGCCAACCATACGCCAAGTACTGCTCATTCAACCGCTGCTTCGAAGAAAGGTGCAGATTATCATTTTCTGATAAATTAAAACATAAACACAAAATTATTCTCTCCCACAATAAGTACTTAGAAAAAAGAAAACACTGATCATCATGATATATATAAAAAGAAAACACTGATCATCATGATATATATATATATAAGCAATTCTAAATACAAGTAATTTTACACGTTCATATGCGCATTAATATTGAGCTAGAAAAGTAGATTTTAATTAAAAAAAAACACATATTTAAAATAATAGATAGAAAAGCAACTAATAGAATTGAATTGATGTACAGATCTGTACATCAATTCAATTCTATTAGATGTACAGATCTGTACATCAATTCAATTCTATTAGTTGCTTTTATATATTATAGATTATTAATCTACAAATGATCTGTTTATATATTATAGCATTACTCATAATGTATATGTTATACAAAGCTAATTACTCATAATGTACATGTTTATATATTTATAAAAAGTCTTCATGACCTTGCTGCTGCTGCCTTCCTTAACCCACAAACAATGCCTACAAATCAGTATATGAGTTTAATGATGCAACATGTATAACTCCTCATTATAAAACAATTTCAATGTCTAGAAAGTCAGAGGGAGGGTAGCATTAATATAAGATATATATATGTATATATATTATAATGCATCCAATATTAGTCAACACGATCGGTTGTCGATGAACCTGGCCTAGCTTATGATCTACTAGTCGGCAGATGTTTAAACTACAAGTAAAATTACATATATATGTACATTTTGAAAAGTTAAACATGGTGATTATCCTGAGCAAGACCAAGATTTATTAATAATGGGGTGTGTGTGTGTATATATATATATTATATGTTTCACCAGTTGTTTATGAGATCAGATTCAATGGATCAAACTGGGGCTAGCTATACATGCATGCATGTCACCATGCCTAGCTAAGAGGATCATCTAGCTCGATTGTTATTTTATAAAAAATTCTATACATCATATTATCATCTTACTTTTATCTGATCATTATATAAAATGTGTCACATTTATCACAGTTAGATATTAATCCTTTATTAAATCATATATTCTTTCTCATCCAATTTTGATAATTGTACATGGGACATCTTACATAATAGGATAAAAGTAAGATTAAAGTGCCGTGGATAGCATTACCCTTAATTTATATATGAAGGGGGCAGAGATACCCTAAAGAATATAATAAACCAATTTCTAAGTTTGTGCCATGTAACTGATCCAATATGGCTTCACCCTTCTTAGTAATTAATCGGTTAGGGCCGAAACTTTCTGATCTCCATTGTTATATATTCAAGCTATAATATTTGACCAGAAAACAGGGCCGATCAAGTCATGCATGATCAATATATTCATGCACGCACCCCGGCCCATTGGCCATTAGCTAGAGGATCATGATGATCAAGTGTAAAATCAGAACCATGATATACATTCTCTCCACGTATCAGTTAATCAAATTGGCTTATGTAATTAATGACCTAAATTAAAGGAAAATGACCTGCACCATGTTATGTATTTAAATTAAAATTTAAAGATCATGATAAGAATGCTTGTGTTGTTGGGTTACCAGGTAAAGGTAAAGGTAGTACTTCAAAAGGCATTGACCTTGTATCTCTTATTTAAAACCTAATGTCTCACCGTCCCACACCTTTCCCCTAACAAAATAAATTCTAAAATAAGAAACAAAAAATGCTTAAATTAAGTAGTTGACGTCCATTAATATATATGCATCATGGCGGGAAGCTTTGTTATAAATAGGCTCAAGGTCGACCCCCTCTTCCAAACCACAAAACTTAGAACAAACAACTTAGATATATATCTTCTAGATCTCTAAACCTTTGCCTCTTGTTTTACTTCATTAATGACGATCCCAGTGATTGATTTTTCAAAGCTCAACGGCGAGGAAAGGGCCAAGACAATGGCTGATATCGCCAATGGATGCGAGGAGTGGGGATTCTTCCAGGTACGTGCATGCATGCTTTTCTCTATCAGTAACACTTCCTCTGCTTGTAGATTTATTTTGTTTGATCGATGCATATTTTTTATGTTTTCCGAGAGTTTTAAGCTGGTTTCATTACCGTTCTTATTGTTACAGCTGGTGAACCATGGAATTCCAGAAGTGCTCCTTGAAAGGGTGAAGAAGGTCTGTTCCGAGTGCTATAAGCACGAAAGAGAAGAAATATTCAAGAACTCAACACCAGTGAAGCTTTATAATGAGATTGTTGAAAAGAAGAATGGCAACAAGTTGGAGAATAAGGACTGGGAAGATGTCTTCACTCTCCTAGATGATAACGAGTGGACGTCTGAAACCCCAGGATTCAAGTAAGCACTACTGCAATTATATGTTGTCAGAGAAATAATATTTATAGTTGTGTCGTTAAGTATATAAGCACTGTATAATTGTTTTAAAAAAAGTGATTAAAACATAGATTTAAATAATAAAAAAAAAGTAATTAATTTTTTTAATAGTAAAACTTACTTGATATTTTTATGACGTGGCATTTATGCAATTTACAACTATATATCGCATTATCATCCATCCTCAAATAACTTGAGTATTAATATGCTGATATCATTTGGACTGTGACACTGATGACAGGGAAACCATGGCTGAATACCGGGCAGAGCTGAAAAAATTGGGCCTGAAGGTCATGGAAGTGATGGATGAGAATTTGGGATTACCCAAGGGATCCATCAAGAAAGCATTTGATGGTGAAGATCAAGGCAGTGCCTTCTTTGGCACCAAAGTAAGCCACTACCCACCATGTCCAAATCCAGAGCTAGTGAATGGTCTCCGAGCTCACACCGATGCTGGAGGCGTCGTCCTACTTTTCCAAGATGACAAGGTGGGAGGTCTTCAAATCCTCAAAGATGGCGAATGGATCGATGTTCAGCCATTGCCAAATGCCATTGTCATCAACACTGGAGATCAGATTGAGGTCTTAAGTAATGGTCGATATAAGAGTGTTTGGCACCAAGTTTTGGCCACACCAGATGGAAACAGAAGATCAATTGCTTCATTTTACAATCCCTCCCTTAAGGCCACCATATCCCCTGCACCTCAGCTAGTGGAGAATCTTAAGAAAGAGGTGGATCAAGCTTACCCCAAGTTTGTATTTGGTGACTACATGTCTGTTTATGCTGAGCAGAAGTTCCTCCCAAAGGAACCAAGGTTCCAAGCTGTGGGGGCCATGTAAGAAGCAAAAACGTTAATCTTCCTGCAAGATTACATATATATGGTTTTTTTTTTTTACTTTTTAGTTTATTATGGGCTTAGCGATGAAGATTTGCCAACAGGCAAAGGATACCACTGGCGGATTGTCTTTCTCAGTAAGTTCGCTGAGGGAGGTCAGAAAGCTAATGTGGGTATTAGTGTGTTTGTTTGAGATTGCTAGCTGTTTTCTATCTTGTTATGTAATATTGGGATGCTTAAATCCACATGCCAAGGTTTGCTTTGTATAATATAATTATATAAATTGAGCTTTTGGGTGGTTTCTTTTTCTTATTATAAGCAATGTTACATATAGTCATGAAATGTGCAGCCTCATTTACTATTGAAATTTAGTTTTTCTTTTTATAGATCTTCTATTTATTTACATTTTTCAAATGGATTGTCCTGTATTTGTGCATTCCATAATTGCAAATATCATTTCTCTTTCTAGTAAGATGCAGTAAAACTATTATACCTGACCAACAACTTGTTCAACAAGTACGGGATGCTCGACTGAATTTAGAACAGTAGCACTAGAAAAATGGAAATACTGAGAATAGAAAAAGAATCAGCTCTGTTCAGTTTGCATAAATACTATATTCCATTATGCTATCCAGGAACACGTACGGGCATTGTATAATTTAGAGCTCTGAATGCATAGTGATTAGAACTATTTAAGTAACCAAGTCAAACTAGCTTGGTTCTCCAACACTTGATCGATTACCTTATCTACATTGAGTATCTCGTGGGAATTCTTAGAGATTAGCTTGTTCAGGACTTTCTCAACTTGCTCCTTCTCTTGTGAGCCTATCCCTTTTCCTTCCACAACAGGTAGGAACTGAAAGGACATATACAAGATGTTGAACCACTCCATTACCGAGTACAACTTTTGGTGAAGAAGCATTTGCAGGTAAAATTAACAAACCTTGCGATATTTCCCTCTATGTTGTGCAGGCTTTTCTCTGGGCAACTTCTTGTCAAACTTCCCACCGCTGGCTGTTGCACTTGCTGCTATTCCTGCTACATTCACTAGTTCATCTTTAGTGACTTTCTTGGGTGCAGTCTGGGTTTCTGTTATAGGCAACGCTGTCGCAGCTAGTTGGACTTGGCAGCAGAAAAAGTTTCCTCAAAGTCCAGTGTTGCAATACAAGAAACGGAAAGATAATTAAGAAAACACAACATAAAAACCTGTTTGACCAAAGTAACTAAGCCAAAAACTACTCCTACAGCATTGTCAAGATGACAAAAGCCAGAAGCCAACGAGATATTTTATTATGGGCAACAGAAGGAAGACTGGGCTGACAATGACTAGATTCACGAGAACTTGGGATAGTCCTGACTAAGTCAAGACGAAGGATCAATTGGGATAGTCAGGCCATCGGAATGGACGAGAAACAGGGTTTTCAAATTGATACTCCACAAGGTCCAGCAAGTTGTTCTTGAATAGTTGGGAATAGGATTTATGGTGTTCAGTGGAGGTGATCTAGGGCATTCCATCAATTTTTCTTTAATAAGTAGGGCATTACATCATAATACTGACGAATAATTGCATTGTCTTATGTGGGTTGTAAGTGTAACCAATACAGTGACATGAAAGCAACCAGAATTCAGCTACGCATCAAAGAAATTTTCTTGTAAAGGCTGTCAACTAGACTATAAGCACCAACAACATTGGGGATTGCATGATCAGTGATTCACTCCTAAATTGCAAAGGTGAAAGCACCATTTGTGTCTAAGGGAGTCCAGCAATGGAAAAGAGGAGTGACAAGGGGTAACTCAAAGGAAATTACTTGTACTAAACAAGAAAATATATATACTTTCAGATCTGTAGAAAGGTTATAAAGTGGAAAACCTTGGTGAAGAGCCAACTTTTGCTGCTTGTTTCAAGTTCTGCAGCCAAATTTTATCTTGCTTTTCAACACGTTTCTATTATCTGCTTGCCTTTTGGCAAAAGGATCTTTCCCTAGCTCTACAAAAAAGGTGCTTACCATGCCATAACGCAAGAATGTGATATGATATTTTCATGCTTGTAAATTATTGGATATATGATTATTGCTTTATAGTTATGATATAACGGTTAGATATCATTCTTCAGTACAGTAATCTTTTGTTTTTTTTTAATTATAAAAAAAAATGTAGTTATTTTTACCATATAGATTTAAAAAAAAAAACAATAGACAGCTATTAATTGCAACAAATGATGATTCTTTAACGCAGTAAGGTCCTGTTAAATTATTTCCCATCAGTTATCTTGGCCTCAATGATTGGTATATTTTCCTCCTCATTTGCCCGATCATATCCATAACGACGTTTCCAAATACCAGTTGGCTCATCATATAATATCTTGCCTTTTTTGTGCGTCTTTATACCCGAACGTATCTCAAAAATTCATAACCAAGGACATCAAAACTTACCCATGATAGATCACATAATTAATAACCCATACAGTTTGAATGTGATTATAATGATGCTAACCTCTCACTTTGGCAAACAATTCCCATTTTGTAGGAGGTAATCTATCAAGTGTATCCTATATATACACAATTAAGAACTAGCTGGCACATTGTACAATTTAGTTCTAAAAAATGAGATGAACAAATACAGATTCTTCTACTAGGAACATGCATCTCCTCATATTTTAAGTTGCAGAAGTAGTTTCCTTCAGTGGTCTTCATGCTTCCTAAGCAACCAAACCATGTGCCATTAACACATATCCACCTCTCTCAAAATAGTTGCCATAAAAAACCTTGTTCCCCCCACCTAGCAAGTTGCAGAAGTTACTGTAATATAGTGCATTTTGGCAACAGGAATCCAACAAGGTAGAAAGTTCTAACGATGCCAATTATAAGCCGTCTTACTACATACGAACTACGGATTACTTACAAAAAAAAGTTATGATCTATGCTTTCTCACGTTCAGCCAAACCGAAGAACACAAAGAATGGTATCGATTATATGGTAAAGATGCAGTACGGATTTATGAAATACATATATCTGAAAGACAAAATAGAGATACATATATATATAAATAAAAGGAAGAACTCACAGGCTTCTCTCTGGGAAGTCTTGTTGTTGGTGGGGGCAACTTGACCAGGGACCATCTATGTCCACAGTTGAAGGTAAGTTGAACAGAGTATTTGCAATGGCTTGAACTAACTCAGTGCCCTTCTCTAGACATTCCTTCACTAACTCCTCTCCATGATGATTGGAAATATTAATATTTTGATAAGTATAATAGGGTTTAAAACATTAATTAAAAACACATATATAAAATTCCCAACTCAGACCAAAGATGCAAAGTTCCACACAGAATGATGATCTGAAAAATTAAAAACTTTGCAGAACTCTAAAAAATGGAAGATAAAAAGGGTTATCACCACATAGAGGTTAAATAACTTTTTGATAAGTACATAGAGGTTAAATAACTTTACTAATATCCATGTGTACATTATTTGAGGCATTAAACACGAGGTAATAAATTTCGATATCATCATGTGCATAGAGAAGCTTCTTTTCTTAAAACCTAACCTGGATGAAGGTAGGGAGTGAAATTGGTGGTGAGGATTAAAGGCAAAGAGATTGCCAAGGTCGATCTCAAACTGCGATGTCTCCATCCCCGATCGCTTTCTCTTTGGCATGCTATTTGGTTTAGCTCTGCAGCTTAGCAACTAAATCAGAGCCCTACAATGAAATGAAGCAGAAGTAAATCAGAACACTAATGGAGAGGCACCCCATTCGCTGATCCACAGGCTATACATAAGAGAAACTTTATTGCAGAAAATGCCATAAAAAAAAGTTCCCACTGTTAAACTCTAAGCTCTAAAATTTGGACTTGGAATGATCTTTTCTCAAATAAAACGCGAATTAGTATCTTCTGAACTACAACTTGTCTACCATTAGTCACAGCAGCCAACCCAAGCAAAGTGTTGAATCAATAGACTCATCCACATGATCAACATCATGCATCAAAACCTTTGAACTAGTAACAAAACTCAAGCTCTTGATTTCCTCCATTAGTCCACCCAATGCAAGGTATCTGTCTTCACAATGGGAATGGGAATGATCTTCCGCATTAAAAGCATGCACCTCATTGTGAACTTCTATCCAACTCCAACCAGGGACTTTTGTTACCCCCTTTCTCTCATAAGCCCGGTCACGCTAGCCTTAGCATCCCACTGCCTAAGACACCCATACATGTCCGAGAGAAGAACGTAAGTGCAGTGCTCTTCAGGCTCCATCTCTAGCAAAAGGCTTGCTACCTGAGTAGCTAATTCAATGTCACCACAAATCCTACAGGCCCCAAGTAAAGTCTTCCATACCATTGCATCAGGTTCAAAAGGCATTGCCTCAATCAAAGCTTTTACCTCACTCAGACACCCAGCACGCCCATATAGATCAACCCCACAGGCATAATGCTCCATTCTCGGTGGAATCCCATATTCTGATTCCATAGATTTCAGATACCTGCATCCTTCCTCTAGCAAACCAATATGGCTACATGCACTTAGGATCACAACAAATGTTATATGATCAGGTTTCACCCTACTCTCTTTCATTAGGTAGAAGGGGTCAAGTGCAACATTTCCCTGCCCATGTTGTGCATACCCAAAAATGATCGACTTCCAAGTGATTGAGCTGTCTTTGAGGGTGCCGGATTTCCTAGCATCTTCACTGATCCCACACTTGGAATACATGAAGATCAATGAGCTAGCAACAAATTCATTGGACTCGAATCCTGACTTAAGTGCCAAGACATGAACCTGTTGACCCAATTGGAGGGTTGCTATATCTGAGAAAGATCTGAGAACAGCTGAAAAGGTATAGTGATCAATGTCTTCTACCACAGATCTCATGAGCCCAAAGAATTTCCAAGCATCTTCACTCAAGCCAATTTGTGAAAGTCCAATCAAAATAGAATTCCAAGAAACACGGTCCTTGGACTCCATGGCTTCGAAAATGTGCAATGCTTCTTCCATGGATCTGTTATTTGATTTGAGATACATGGCTATTAATGCATTAGATATCGGTACTGATTGTTCCAGTCCCCTTTTTATCAACAACCCCTTTTTATCGGTACTGATCTGTTATTTGATTGTTCCAAGCACTGATGACACTAGTGTAAGTATAGATGTCTGGATCAAACCCAAGCCATTGCATATCCATGAAGAGTTTAAATGCAAGTTCTTCTTTATTGTGTACAAGGTAAGAAGCGAGCAAGGAATTCCATGTCACCAAATCCCGGTTGCCAACAGCACCATCAAATGCTCTTTTGGCATCTTCTATGGACCCACACTCTGAATATGAAGTGATTAAGGCATTGCATACAGTATTGTCAAATGCCTTCCCGAGTTTTATGATTTTACCATGAAAATCTGCATTGCTAGCATGTAAAACTCAGTATTATCGAGCAATGTCAAAAGCGGAGCAAATGTGCCATCATCAAGTTCCACATGCCCCCGCTCCATGCAATCAAACAGCCAAAATGCAGTCCCAGGATCACCCACCTGCACATAACCAGCTATCAGTGCATTCCACGAAACTGAGTTACGCTCTGGCATGCACTGAAACACCACATATGCATCCTCAACTCTCCCGCACTTTGCATACATGTCCAAAAGTGCACTACCCGAATAAACATTTGCAGCATAACCCATCTTGACAATCATCGAATGCACTTGCTCCCCAATATCAAGCCGATAAGCAGAAACAACCCCCTTGAGTATGCTTCCAAATGTATACCCATCAAAATCAAAGCCACATATCTTCATGGTTCTTAGAATCTCGAAAGCAGTCTCAAAGTTCCCACAATGTACATACCCAGCGATCATTGTATTCCAAGAAACAGTGTCTCTGCAGGGAATTTCCACGAACAGCTTGCGGGCAAGACATATTTCTCTGGATTTCGCATACAAAGTTATAATATTGTTCGCGGTGTAGATGTCCGCGATGGCACCTAATTTGATTGCCCGACAATGGGTTTCTAAAACTTTGAACAAAGCACATGCAGAGCTCTCGACGAGAGAGTGCAATGGCCTCATTCATTAGCATAGATAGAGGCAGAAATTTACAATTTACAAGAGAAACGTTACAAAGCAATATATCAAAGAACTCATTCACTGAGTGATCTGGGCTTGCCATGAGAAGGAGCTGGTTGGTGCTTCCCGGTTGCTGCCCTGATGCTGGTGGCGGCCTCAGTTTGGTCACGGTGGCGGTTCCGGAGAGGTGACAAACAGAGGGTAGAGAAGTAATAATGGCGGCTGCCTGGTGGAACACGGCGGCGCAGGGTCAGAGGAGAAGTCAGGGGCATAGACCAAGACAGACGGCGTGGCACCTGTCTTCTTGGACGGAAGGGAGAGGCCCTCGACGCAAGGGGGATCTGAAGCGTCGTGTGGTGGTCGGAACCGGAGAGAGCAGTGCAGCACAGACCGACGGAAACTGAGGGCGGGCGACGTGGGTGGCGACGGAGATGGGATTGCAGAGAAGTGAGAAAGAGAGACACAGTTGACAGATAGAGAAAGAAGGCAGATTGAAGTACTTGCCGGCGGCCTTAAGTCGAACAGCAGACGGAAGACGGCGACGGCTCGGCGTTTCGGGTTGGGTTGGCCGTTGGTGTCACACTTCGAAGGACAGTTGAGTTCGAGAGTCGAGACACAGAACTAAAAGAGTTTGGGTCATGTCCTCTGATGAGGAAGCGGGCTTCTGGGCTGAGATTTTGTTCATAGGCCGACGAGTGGTGACTGTTTTATAAATTGAGTCCATGATTTGCAGTAGGTCCAAGTATGTTAAGTCCAGTTATCTTTTATGTTTCTAGTCCAATAGGCCACTCAGCCCATCATCAGAGTGAGGCGGAATATGTTTGTTATATAACGCGTTGCAGTATCTTAGAGGTGAGATATCGATCTCATTTCAATTAACAATTTAACTGTTATTTATAAAAAATAATTCTACCAACCGTAAGTGTGTAATCATTGCAAAATCACTTTAAAAAATAGTAAAGTCTACTATTAAAAAATTAATATTTTTTTATATGGATCCTATATTTTATTCACTTTTTTCAAAAAGATTATACGACGATATCCTAATTCACAGTTACATTTATATTTTATTATTTAAAAAATATTTCAACACATCTCATTTCATCTCAGTCTTATAAGTTTCGTGCATTTTATCTTTTAAAGAAATAGAATTTATTATTAAAAAAAAAATTAATTTCAAATTTATCTTCTTCTTTTTTCAAATGCACATCTTGAAACTCCAAATACCATCTTTTGCCAGCACATGATGCAAGACCGGCTCAATGCTTAAGCCATTTAGGTCATTGTCTAAGGTTTCCACTCTATACAAAGTCTTTAAAAATAAAAGTAATTAAATGTTTTTTTTTTTGAAAAAATAAAATAAAAAACTATTTCATTAATTAAAATTTAAATAAATATATTTTTCAATATGTTCAAGGCCTCATAATACTAAATTTATATTTAATATAATGAGTTAGTTATATTTGTCAATAAATTTAATATTTAATACAATAAGTTATTTATATTTTTAGTTTTTTTTTTTTAGATCATATTAAATTAAGGTACAAAATTTGCATTAAAACTTTATTTTATACAAATTGTTGTATTAAATACAAATTGAAAAACAATTTATTTATAAATTTAAATAAAATCTCATTTTATTTTTATATAATAATTTATATTTTATTATATTATATATAATTATAAATAATTTACTTAAATTTTACCTTAAACCTTAATATATATTGATATATATTGAGCTGATCCTGACATGATGTTGCACAATCTGAATAAAGCAGTTGAGTATGAAATTCAAAGCACATGCTTGGGTTTGGTCATGAGCACATGCATTGGTATTATACATACTTTCTTTCCTCTACATTTTAATTGTGCTACTGATCAAGTTCACGATGGCCGTGGAATTATCGATTGTATGACTTCGTGAACAAAGAACAATATAGTCTTAAAATGTGAAAGTCTCGCACGTTATTGAAATATTATTTTTCTTGCCCATATTATTCACTAATAATTAATCTTATAAGGTCATGCATGGATTATATTAGGGACCAAGATCTACCAATAACAGTCATTAATTTGAAGTAGTCCCACTAGCTAATAGATTGCTCCAACAACCATTTTCATGATCATATTCATATATAAGATCATTAAAATAATAATCATTACACTACAACAAATAAGATTTTTTGTTACATTTTGTTTAACTTAAATTCTGTAGCAAATAGTAGCATTTGCTGCGTTTTCTAACCATAAATAGTAGCATTGCGACGAGAAATTAGACATTTGTGATTAGAAATTAGACTTATTGTTACGCCCAAATAGCCGCGGTTAACTCGCGATATTCAAAACGCGGCAAATGACTTTTTGCCGCGATTTTAAGACTTTTACTGCAATTTTGAGGCTTTTTGCAGCAATTTTGAAGTTTTTTACGACGACTTATCAAATGTCGCAAAAAGCCTTATGTGTTATAGTGTCATCTGAAACTTACCACTCAGATGATCCTCTTGACGTGGTACGTACAATTTAATTTCTATTTTCTGTATTATTTTTAGTATTTTGGGTGGTTTTGGAATCTCGCTCCCTTTTCATGTATTTCTCTTTTCTTTAATAACAAATTATATTATATCACGTTGATATAAAAAGGGCTTAATTAAGCTATATATTAATCTGGCGGATTAGGATTGATATTACATTTAATTCCTACTACTTCTAACACTTTCTATAATTTCTAACGAGATGGAAAATAAATCTCTCTCAAATCAAACAAGATATTGTGACGCCTCCATCTCTCACGTATAGAAATACAGGAATCAAAGTGTCAAAATGCTGACAAGTATAAAGCATTTGAGGTAGATAATTGTCGAGAATTCTCATGACTTAATTAAAACTTAATCTTAAAAAATAAAAAGAGCATATTCACATGATTCAAATTAAATAGAAGAGTCATGCTATATCAATCAAAAATGTAAACCGAATAAATCTCCCAAATGACAAAACTTGTTTTTTTTTATTCGTTTTCATTCATTTTTTTAGTATTTTTAAATATTTAAAAATAATAATACAACATCATTAAAAAGCATTTTCTTAATCATTATGTAAAATAGCATCTCTCTTAAATAGAAATATCATTATCCAAGAATGTACACGATATGGAGATCAATGGTACTCATGCTACTCATGTTAAAAATGGTACTCGTGTTAAAAAAATTTTAAAAAAATTAAAAAAAAAAAAAAGATACTCATGTTAAAATAATATTCGAGCCATAATGATCTAGACTAGCTACGTACTTACGTACAAAACTTTTATATAGATCAACTTAGTTACTTGACGATTATGACAAATCAATGAAAATGATCGATTGATGTAAAGGGCTGCGAGACCATATACTTCCAAATGTCTGATCTCAAGCTATCGGTATATAAGTTCAGAATACAAAAGAAACAATTAATTAGTGAAATATTTGGAAAATCATGATTAATTAGTATTTGTTGACTTGCATTTATTAGTATTTTTATTTCTTGATATATTGTATATGGGGCCGTTTGGATATTAATTTAGAATATATATTAGTATAATATTTGTGCATAAATAGTAGTGAAATAGAAATTTGAGTTAAGATATTTTATTGATTTCGAAAAATAAGAGAAAACAAATTGAATAAAAATATTATAAAGTAAAAAAATTGTTTGAATATATTTTTTTAATTTTTTATTTGAAAAGTAATTTGTATTATTTTATTTTTTTAGAATTATGAAAAGTTGTAATGATTATTATATGAGGAATCCTGGGGAGCAGAAACACAGAGCAGCCCTCGCCGCCCCCGGTGGCGGTGGGCGACACCACCCACACCATCGGGACCGGCGGACTCAGGCGACCTCACCCCTATTCCGGCGAGCTCCGGTGTACGGGTCTGAAACGGGTTTAAAGCTGCCGGGGGCATACCGGAGCTCGGCGGAGCTCGCCGTCATAGGGGTGAGGTCGCCTGAGTCCGCCGGTTCCGATGGCATGGGCGGTGTTGCCCACCGCCACCGGCGGCGGCTCCGTTCGTTCCATGGCCGAATTCCTTTAAATTCATTTTCATTTTATTTTTTTATTGTGTTTTTTATTATGTTTTTATTTTTTATTGTGTTTTTTATTATGTTTTGTTCATTTTATTTTTTTATTATATTTTTAATCTTCATTTTTTTATTTAATCATATTTTTTATTTTATTTTAATGTGTTTTTCATCATAAAGCAGTCCAACTAACGTTGGGCTGCTTTAGACGCTAGGGACAGCCGGACCGGTCCCCAGCGTCTCCCTTATTATATATATGTGAAAAGGTTGAAGATTTGGGATTGAAAGTATTTTGTATTGAAGTCGATGTTTAATATATAATGAGATATTTTAAAATATAGTACACTTGACAACATGTGTTGCCAAACGGAACCTTAGTTGCTATATAAGAGTCGTACTGATGAGTGTGATCATGTACATGTAAAAGGATTGTTTATTGCAATTTTAATGATGAAATATTTAAATGAAAGGGAATAATTAGTCTATTTTCTTCTAATTAATTAAATATCATGATCTAATTTACGTAAATAAACTTGTGGGAAGATTTCAAATATTAATGTCTAACAATAATGATATATGCTCCAAAAAAAATAATGATCTAATTTAAAAAATAAAATAAAATCAAAAAGCTCCATTATGTAAAGGAAAACGCGGTTAGCATATCCATGAGTTTGTCCCCTCATTTTGACCACTTGTATATTTAATTTTTTAAAATTTTTTTATTTAATGACTAAGGAAATGACATTTAGTGTATTGATGTATTCTTTTTTATTTTTTAAAAAATTATTTAGAAAATATGAAAAAAAAAAAGAAAATTTAAATTAAATTGTAAAACTTGGGCTAGTGAACATGCCAAGCGGTCAAAGCTAGAGGCACGCCAGCACTACTCTTATTTAAATTTAAATTCTAATGAAGAGTATGAAGTCAAGGGCACGTCTTTGTTTTTTGTTTTTTTGTTTTTTTTCTCTCTATCTTACGACTCATTCAAATTTGACTTAGATTATGTTTAGATAGTGAACTAATCTCAGATAATTTGTTAATAATAAAAAAAATGGATAAAAAATAATAATAAAACATCGTTAGTTATGAATAGTATTAATAAAAATAAATAAATAATAATAATAAAATATTAAATAATAGTAAAGTAATTACATATTTCTAAATGCAGCCTTAATTGAACAACTAAAAAAGAGTTTCTAGAAAAGTCGTCTCGCGGAAGATATATAGAAATATTAAATTAATTATGATATTATATATATTTAAATTAATTATGATATATGATCATCATTTAACAATGAAATTTAGAAAAATAAAACAATTAATCTCCACCGATGATATATCATGATCAGCTAGCTAGGATGCATGCATGGTCACCTTTAATTAAATAAAAGACATCATATATTATTAAGAAAACCTTACGTACCACTCACATGATCACTTTCACCTAACTAATATAATGTGATCTGTTATTTTTGTCATTATATTTAAACACACAAATATTTAAGCATTAAAATACATCATGTATACGCCTAAGACTTTCAGATATAATTTCTTTAATTATATTATTATATAACCTAATTATTTCATAATCATTGATTCAATATTCCCAAACTACTCAATTAACGGTTGTGATCCCATGCAGGGTAGTTATATATACGTTATCAATTAACAACGAACGATGGCCTTAAATTTAATAATAAAGTGCTTTTATAATAACCTGCATTGAATTAAGTATTTTCATTGATTAAACTTTTCAAACAAGATTAATGCATGATTGATTAAATATATATCTTGCTTTTTTCGATTAAACCAATTATATAATTAATCCAATGTGAATATTGGTTCTGATAGTACAATGATTTCCGAAAATTTAGCAGAGAAAAAAAAAACCCATATAATCTAATCTAGCTGGCCATGCCATGACTGATCTGCTAACTTAATTAATCTATTTCTTTTAATTAATTTTTCTGTCTCTTATAAAATATTACCCAATGATATTTGCGTCATCATTAATTAGTTATTTTTTTTTTTTTTTAAGTAGTGAATGACAAAGAGTATCATGATCACATGAAATCAAATTGAAAAATATTCTAGTTATAAATAAATTATATAGAAACAATCTCATTAACTGATGTAATTTGTCAGTTTATAAAATTACCATTATTATTAATTAGATATAACGAATCAAATAAAATCATATCAATTTATAAAATTATTTTTGTATAACTTATTTGTGAGTATAGCAATTCTACCAAAACTTTGAATTTCATTTCGGTTGAGGTAATAAAACGGAATATTTTAATATCGATCTGTTTCGATGTGTTGTTTCAAGATTAATTATATATTATACATAAATATTTATGTGTATATATAAGCTAACAACTAATAGAATAAATATATATATGTGTGTGTGTATATATTGAAAAAATTGAAGGTTTATAAAATGAATATAGATTGAAAAAATATAAAGTACTTGAGTTGAGATACAAAAATAAATAAAATAAAAATAAATAATAGATAAAATATTAAGAAATGATAATATTTAAAAAAAGGGAGGACAATTTTAAAATTACAAAACATCTAAATATATTTTAAATTTAAAATCAATTAAATATCATCTAATTATATTTTATATTTTTTAAGTTACCGGCATTTCATTGTCACCCTCATTATCAATACCTTGTCAGAGCTGACACAATTACTCAGCGCCTTGTCATATATGTGTGAGAGTAGTGGGTGATCAGATCAGCTGGAGAGATCAAGGATCATCATCAGAGACAAAGATAGAAATCTACAAATAGAGAGTCCTTTGCATGTACGTTAGGGAATGAATTACAAATAGGCCGTAATGAATTAGACAAATGATCATTTAGTTAGTCACACGTTAGAGATATCGTAAGATTAAATCAATAAATTCATATAATTTGATATGGTATATTAAAATTTTATATTATAAAATTATGATCTTTATTGTAAATTAATAAATCTGACTTATAATTCTATAAAATCATGTTATCAATTTATAAATTTTTTTATACATTATCTCTTTTGACTATATCACTACTTCTCAATTAATTAAATAAAACCAATTAATTATTAAAATTGCTTCGTTATCTTATTTATTCTTCACATCTTTCAAAGCCACCACTAGTTATAATTAGGTAGCTAGCGAGCGAGTTATGATCCGTTAAGGGAGAATGTATCTTCGCATACAGAATACCCTAGATATATGCATATGGATTATGGCTGCCTGATCACTACTATACATATTATATTATATATATATATTATATATATATATATATACATCTTGTAGGATCTGTTTTGGCCTAAAAGTCCACCAACGATAAAAGCCTACAAAAAAAAAAAGATATACAGCGGGTCCAACTCTGCAGAGTCCAAAATACATACCAATCCATTGCCAGCTTTCATGGGATCTTATGCAGATACATGATCTCGCCAAACTCAAAAAAATATCTCATACAGATACGTGATTACGATAATTATGGAAGATGTTACACAGGATATGTACCGTCCCGAGGCCTATATATATCAAGTAAATCTCAACTATGAAAAGATATATGATTCTTCTTCATAAATACGTGATTATTAACTTAAGCATCAGAGTTTTTTTAGGTAAAAAATCATCGACTTTTTTTAGTTCTTCCTGCAGATAATGGGAACAGAAGGCTGACGAGACACGTCCTCAACACATCTCTTTCCATGAAAACATACCAATATTGTCCACGGAAACTATATATAATGTTCATCATGATATAAATTAATAAAGATTCGTGCATTATTCAAATAATATTCCATCATGTGCTAATTAATTTGTTTGTCACAATATTATATATTGCATTAATTTGCAATAACATATGATCACGACCACTTTAATTTGTACATATGTCGTTGTTAGAAAGACATGCATGCAGCTATAAGCTAGCATGTCACGTCTTGAGAGAGAATAAAATAAGCTTAATCGAGAAGCTGGGGCAGGCTGCACTCGGATATTTTTTGGAGTAGGGGTACGTGGGCCGTGGCGATCATTTGTAAAAGCTAATTTAAGATCTCAAAATGAATTTATTTTTACTTTTTAGCCTTTTTACTAGTAGAAGGGAGATCACTAGCTAGCTAGCTAGAAATTTAAGAATTTGCCCATGAAAGATTACCCCTTTAAATACGTAATTTAAAAAAGAAATATCATGAAAATATGAATGCCAATGAAAATTTGGTGCGCATTAACGCATGGTTTGTGTTAAAGTTGGGAAAAAAAAAATTAATTCTCTCATATGGTAAAATCTTTGTGGATTAATTATTAATATATATCTACTAAATTAATTCTTGCTCGAAATGATATCATGCATGTAGCTCTAGCATTTATGTGAACGTTTATCTCTTCCCTATTTTAGACTTTAGAATTAGAAGAAAAATTAACTCTAATACGTCTTAAGCTGTGTTTGGCTGCTGAGATCATTTGAGAATACTTCACTACTATTTATGAATAATTTACTACTATATTCACAAACAGCGTACGATAGTATTGGTTACAATTTTATTACTATTAATCAATTATTAAATTTAGTACTATATCACTACTATTCGTTAATATCCAATCATGCCCTTAATCCGATTTTGGCTCGATCAAAAAAATGATTTCAAAAGTAAAAAAAATGAAAAAAGGTTTCATCGATCTGATCTTGACTTTCTGCTCTATACACCAATAGCTTAATTCTTTCAATAATTGTCATTATCAATAATGTCGTAGACAATTATTTAAAAAAAAACCATGTCGTAGACAAAAATCAATTAATAAAAACAATATAAATAATGAGGCTTTAATATGTATCATTGATGGCAAACAAAGTATAATATGCCTTGGAATCGGAAGAAAACAATGAGCTAGCTAACTGTTGTAATTAATCATGACCAAAGTTTATAACTAATTTAGAGTCAACAAAAGGAAACTCATGATCATAAGCCTCTTTATTTGGATTTCGAATCCAAAAATTCGGATTCAAATGATGATTAATTTTCAAAATTATTTCACGCAAATTCAATTAATTTGAGATATTAATAGAAAATTTCAAGATTAGGTTTAGGGTTTAGGCAAAATCCAACCCAGATGAATAGGCATACATGTTCGTGTGAGTTTAATTCGTAAAACTCATGCACTACAAAAACTTGTGTTTGATCTAATTTGTCTATCTAATCTCTGCATGATGATTCATTAATGTAATTTCATGACAAACTATCATTAATTGATGAGTAGAATTCCCCTAATTTGTTATATATTAATCTCATGATCTTACCAAATGTTAATTAGGTGGATTGAGTTGATCGAGTTTTGAATAGTACATAGTATTTTGTGAGTTCCATTGAACTAATTTGTTATATATTAAACTTTTTAAGATTTATATGTATTAATTAATTTTTTAGATTATAATGTATGAATTAGACTGAGATATGTTTAGCTTTTTTTATATAAAATTGTTCTAATAACACTACAAGAAAAATAAATATTTATGATCAATTAATTGTAACTAATAAAATTATTTGTGACAAAAATAATATTATTTTATCACAAATAATTATATTAGTTATAATTAATTATTCACAAATACCAATTTTTTTTTGTAAGGTACGTAATTTTGATTGCGGAAATAGAACATATATGCACGTGGCACAAGTTTTATATATATTAAAAGATCTTGGATCGAATACCCTATAAATTATATATATATATATATATATATATATATATAGGGTAGTCTAGCAGTACTACGTACTACAAGTACCCGATCGAACATGGTCAACGATAAGCTGCCCAACTGCTCATGATGCATGCATTTCATTAACCGCTGCTTCGAGCAAATTAAAAGATCATTTAATTTTCTGATTAATTAATACAAAACAAAGACGAAAAAATTATTCTCTCCCACAGAAAGAAAAGTACTTGAAAATAAAAAACTGTCATCAACTCCTCATCATCATCATCACATTTAGTATAATATATATTATACAGAGCTAAGTTGACTATCTATATATATATATATATATATATATGAATTAGATCATTAATATACAGCTTTATTTATTTTTTATTTTTTTTAAAAAGTCTTCACCTTAATGATGCTGCCTTCCTTAACCCACAAACAATGCGCCTACAAATCGGTATATGATCATGATCAGTTTATTAAAGATATTGCAAGTACATGAACTCCTCATCATAAAACAATTTCAACGTCTAAAAAGTCAGAGGGAGGCCTTAATACAAGATCATATATGTCTATATTATATATATATAATGCATGCAATTAGTAGTCAACAGTACGATATCGATCATCGATGAACCCTGGCTCTAGCTAGTCGGCAGATGTTTAAACTACAAGTTAAACTACATATATGTGTACATCTTGAAAAGTTAAAACATGATGCAGGTGATTATCCTCAGCAAGATCAACATTAATAATGGTGTATATATATATATATATATAAATATATATTATTTCAATCATGATCATCCCTACACATCACATATCATTCCTAGTTTTTATTTATTTCTCTTATTAAATATGTGGTGTATGAATGATGACTATAAAAATTTAATTAATTAAAGAATAAAATTCGAATTCAAATAATTCAAATAAAAATAAATATGGTGCATGTATGGTGTGTGTGAAGATAATGATTAGTAGGAAAACCCTGGCTTATGGGATCAGATTCTTTGAAAACTTGCTATACATGCATGCATGCATGTCATCATGCCTAGAGATTAATATATATATATATATATATATATATATATATAAAATAAACCAATCCCTAAGTTTGTGCCATGTAATTAATCTGTGGCTTCACATTTTTTATATAATTAGAGTACTCACATCCGGACCAAAATGGGTTAAACTCTATAATATGTGGGATTTTTTATTAAAATTTAGGAAAAATTGTAGGGACCAAATGTGAATGCTCTTAGCTAGTTAGGGAAACTTGCCGATCTATATTAGTTCTATATTCAACCCATTTTATCAGAAAAAGAGGGCTGAAATCCAATATTAGATGTGACCATGCATATATGCACCCCATTAGAGGATATATTATATATATGAACTACCTTAAGAGAATATATATCATGATATATATTGATCTCCACGTGTCAGTTAATCAAATTGGGTTATGTAATTAATGACCTAATTAAGGAAAATGAGCTGCATCATGTTATGGATTAAATTGAAGAGCATGACTATATATGCAGCTATGCTTGTGTTGTGGGTTACCAGGTAGTACTTCAAAAGGCATTGACCTTTTATCTTATTTAAAACCTAATTTGTCACCGTCCCACACCTTTCCCCTAACAAAATAAACTTGTAAAATAATAAACAACAAATGCTTAAAAATTAAGTGGATGACATCCAATTAATATATATGCATGGCGGCAAGCTTTGCTATAAATAGGCTCAAGGACCCTCTCTTCCAAACCACAAAATTGTACGTGCACATTCAGTACTACTTATTAGAACAAGCAAACTTAGATATTCTTCTCCCTCTCTGGTACCTCTCTGCTTCTTGTTTTGCTTCAATGACGATCCCAGTGATTGATTTTTCAAAGCTCGACGGCGAGGAGAGGGCCAAGACAATGGCTGAGATCGATAACGGATGCGAGGAGTGGGGATTCTTCCAGGTTTAATGTGTTTTTCTCTATCACTAATTCCTGAACATAATTATTGATACAAAAATTTTTAAGGTTTCATAACCAACATTATTGTTACAGCTGCTGAACCATGGAATTCCAGAGGAGCTCCTTGAAAGGGTGAAGAAGGTCTGTTCCCAGTGCTATAAGCAGGAAAGAGAAGAAAAATTCAAGAACTCAACACCAGTGAAGCTGTTGAATGAATTAGTTGAAAAGAAAAGCGGCAACAAGTTGGAGAATGAGGACTGGGAAGATGTCTTCACTCTCCTAGACGATAACGAGTGGATATCTGATACCCCAGGATTCAAGTAAGCAGTGTACTGCATGTAAAACTTTTATAGGAATTCATTTTAGTAGTTAGAAATGGCTCATCCTCGAATAACTTGTGCAGCAGTATGCTGATATCATTTGCCTGTGACACTGATGACAGGGAAACCATGGCTGAATACCGAGCAGAACTGAAGAAATTGGGCGTGAAGGTTTTGGAAGTGATGGATGAGAATTTAGGTTTACCCAAGGGATTCATCAAGAAAGCATTTGATGGTGAAGAAGGCAGTGCCTTCTTTGGCACCAAGGTAAGCCACTACCCACCATGTCCAAATCCAGAGCTGGTGAATGGTCTCCGAGCTCACACCGACGCTGGAGGCGTCATCCTACTTTTCCAAGATGACGAGGTGGGAGGTCTTCAAATCCTCAAAGACAGCAAATGGATCGATGTTCAGCCATTGCCAAATGCCATTGTCATCAACACTGGAGATCAGATTGAGGTCTTAAGCAATGGTCGATATAAGAGTGTCTGGCACCGAGTTTTGGCCACACCAGATGGAAACAGAAGATCAATTGCTTCATTTTACAATCCCTCCCTTAAGGCCACCATATCCCCTGCACCTCAGCTGGTGGAGAATCTTAAGAAAGAGGCAGATCAAGCTTACCCCAAGTTTGTGTTTGGTGACTATATGTCAGTTTATGCTGAGCAGAAGTTCCTCCCAAAGGAACCAAGGTTCCAAGCTGTGAGGGCCATCTAAGAAGCAAAAACATTAATCTTCCTACAAGATTATATAGATATATATATATATATATATATATATATATATAAAACACATATATGTACTTTTTTTCTTTTTTAGTTTATTATGGGCTTAGTGATGAAGAGGATACCACTGGATTGTCTTTCTCTGTACGTTCTTTAAGGGAGGACAGAAAGCTAGCTAATGTGGGTATTAGTGTGGGTATTAGCGTGTTTGTTTTCGATTGCTGCTTTTCTTTCTTCGTTATGTAATCATGGGATGCTTAAATCCACATGCCAAGGTTTGCTTTGTATAATATAATATATAAATTGAGCTTTTGGGTATATATTGCTTTTCAGGGTTTCTTTTTCTTGCTACAGATGATAAAATAATAATATGCTCAAAGGACCATCTTAAGGTCGTTTTCTTTCATTAGCAATAATATCTAAAGACTGCCCGCACATACATTTCTTTTGAGTATCAGGGTATGTTACCTTCAACACAAATTTAATTGGTCTTTTTCTAGGAAGATAGGGTAAAACTATTGTACCCGGCTAACCACTTGTTGAACAAGTTGAGTTTCTTCCAGTACCTCATCAGCTTGCAGCTCAGCCAAAATTTGAAAAATAGCAACAGAAATATGGAAAAACTGAGAATAGGAAATGAATCAGCTCTGTTCAGTTTGCAAAAATACTAAATATAATAATCAGATAGAACTATTTGGATTGTAGGAAATTGAAAGGAAGAGATAATTTTACAGAAAGGTAAGCAGGCATCAAATACTAAAAATGCAATTGCAACCAAAACGTGAAATTCACAACCAAAAAACAAAAGGAAAAAAAAAACTCCTGAAAATAATATTTCACAAAAAAAATAAAGTTAATAATACAAGTAGCGATCAAATAAACATCGATCAACTTTCAGTTGCACAGAGGACCTATAAAATTAGATCTTTATTGCTGTGTAACAGATCATGGCAGTTAACATGAATTACATTTTGTCATACTGGAAAGAGGAAAACTGGGGTAAGTGGCAAACCCCACATTCATGTGGGAGCCAATGTGGGAATGGATCGTATTTACAATGTGTAAAGTCAAATTCTCTTTCTTTAATCTCAATTTATAATATGTACAGTGTTTACAAGAACCTCTGTACTCTGGTATGGCAAGAGATTAGGTTTCTTCAAAGGGCCTTTTGATCAAGCCTCTCATTCCAATTTAGACAGCGAATCAAGCTGTGAAACCAATCAAATGTCTGGTCAGACTTGTTGACTGTTGGAAGTGGGTGCCGACTCATATGTATCCGTACGGAATCTCCTCTTGAGAGTTGCTGCCTTCTCTTCCCATCGAAAGAAACCCACGCATTGCTTCTAGCATCCTCTGGAATCTGTCAAATACACCCACGTTAATACTACTAACAAAGAGTGTAACTTGGCAAGAACTATGATCAATAAGCCAAACTTTCACGTCAACGTAAAACATGGAATGGCAGTTATCATATCATATTTGAGGCAACTTCATGGGATGTGGAAGGGTTTTAGACCTGAGATCAAATTGGCATAAGAAGTTTTTGTTCTTCCCAGAGACCCATCTTAAAGAAATAGGAATTCATAAAAGATGAAATTGAACAACCAAACACACACGAATACAAGTATAACAACTTTTTTTGTGTATACAAGTAACAGAACACAGAATACTTTGAACTACTCTTTTGTGTATTGGGTCACACCCCCATTTGGCCTTCTGTTTTCTAACCATTTTCTTAATTTTTACTAAGGAACAAAAGATTATTCTTTGTTCTTACAGTTTATTAGGCCTCATCTCATGGTTTTTTCTTCCAGATCGAGGAACCAAGTCATAACTGCTTGTCCCACCCTCATCATAAACCTTTTAGCACTCCCCAGCCAAAAAAGAGAGTGAAATGATTATCTATTTTAATTTGGCTAACGACTTTCTACAAAGATACTGGACGTAATTTCTTGGAACATATTTTTATGAAATTCCTGGGGGAAAACCAGATCTGGCAGATGACTGAAAGAAGGACATACTTCTGGATTCATCCCAAACTGTTTGGCATATATCTAGCTCAGAAAATCCACAATTAGACATGGAATTCCCATAAAGCCACACGCCTCCCTCAGAAAGCCCTCCACCTCCCAAGTTGAGTTTAAAAATTGGACTTGTCATTATGTTAATAATTGTATATACCTTTTTGCTATCCAGGAACACACACAGATATTGTATGATTTAGAGCTCTAAATGCATACTGTTTAGAACTATTTAAGGAACCAAGTCAAACCAGCTTGGTTCTCCAACACTCATCGGTTCCTGATATATGTTTTAATATGGAAATGAGCAACATCAGAATCAGAGAGTTTGGAAAATATCCCTTCAAAAAGACATTAGCATACATGGGCATCGGAAAAGGCAACTCCAAGATTGAATCCCCAGATCTAACATGCAGACATTTTACAGAACTTTATAAACATGTCAAGAGAGCAAAAAATAGCAGAAAAGTAAAGAAACCAAAATACTTATGTTCGTTCTTGCTTCTTCCAAAATGTGACATTTCCTTGAACGAAATAAAGCAGCTCCCTCTTATGGTTTGGGAGTTGGGACCACAGTGATCTGATATTGATTTTCAATTTAAGTGAGCATTGTAATTTGTACATAACCGCCATTTTTCTCGTAAGTGCATACATCACCCTTGCAAAAAAAGCTTTCTAAATCGAAAAGAGATGAATAAACAGAAATGAGTGGCGAGAATTTTCTTGCTCGACATCAAAAGCATACTATGCTCCTAAGTGCCAACTCAGTGCAACAAAAGCAACATCCCTTTTCTACAGTTTAAGAACTAAAGGTGGCAAAAAGAAAGATAGTACTTAGTTACAGCCAAAATTTTCGTTAAGATATCTCCAGATTAAGAGCTAAAGATCCAAAATATCTGGTTCCTAGATAATCAATAGCATACCTTCAATTCCAGCCTTGCAGAATCTGGAAGTATAACTGGTCTAAATGAGAGGGAGTGCGGGCATATTGGCGTGAACAGCATGCAAGGAACATTTGGATGCACCTGCATTTAGATTTGCATAATGGCCTTACTAATAGTAACAAAGTGAAAGAGCGAACAACAACCAGTGATGGTATTTGTAATTGCCATATTGAACTTATATATTTTTCAATATGAACATTTGTTTACACTGCAATGAGTATGAGAGGCACAACAATAGTGGAATTTATTTCTTGAATTACGTAAAACACACACCTCTGAAATTTAATATATGCAATTAGAATGTGACAAAATGACAGTAGATATGTAGCTGCTGAAGGGATAATTCTTCTTCCTTCCTACTTTGCAGAGAATTCAAGACCTTCGGATGATAGATCCAAGAAAAAAGTGCTTTTCATACGTTACAATTTTTTTATATAAGTAACAAAATATTTTATTCCCAAGAAATAGGCATATGCCCAGGTACACAGGACGTAAATATAAAGACTTCTACCAGTCATACGGTAGAAATTGACTGGTGATGCAGATACATGTCCAACGTGGAATGAGCAATCATCAAATGTGAAGGGTTCTATAGAAGAAATATTGTAGTTCCACCACCATCATCTCATTGTCCTAGAATTTCAGCCATTGCTTTCTCTCCAAAGACACCAAAAGAGGCAAGACAAGACCATCTTTCCAATGCTCTGAAAGATCAACCACCCTACGAAGTTGATCTTCAGAGTGTTCCAAAAATAGCATTCCATTAAACACTACCCACCTCACAATGTAATAAAGAAGATCAATCAACTAGAAGAGAAATATCTGCTAAGCCTGTGCATAAGGAGGATGAAGGCCTTTTCTGCAGACATTGAACCACTAGGGTTCCCATAATGGTTAGATATCTTTGATGTCATCAAGGACTTGTGGCCATTAAGATTCATAGCCACCAAACAAAATTAAGGAGTAAGCTGAACCCAAATGATGTCTCCCAGACCAAATGATGTTTAATTTGCTTTTAAATTATACACCGACACAATGTAATTGCTTTTTCTAACACAATGGTAGTTCTGACCTCTTATTTTCTGGTCAAGAAAAACAAACAAATGGCTGTTTTAAAAGCTTAGGTCTAGTGAAAACTAAAAAAGGCAGTTCACAATCAATATATATCCATTGACCAATAATAATAAAACCGTGACTAGAATAAAAAGCACAGCTTACCATGGAACCTCCTGCAGCTGTAGAGTAAGCAGTACTACCTGTAGGGGTGGCTACAATGACTCCATCACCTTGTACCTAAAGAAATAGTATTTGTCATTAAAAGCCTGCCAATTTCATAAACTTTTCTTATTTGCATCAAAGTTTCAAACATGATATGTGGCATAAATGGTGACCACTGCTTAGATTAAGTGAACCTTGGACTTCGTAATTGGAGAGAGCAGGTAAAAACTCCTCAGTTCACATAAGAGTCAAGGGCATGAATTTCTTTTTTCTACTTAAGAAATGAATTCACTAATCTCACCTTGGTTATGAGTCGGTCGTGTTCATAGCATTCAATTTTAGAAAGATATGGATTAGAACCCCGATCTACAACAACCTCATTTAGAACATCAATTACTTTCCCAGGCACCGCTTGACCATTTCGAAAAATTTCACATCGAAGACGCATTCTGAGAGTTATATAGACACCATCCAGAGTATTGTTTCCATGGATGACCTGTCTTAAGTCTTGCTTATAATCTTCAAACTATAACAAAAGAAATATACTATGAGTCAGAAAATATAGCTGATTGTGGGAAAAGAAAAACATAAAAGTTGAATTCAGAAGCTTACAGCATGGGAAGTCAAAAATCCAAGCGATCCAAGATTAAATGAGACAACAGGAGGCACAGCACCTCTAAATAAATTTGATGCATGGAGAATAACCCCATCACCGCCCAAGCATGCCACAAAGTCAACCCTCTCATGCAGATCACTAGATTAAGGGCATCCAACAGGTCAGCAAGCTCCAGAAGTACAGGGGTCTCAACAAAATCTTCAATTATTTGCTATTAAATCAAAGAGTTCCCTACCTGGTGTCTTGACTATAAAAGGTCTGAACAAATCCAAACCCCGGGATTCTAGCAAATATATCATGCACATCAGGTTCCACAAGAACATTCATTTTCTCTTGGTAATACAAGAAAGTGGCAACCTGAAAACCCAATGCAATAAATACAGTTAAGAAATAGCCATGAAAAGACTGAATAAGTGAATGTGGAGGAAACTGTAACCACTTACATAAATAGACAGATATCTTTCACTGGACCTGCAGAATTGGCTAATGGTGTTTCCTCTTGAATACCAAGTTGCTAGGCAAAATACCCATACCCGACAGAAGTACTACTAAGAACCTCTGCTGATTAATATAGTCCTTCATTTCAGTTTTACAAATAAAGTGGTCACGTGCCTATTGCTTGATTTGTTTTATGTGTATCCAACCCTCTCTGTTCCAAACAAAAATGAGGTGCTTTACTTTTTGAGGTGGCCCAAAATATATCGAGGTTCCATCCATTTAACTTTCCATATTACCCTTATAATTCAAGCCAATTTTTTCATATTTATTTGAACCACAGTATTTTTTTTTTTTACAGGTATTTTAAGAAATATAATGTTTATTTTTCTTTATTAAACTGTATGCCATTTGTGAACTACCATCAACTATTGGATGAAGTGAGTACATTTCTATCTATGACTGGAAGCTTAAAACATATATTTAAAAAAACTACTATACCATGAAGAAAAATTCCGTTAACAATCTACAAACATAAAAGTGAAAGAAAGAGAAAAAAATAATCAAATGAGCAGAAACATATTCTTGTACATAAACAGAATGTCATTTACTAACAAGATTTCTAATGGTACCTCTTTTGCTTCTTCCATGAGCTCTTGCCCTAGTTTCTTTAACAGCAATACAGTCTTTGGTGTCGATTTCCACATAAGCATCTGCTGCTGGGTACTAGGATGAGTGAAGGCCAAAGATGATTCAGTCACCTTTTCTCTGGCACAAGAGTGTCCATCTGTCCGAACTAAAAACATCTCTGCTTTCTTTCTTGATTGGACCCTGACAACACCAGTTGTAGAAGCACACATATTACCTTCAACTGGCCCCGGATCATCATTAGCTGAAGTTAAGGCAGCCCCGCCATTGCTCTTCTGATCCTTTAGTATTGATTGGGATCTCACAGTCTCATCAAAGTTAGTATTCACAACGGTAGAGATATTAGTTTCTGTCATCACAGAAGGCCTATCCATTTGGTCCAGTCCATTCACAACTGGACCAACAGAAACCAGACTATCACCAATCAAATACTTCTCGTCATCAGCAGGTGATTTCCGGGTCTCTGGAGAAAAATTCTTTCCATTGAGTGACCCATTGGGACCTCCTGACTCCAGAGGCTGTGACATAGTGTCAGTACGAACAATATCACCTTTCCACATTCTTCCATTATGCGCATCTCTAGAAGTTGGTAATATTTGGAATCCTTTCAATTGATCATTTTTATAAGTAGAAGGTGAGATCTTTCTACTCCTAAAAAACCTAGACATTTCTTTTTTGGAGAAAACGTTGCATGTAGGAACCTGGGCCTTCAGAGGGTCATTATCTATGGTGAAGTTTGCTGGGGATCCTACTCCATTATCAGTTAATTCTGATGGCATACCTTGGACAGAAACAAGGCTGCTGAGGGCCCCATTACTATTTTGATGCTCCGTGCCCTTAGATGAAGAGACATTTTCATAGGGTACACCATTTGAACCCAAAGACTCCTGCATCAACCCACTCTCCTTTTCCAACAGAGAGCTTTCTTCAACAATGCAAGACTCCTGCATTTTTCTCATTCCATCAGCATCTTGTAATAAAAAACCATTGGAAGTTACTGGTTGACCAGAGACAGACTGCTGTGAACAGCGAGAAATGTACTGCTTCCATCTGGAGACCATGGCCAAAGTTCTCTTTACTCCTTCCTTACTGTGAAGATATATGGGCTTTTTGCTGTAATCCGAAACTAAAGATGAAAACTTCTCGACCTGCTCCATTGAAGGTGAGGTCCCAACTTCGACAGGAATTTTGACCAGTTCAATTTTCCCAGATAGAACAGCATCATCTAGGGCTGCTTGACAAAAGCTGTCCGTTACAGTCTCTGCTCTAAGGTCTACAATTGTTTTGTAACCTTTCTTCACTAACCACTTTAGGCCTTCTTCTGTTACCTGACCACCCATCCAAAAAGCTACCTCAGAATCTTTGGACCATATGTCCTCTTTAGAAGTCGAAAAATAAACAGGATTCCAATTTGCAAACTTTGTATGGCATGGATAATTCTCCCCCCGAGGAAAACCAGAATCATAGCAGACATTCTTCAGTCTCTGAAGTTTCCTCCATACATCCAAGCTTCGATCATCACCAGGCATCAGATAGTTCTCGAGAGCAATATGCAAGCTCTCACAACACCTTTTCATCTCACTCCTGAAAATGGCAAGTGGGGGAAGTTTATCTTCAACTGAGCTTACATCTCCAACCCGAAAGGACTTTTGAATCGAGGATCTTCCAGAAAGGACGTCCTCTCTCCCTTTGTTAAGGAGGGACAACATGCAACCAAGCACAGAGACTATTTTATCTTCCAATAGTGGTTTTTCCTCAGGTGTGAAATCATATGAAACGCTACATTCTCCAGTCAATGGATTGCACAAGGTATCCATTAGTGCAGCATGAAGCCATTCAGTGGTTCTGAAGATTCTACAATATGCCTCAACCTCTGCAATATCCCCAGGAACTGGACCAATCCAAGGCGCCTGTGATGGGTCCTGAGACCGAAAGGTCTTTGCATGCAAATAAAGCAGTCAGTCTATGACATGAAACTCATCTTAGGGATTGAATATCCATTAAAAATAAGAAAGAAAGCAACTGATCAAGTATCAAACCAGAAATTTTGGAAACTGATATACCATTCAGAAGAAGGAAATGAGTGCTAAAACTAAGATAAAATGACAAACAACAGCATTACAGTCCTCTCTTTTATGATGAGGAAACCTAAAGACCATGCAATAACATGTCTTTTATCTAATTCAACCCCAAATCCATGTAATGCGCCCAAACCACACGGATCAAGTAAATTACCAAACTTTTACAAATGGGACGTGGCCCTAGAAATTTTTGCACCAAGGGTTCGAACCTTAGACAAGACCAAGGCCCTTACCACTTGACCAATCTTAGGGCTTACCAACAATAGCATTATAAGGCACAGATGCAGCATGGCAAACTTTCTTGTCAGACCAATGGAGATTGCATTTTATCTCAGATATGAAGGCCATATTATATTGTTTACGACTAATTGCAGAAAAAATAAATAACAAAAGCAGACAACTGCTCTATTTTGTGTCTTGTGATGATCAAAAACAATTCAGAGCAAAGCAAAGCGGCGTAATAGCTCACTTTGGGCTTCCGAACATTTAAAAAACAGAACATCGGCTAATGCAATAGAAAAAATCACAATGCAAAGACACCCAATTACAGCGCCACTAGTTCATAAGTGCCTGGAAAACGAATGGGTTTTTTTAATTCAAAACTGCTCTCCAACCATGGCCTCCATTAGTAAAATCGACCACAAGTATATCATATCTTGTCACCAAAACCAGCAGCACCAATCGGCCTACGGTTTCTCCGCCCACAATGACGAAAAAAAAGGCTTGATCGAACCCGTCAGAATTTCACAAAACAAAACACACCCTACATCTTCAAGCAATAAAATTTCCCAAAAAATTCATTATCAGCTCACTCAGTCAATTCATCAAATATCCACGAGCTCGAAGATCTAGAACGTGTAAAGAAAACCCAACAACACAACAACAAACAGCTGAATGGGTGGCAGGGAAAGCAACAAACCTGAGAGTCCAGCCCAAAACTGAGGTCGAATGGCTTCGAGAGCTCCGCACTGACTACGAACTTAAGCCGTCTCTTCAGTAAGTCCTTCCTCTTCAATTCGAACCCGAAGCCGCAAAGCTTTAGACTACCAACCGAAAACTGGGATGGTTTAGTTGGACAAAAATGGGATGCTAGAGATGAGGATCGTGATGAAATCCCTTAGCCGGAGTGGAGTGGTTCATGTCGACGACGGAGATCGTCACGTGGCACAAAAAGCAACGTGCCACCATGTGTGAATCAACTTCTATATGCGTTTTCTTTTTTCTTGTTTACTCTTTTATAATATGTATGTACATATATAAACATATGGTAAGAATATTTGGTGATTGGAAGATGAGAAAATTCAAGATGTGGATAATACCGTTGGCAGTTTGGATTTTTGTAACATTATTGGTTGATTGCTTTTCGTTGCTTTCTGGCTTGCTCGCGCTCATATTCTTCCTTCCTCTCGAGTTTCGGATTGGCATTATCCAGTCTCTTGGCGTGATGCTAACGACGGGTCATACATACATACGTGTCTCTGCGATCAGACCCAACCGTGAACTTTGTTTCAAAGGAAATAATACACGTAATTTTCATGATATTTTACACAACCCTATTTAAATAAAATATATTTATTATAAAAAAATTTAATAAAACTAATATTATTTTTTTTTTTTTTTTATTGAGAGAGAGAGGATTGAACTCACAATCTTCATTTTGGAGACATGGGACTTTACCATCAAGCCACGTGCCATTGGTTATAATATATAAATTATTAAATATTATTATAGAAAAAATTATCAAAAAAGATTATACATGTATTATTATTGACGGGACGTTTACTAAGTGTTATTAGCTAATATAAAAATTTATAAGTTGAAAGAGGAATGTTAGATGAATAAATTTGAGCGTTCGTTTATTTTGAATATGATGTTCGGAGGCTCGGCTCGGCTCGGCTCGGAGCTCAAATTATAAATTGAATTCAGTTTAAATAAGTTTATATTAACTTGACCTATTCAAATGACACCGATGAGAGTCCCCTACGGGCTACTATAATTCATAATTTCATATACAGTTCGTGAATTTGTATCAAAATTCTCAACTTGAATTTATAAATTTTATTAAGCATATAATATTGTTTAGTAAATTTATATAATAATAAATATTGTATATATGTCTATCTTTAAATAAAAACTCATCATGTCTCTAAATGAAAGCACGTGTCTATCCCATTATTGACCCATTTCAAGAATGAAATTATTGACCATTATTTTTGTACATCATGGAATATTATCATTTGACATTGATAGGATTGAATAAAGATCATCTCTGCTAAGAAAATCATAGCTTGCTGCTATCTCTATTGTAAGAGGATAAAATCTTTAATCCACAGGGCTCCATCGAAGAACATATACTTACAAAAATGGTAAAAATCTGATGGTCATGATAATGAATGACGCACCCATGCACCAAAAGAAAAGGAGAAGAAGAGAAAAATACTTGTGTTACACGAAGATATTAAGGTGTAAACTTCTAATCGAGCTATGATCCAAGTCAGCTTGACTGCTCAACGTTTGGAGGAGTAGTTGTCTGAACGTTTGATTTATGGGGAAGACCTGCAGCAGCCTGCTTGAGGGACTTGTGTCTCTCCTCTCCCGTTTGAGAAGGTAACTTCTCGGGTCGGTAATGGGTTTCGTTTAGGTCAATTTCTGGCTTCCGCTTTACCTTCTTCTTTATCATTCCGCCATCAGACACCCTTGCATCATCCGGGGAATTGCTCGAGGTTCCCTTTAACTTCTCTTGTTTAATCCTGTCCAAGATAAGAGGACCATTGCTTGAGGGACTCTGCATCCTGACTGCTGCCGTTGAACTAGAAACTGGCCTGTCTGCTGAAGTTAAACCATGGCTGCCAGTTTCTGAAGATATGCGCTCACGCATAGACTGCGGCTGCGCAATTGAATTACCCTCCACTCGAACAGTCTCCTCTATTCTAGGTGCCAGCATCTTCTTCCTTCGGATTTTTTCCTCATCCTGAATACATATTAACAGCATACCAGTTTTTTTTAATCGACTTGAAGCGTGAATAGTGTGCAAACATCAAACAAGACAGAATGCAGAACACATACTTTATGTCTGCTATGCAGTGCCCTCCGCCTCTCTTTTGCCTTACAGATCGCTCTTTTGATCCCATGGTTATCCATGAAACCAACTGGCCACAATCCTGCAAGCTGGACCACAGAGAGGATTCTTGACTCAAAAAACTTGGAAATTACTGAGGAATGTTAACAATTATAATGACACAATAATCATAGAGAAATCAACTTCAAAAGCACAGAAATCATAACGTGAAAGAGTCTTGAGTGTTTCAAGAGTATTTAAATGAAAGTATAGTGAGTTTTCCTTTCCCAAAAAAAAAAAATCTAACCATATCAAAAATTTTAGGTGACAAGGTAGACAAAAAGAAATGAAGAGAGAGACAGAAATCAGAAAGCTTGTATAACGAAATTGCCAGTCAACTTTATTCAAATTTTGTGACAAGAGAGACCATTCGTTCAATATCAAGCAAAAGACATTTTTTGTGCAAGTAAACCAAGCTGAAACACAACACATGTATAAACTCACAAGGAAACAACTTGAGGAGCTGATTTGGACTTCTTAATTGTCTGGACATTTTTATGGTCATTTCATGTAGCTTCATTAAAATTTCAGACGTTACGTGACAGAAGCAGCAAGATAGGCACAAGTCTGGAAATGCTGACAATGAAACTGACAGTTGAGTAAAAATTGAATTACCTCTGCATATAACTTCCTAATTTGTGGACCTGCATCTTCATCCAGCCCCTAGATTAAGCATAAGAAAAAATAAGAAACGTTCCCTCCACTACCAATGAACATATTTAGCAGGCAAGGGCACAGAGATCTGTACATCAACAAAAAGGTCATAGAGATCACAAATTTTGTCTTCTAATGCAGCATCCATTCTAAATTTCTTTCTAAAGGCTCCTTTTTCTTCAGAACAAAATTCTTGAAAATCATCTGATGCTCCAGCTTGCTGCACAAATGCCTGAGAAAGAAAAAAATCAAGACTCAGATTTCAGACAAGCATCAAAGAAAAAAGGGAAATGATATTCGGCCACCTGGGTTTGACCGCCAGGTTTGACTGCTTTTCAAATTTAATTTTTTTATTATTATTTTTTTTTTTTTTACTTAATAATTAAGGAAGTGATTTGTAGTGTATTGATATTTTTTTATTTTTTAAAAATATTAAAACCTATCAAAAAAATATGCAAAGAAAATTTTAAAAAAAAATGCACTAGCGGTATTGACCGCTAGGCGGCAGGGTAGCAGTACCTAAGAAAAAATCTATCCAGCATTGCTCCAATAATATACACTTCTTTTTACAGAGAAATAAAATAAATTACTATTACTTCACTAGTGATAAATGAAAGAAAGAAATTTAAGATGGTTTGGCCAGGATCTCTTCTTCAATACATCATTCCTATGGGCAGTAGCTATTGATTTCGATGGGCTGAACTTTCATAATTTTCTTGTATCTATTTCTCCTTCCTAAATAGGTGATTTCTCTTATATACATCCTATATACTTGGACAATGCCTATTTTATTATTAATAAAAAATTGTAACTAGAAAAATAATAAAATAAAATAAAAAGATGAAAGAAAGAGTAGTGACTGCACCAGTAAGGGAAAACAATGTCAGACACTCCTCTAGGATTATTAAAAAAAAAACCCAGAAAGAAGACATTCCAACTGTGAAAGACACAATAGCCTCTAACTTAGCATAAGAGCAGGATCCTACATAAAGCCAAAAGGGGCAAAAAGAATTTATGCTGGACATGAGATGCTTTGTGAGCTAAGTGGACCTCAAAAGTAAATAGATCCGTAAAGACAAAGAAGCTCAGTCCACTATTATCTGTCATATATTTACTCTCATTGGTTTAAAAGAAAATAGATTGGAAAAAAAAAAACACTATAGCAGTAAAACACACCACATGCGTCAACACTCCTGGCACATGTGTAGATGGGGGGGGGGGGGGGGGGGGGGGGGGGTGGGCAGAAAGAGGAGGGGAGGGGGGGACATTACAAAACAATCATACCTTTGATTCCAAATAGGGCTCCCGCATTTTAATCATGTCAACTACTTCCTTCTTTTTCTGTTGAAACCTGTTATCTTTCTCCTGTTTTGCTGACAGACCCATACTAATCATGACTTTCAAGTTTCTCTGTAGAAGAAAAGCATTGAATAAGTGCTAGCCATTTTTCAGTTGTTTAATAAGAATTAAAAACCCATATAATGAAACCAAAATGAGTTAATCAAAGAAGACCACTAGTTAGTAGGAAAACACACAAACATACACACACACACACACATGCAGATTAATACAATACTTTATCTAGAGAAACAACAATAACAAAGAAACTTTATTATCCACCAAATTCAAAAAGTTCCATAATTTAAGAAAGAAGTCAATCAAAAATCTTTTTTTGATAGGTAGATAGTAAAAGAGACATAATATTGCTATTTTTTTTATAAGAAAGAATTTTTCTTGTAAGTCGTAGGTAAGAAAGACTTTCTTAATAATAAAAAGATTTTATCAATGTACACAGAGAGTATACAACATAAACACCTAAATAATCTAGCCTTTACATGACAAATGGAAAATGGAGCACTAGATACCAAGAGCGACATCATTTTTATAACGGATGGCAATACCTTCAATGTTCTGAGCTGAATTAGATGTCCAAGAATACTCATAAGGCGGTTAAGTAACTCTTTGGATATTCTCCCTTGGCTTGCCTGCTGCAACCAAATAATATTACTAATAACAATAAGCTTATTGAACTTTCTCAAAGGCTTAGGATATACAAATATACGGCCACGATGAAAATTCTCAGAACAGCACAAAACCAAGAGCCAAAAAGTTAAAGTAATTTTAGCTCTTTTTTAAATACCGCTAGTCTAGCAACTTTTGCCAGTTTCAGCTTTATTTCTCTAGGTAATCTCCTTTTAATTGCCTGGGACGAAGAATCTGCCTCTTGATTTTCAATAGCTGGTGGCCTCGCTGTAATAAGTTACACAAACAGCAATTAGTTATATGCAAGAAGTTCAAAAAATTACCTTTTGTAAAAGATAAGAGTCATCATGATAATTTCAAGACTTACATTCAGCAACCATCTTCTCTAACTCTCGGATAGCTTTTTCTAGTGAATTTTTTGGCCTAGCGCTAGTATTATCCTTTCTATGTGTTGTTGATTTCTGCATAAAGTAAAGAAACAAAATCAACACTAACACAGACATGATATACAAGGAAAAAACTACCATGATTTTTTGAAGAAGAATATAATGTAGCACTTTGTCAGAAAGAGTCAGTATATCCAAAACTTATTCGCGGCATATTCTAGATTTCCTTGAACTCAACCAAATGAAAGAAAAGGAGATAAAAAAAAACATGCTTGTTTCAAGAATGCACCGAGGAAATGCCAGGTTAAAAAGTATGGCTCCCGCAGCTTCACGTGCCCTTTCCATGGTCAGGTTCAAAACCTAAACTTCTACAAAATTGTCCTTACATGATTTACATATGTCAATTTCTTCAGACCTCAGTCGCTCTCTGTAAAGCCCAGAAAAAATCAAATATTTTGACAAGTAAATATGACTCATGGAACCATATGGGATTGACACTGTAGCTTCATTTTCCATCCTTCCATATGGAGGAAGGAGATGATTTTAATCCAAAAAAAAATTGACCTAGCCTAAAAAAAAAAGACTAGCTCTTCTTGAAACCTTGCATAAATGTTCTTCTCTAGTCATTCATAAAAGGAAGACGAGGTACATAAAAATAACATATATTAGTTTCTCTTCTGGCAAATTGATGCACTAGTTCTATGAACCTGTTTCTTGTTAAGCTTCAAATCTAATTAAAAAAAAAAAACCTTCCACACATTGGTTTGGAAATTAAAACAGAATTATGAGCACAAAAAACAAAAATATAAATGGCAGATGTTTTTAAATAACATAAAAAATCAACCAATGCATCAAGAGATCAAAATATGATCTGTACATCTCAAAAAGACATGTTAGCCTCCACGACCGCACTAACAGCTATGTCTGTATGACCTCTCCCCCCCCCCCACTTCCTCGGCGGGGGATTATCATTTCCTGTACTATGGATCATGAAATGGATTTCGATCAAGCATACACCAGCTAAAATACCAATGTGTTTGAGATATAGAAATGTGTGCACGCAAACATGCAGTGGATACAAATGAATCCTCATCCCAGTACATAGATTTTCAGATTTTGCCTAGCCTGGTACAACATGTCCCCATTATGATGCATGGTCTGTATATTATGGCCATCAATGCATTAATAAAGGAAAAGGGTAATGTTTTGTTTTAATCAGATAAGTAGTAACTTACTGTTGTTTGCATGGCATACTTATCCACAGAAAAACTGTTGTCAGATGGTTCACGGATGCCATTCTTTTCTTTTGGCCTAATTGACAATTCCAACTGATCATCATTGTTTGATGGCCTTCCAGATAGAGATTTAGATTGTACATGATCACTATTGTCAAGGTATTTCTGCTGGGAAGCTTCAAAAAATGCACTTGCTTCTTTCAATTTGTCACCAAGATTCCTAGATTGAACAACTCCTGTCTTCTGCCTATCAACATCCCTTACTTCAGCTAGAGATACAGAAGCGTCACCATTAGAAACTTTTTGAGATACAGAGGGATCAAATATCATTTTGGTATCAGCATCAACAGATTTCTTTTTGGAAGAAATTCCAGTAGCACCCAATTGATTCTGGATTTTCACATCTTGAAAATGTTCACTTGTAACAGCCAAATTATGTGAGGGACTAGAAGAGTCCTTCTTCATATTTGCAGCTGCCGTCTTGTACTTCTTTATTTTAGATGATGCACGAAATTCATCATTTCCACCATGACCCTTTCCCAAATCTTTTCTGCGCCTCTTCTTTGGTTGCTGGTTAGGTAATACAGTAGGTTCGTTTCTTGTATAAGAAAAAAAAAAAGTTCAGTTATATTGGAAAAAAAGAAGCCAAAGATAACGGAGCTTCACTTTCTTTGATTCAACTAATTCAGAATCCACAAAATGTCAAACAGAATCTTGGTAAAGATTAAAAAAAAAAACTGAAAAGAAAAACCAATAACATTTGTAACATAACCAACAAGTAACTCGAGGAGTTAGGTAAAATAATGACATATAATAAATTAACCAAAACTCAACTTCAAAGGAAACATAAAAAGATGAATGACAGTAACTCGGGTGATTTGAAATGATTGTCTGTCATTTGAAATACTAATTCCTGACAAGAAGTTCTGCATGCTCCCAATTGTTACACTTGGGAAGAGATGTAGGAGAACAATGAATGCAAGGCGTATGCCATATTCTTGTAGAAAAAGCTTCAAGTATAAAGCTGAGAGGGTGCCAAGAAATTGAAAAATTATTTCAGACCTTGTGAATTCCCTATGGTTAAGGATTTATTGTACTTGAAGCTTATTGTTTGTGTGAGCATAGGATATCCTATCTTAGTGATTTTATTTTTACCAAAAATGTCCACCATGGTAATATATGGCCATCCATCATCTATGTTTGGTGTGTTGGGGGGGGGGGGGGGGGGAAGCAGCTAGCCACCATAATAAGCATGCATATCACCAATCTTGAACACCTTATACAGATCAGCCCAAATAGACACATTGATCATTGACTACAATTTGTCATACAAAAGGCACACCAGGATTTCTTTTCATCTTTTTGACAAACTAAAAGGTCCCTAAATTTTTTAAATATGTCGATTTAAGCAAAAAAGGGGCGAAACTAACAATTCAGTGGTGAATCTGCTCTGTCCTCAACCTTCCACTCTGCTCCACTATACCTGATAGCTAAACTAAATCTTCAACATCCCCCCTCTACTTTGTTTGGGCAATGTAACCTCAAACTTAGGCCCCTGTTTGGATTCAAAACTCATCTCATCTCATTTCATGATTACAACTTTTCCAAATTCTCATATATAATATAATAAACAATTCAACTTTTTATAATAAACAACTCAACTTTTTATAATAAACAATTCAACTTTTTCAAATCCCAATACAATAATAATATTAAAAAGTATTTTGTTCAACTTTCAAAACTTATCTCAATTCATCTCATCTCAACTCACTATCCAAACCATATCTTAAGGCTACATACTAATGCGTAGGAAAAGATCTACTGTTTGAGTAATGTGCCCTAACCTATAAGCAGGAAAAAAAATAGAGTATAGCTAACTAATGGGACTCTGATAAGAGAAATAGAGTCAAGAAAAGGTTCATAGAAACTCACGTGCGTTCCAACTTCCCCCTATTAACAAAAAACCCATCATGTTTTATAGCTGAGTTATCAACTTCAAAATATTCATCCTGCAGAAAAGATAGAGAGAGAGACATTACATAAGCATTATATACCTTTGAAGACATCAATGTCATCAGAAGAATCCTACCACTTAGAGCTGAAGACAATAAACCCATATATACAAAAAAGTGATAATACTCACCAGCTCAGCATCATCTATGAAAGAGTCTTCCGTATCATATTGATCATCATCAGGAAGATTGCGTAAATCTTCGTCATCACTGCTATCCTTACCCTGAGAATTATTCATATTCATATTATTATTATTATTTTAGATAGTTAACTATTCATATTCTTTTTATCATATTATATGGCACATATGCTAATATTCTCTTGCAGATCAGACAGATAAATATCTCAGAATCAATTGTTCATCTTATATGTCTCAGAATCAATGATTCTGCAAAAGCATCCTAGATAAAAGAATAACAATGGGAACAAAATGCAAAGGACATGCACATACCATGTAGAGACGTTCAATCTTCTCAATGACGGCACTAAAACGATTTGGAGCAGCTGCATCATTCTCTTCATTCTCAGTTGGCTGTCCCTAGAAGGTGAGGCACAACTAAAAAGTTAAAGTGCATAATCAAACCAAGTTTTCGTGTACAGTGAAGCACAAAAGCAGATGGATGAACAACAATGTCTGCTGTAACCAATATGGTGTCTGTACTGATGTAAATGAAGATAAGTTCACACTCTTAACACCTAAAAGGTCAAGCATGCAACCATATAGAATTGTGTAAAGACCAAATGCATGTCTTCATGCTGCCGTATATGCATATAGCCATCCAAAGTAAAAACATCAATACCTGATGTATAACAAATCACTTGGCAAGAATTTGAGAAGATCATTTTTTTTATAAGTATTATGTAGACAGAAAGTGGGATTAGGTTAAAAGTTTGGGAATATCTAGTCCCAAAAAATTATATAGAACCATTCAGTAATTACTCGATCACTATACTTATAAAAAAAAAAGTACTTGATCACTATGGACATAACATGCCAAACCAATCTCCATTTCAGCCATAAAGCTCCATCAGTAGGATTAATGGTATAATTACTTGTAAAAAAAAGGACTAACAGTATAATTGCTGAAATCAATCCCTGAAATAGCTTGATTTATGAAGATATATGCAACTGACACCTATTGCTTGAAGAGATATATGTTAAACCGACCCCAATAAGTTGGGATTAAGGCTTAGTTGCATGAATCTGAGTTGAGTTTAAGCTAGCCAAAAGAAAAAAAAAATACTACGTTTTTTCTAGTAAGGCGTTTTCTTTATCCCAACTCTATTCACAACAGCAATCCCTCCGGTTAAGTTCAAAACAATATCTTAATACTACACATACTCAGAGACGATAACAAAACAAACTAAGCATTGGACTTAGTTTCCTTATATCCAAACGAATACATCAGAATAACAATACCCCATTGACAGCAACACAATTGACGATAATTGGCATAAATGTTTCACCAAAACAAGTCAAACATTACGTCTTCCGGGACAAGGCTCAATTACACCGTATCCCCATGCAAACCCATGCCAAACATACCAAAACCCAATTATGTACACAATTAAAGACATTACACGGATGAATCCATATGTGTGAGTGTACGTAGATAATACATGTATGTGCAGATATTAGGTTGAGAGCGACTCACCGGAACGATGCGAGACTCGAGGGCGGGGTGGACGTTGGCGGTCGGCTCCGGAACGAAGGAGGAGGTAGATCCATTGACCTTGTTAGCGTCTTTCAGAAGCTTCTTCCACGATACAATGGTGGTCTCTCCGGGTCGGAGCTCCACCGTGAAAATCTGCCGGTCTCCAGCCTTGACGAACGACGACGAAGCCCTCGACGACTCTCCACCGCCACCGCCACCGCCAACTGCCTTCTCTTCCTCCATAAAAAGGGAACAGACGGCGGCGGGTCAAGAATTCTATGGCGTCCGGATCTAAGGTTCGAAAATTGGTATATGAGACGACATACGAGAGCCCTAGGTAGACCGAAGTGAAAGGAAGGGAAAGGCAATTGGTTTTGAGAGAGATTGCGCGGGATACAAAATGTTTTAGTGGAGGGTTCTAATTTTTGATTAATAAAGAAAGAGTATTAAAATGATTTTTAACTGCAACATTTTCTTGCCGTTTGTTTCCCGAGAAAGTGAGAATGGGGTGAGTCCAAAGTCCAGACCCGGTTAGAATCTGGCCGCTTCTAACTTCCAATTTATGCCATTACATATTTTTATTAGAAAAATAATTGGGAGCCGCCTGGAATCAGCTCAAAATACATCATTAATGTTATAAAACTAAAAAGAAAACTACTACTATTGCAAGAGAAATATAAAAGAAATTCTCTGAAACTTTCTTTCTCTCTCTATTTTCTTATGAATTTCATTACAACTGAAGCCCATATTTATAGGCGTTGAAGTTACTATGCAAGTTACTATGCAAGTCACTATGCAAGTTACTATGCAGATTTTAAAATAATAGTGGTGGGGTCATTCACATAATTTTAGTGGTGGGACAGGGGGCGGCTGCCGTCCCTCCACTTACAGAATTCATAACACTCCCCCTTGAATGACCACCCATAAACAATCTGCCTCGTTAAAACCTTGCCAAGGAAAAACCCAGTGGGAAGAAAAACCAATGGCGAAGGAAAAAGAGTACAGTCTTCTTATGTATCCACAAGTGCTTTTAAGATTGCCTCATTAAAACCTTGCAAAGGAAAACCCAATGGGATAAAACCTTAGCGAAGGAAAAAGAGTACAATCAACACAAGTCTTCAGGACTTTTACTCCCCCTGGAAAGTGCATGACGATAGATTTTGAGTCTTCACATTTTAATATTCTGCACAATTTTCTTGAATGTCGCAGTTGGTGATATCTTCGTGAATAAATCTGCCAGATTATCACTTGATCGTATCTTTGATATATTCTCCTTTGATTTGAGTGATACAAGCAGCATTATCTTCGTATAAAATTGTTGAGCTATCAAAATACCACACTTTTCTTGGATATGTTGAGTCATTGATCTCAGCCAAATATACTCTCGACTTGTTTCATGAATTGCAATAATCTCTGAGTGATTTGAAGATGAAAAATAATATCTGGTTGACAAACTTAATAGAAATCTGATACCTGCAATAATACTTAAACTCCCCCTGATAATATGCATTAGTGTTTCAAGTAATAAGCAAATATAATTTCAGTATATATAACAAGTTAAGAATTCAAACACGATCTCCAACTAAATAATGCATTAGAGAGAGTATGATAATATTTTCATCTAAAATTTTCTCCCCCTCATTCGGCGTTATTAGGAAGAACTTGTTTATATACGGCGGAAATAACATTGGAAACCATCTATGTATGATAAAAGCTGTAAAAGCTTTGAGGTCTAATATTATCGGTTCGGCGGAAAATCAAATCCGCTTGACATTGTGGACAAACGAGATCTTGAAGAGATTTGAAGCCTTCGGGTTGTTGTTTAAATATAACCAATTTTACCATTGGTTTACTCCAGCAAAAAGATTTCGCATTCCTCATAGATTCAGTTGTTGTTCATTCAGAATGATATTATGTCTGATATAAATTCTAATGTCCCAGATTTGAACTATGAACCTTTTATACCTCAACCACTCATATTTTCTCCTGAGGCTGTCAACACCATGATAGGAGCAGAGATATATCTATCTAGTAAATCTGATCCTGAAATTGTTGCAGCATCAAGAACCCTCAGTGCTCAATATGCTGCCTCTCTTACAACCATGTCTCAGAGGCTATTGGCGAGAACGAGTGAGGTTGATCATCTTAAAACTCAAATATCTGAGTTGCATCAAACGCTTGCAACTAAAGATAGTAAAAATAAAGATTTAAGACAAGAAAACAAGGAGCTGAAGAAACTTGTAGATTGGTATTCTCGTGACCTGAAAACACGAGTAGAAGAGCTGGAACGAGAGAGAGCTCAGATACAAAGTCAACAACAGCAGCTAACGGCAGAGGTTCAACGTTTACAAGAAAATAGGGATAGCTGTAATTAATCTCGCTGGCTTTTGAAATTATGCATCCAGCATATCTTGTAAAGTGAGATTTGAAGAGATGATGCTTTGTCTTGTTCTTATTTCCATTTCTATAAGAACCGTCTTTAGCTTCATTTAGTACGCACCAAATCTTCTTCTCATATCTATAATTCATCTGTATTTGTATTCTTATTCTACAAATTTCCAATGGCTCATCAATTTTCTTTTACTATTTCTCACGATCAACATATGAGGTATCCTTCGCCTCAATTACAAGTTGTTCCTGCATCTTCCGCAGGTGCCATGTTGCAGCAAGCAAATGATCTGGCTAATAAGTCAGATCGTGAAGCTGTTTATGAGCTGGTGACTCTCGGCACCAGATACTCCTCCTCTATTGTCGGATTTTCCAACCGATTACAATCCAAAAATCGTCAGATTGAGGAGCTTAACGAGAAGGTTTCCGTACTTCAACGACTCGTTCAAGAGTCTGACAGAAAAATTACAGACTTAAAGCAAGAGAATAAGGATTTAAAATCCTTACTTGCCTCTTCATTTCGACTGCCCAATCCTTTAGATAAGGATGGTATGTTGCTTTATGAAGAGCAAATGCATTTGAGAGATGAGGCTAGAAGTCTCAAATTCTTGTAACTCATCTATCAATTGAATAATAAGATCTTTCCTTTTCAAATGCATTCCTTAAATTTATAGTAACTCTTGTAATCTCTTCAGGAGTTCTAACAGGGTAAATCATCAACGTAAACTGGAATAATGGCAAATCCGGATTCTGATAAACATATGGGCATATAGGATTATTCTTAAATCCTTCTTTCAATAGATACTCGTTGATTCAATTATACCGCATGCGTCCGGATTGCTTTAACCCATATAAAGATCTCTGAAGCTTTATAAAGTACATACTCCTAAATGTACTTGGATTAAATGCTTCAAGTATCGTATATCTTTATATATGTAATGATCTAATGATCCTTATAAATATGCAGGGACCACATTCATTAACTGCATATCTAATCCTTTTGTAATAACCAAATCGATTAAAAATATGAATGTGATTGCATTCATACCAAGGAAATATGTTTCCTCATAACTATTCTCGGGTTTCTGCAGGAAACCTTGTGCGACAAATTATACCGCACAATTTCATTTCGCATTACGCTTTCGTATAAATACTCATTTATATCTGACAGATATTACACCCTTTGGTGTTTGGACAACAGGTCCAAATGCATCTCGCTTCACTAGCGAGTTTAATTCAGTTTTAATAACTGCTTTCCATTTTGGCCAATCATTTCTACGTCGACATTCTTCGACGGATTTTGGCTCACTTTCTTCATTACTTCTGGTAATGTCACGTGTTATCATATATGTTGTCGACAACAGTTTTATTTCTATCCATAAATTTTCCAGTACTCATGAAATGTATTGAGATCTCATTGTTCCTCTCCAGGGGAAAACATTTCATGAAACACCTCTACAGGAGGTTCCTCTTCAGGAGGTTTATACTCTTCAGGAGTTTTCTCTTCAGGAGTTATACTCTTCAAGAGTTACACTCTTCAGGAGTTACCTCTTCAGGAGTTATACTCTTCAGGAGTTACACTCTTCAGGAGTTACCTCTTCAGGAGGATTAGAAAATACGGTCTCTTCATGAGCACCGATTTTTATTTTTCTTGTGCACCAATAGGTCTTCAACGCTTCAGGTGTATCTTAGACTCATTTATTGCTGTTTTAACAACTCGTCCTTCAGGGACTTCAATTCTTGCTTAAGCATTAACAGCAGTAATATATGATTTTACAACACCTTTAGTGTCAGTAAATACATCATGTAATTGATTTGCAACACTTTGCAGATAAATAATCCTCTGAACTTCTGGTTCACATTTATTTATAAGAGGATCAAATTTAAACAGGATTTTATTATCCCAAGTAATTTCTTGTCGTGCTTCAGGCACCGATATTTCATTATTTCAAAACATGATGAAATATTAATAAACTTATATATAAAAGCTTAGTATAAGTAAATCAAGTGCATGGCCGTACAACAGGTACGTGACTACTGTTTAGTCATATCACATCTATGACAAACATCTTCATTTTTTTTTTTTTATGAAGAATTATTCTGAGGGCCTTTACCCTTTTCTGAGTTTGATCACTTCTGGTGATACGATATATTTTTATCATCTTTAGTGTTGTCGCTTTTGGGACCAACACTTCTATAATTTTTCTACCACGTCTACGCCCTTAGTTCCCGTTCACTTCTGGGAATTGTGTAAATTCGATATCATTAATAGGACGTAACTGGTGTAACAAAAACTCATTATTTAGCTCAATCACTGGAAGACAAAACAAAAATTCAGAATATTTGTTGAACTTTCACTCTCGATATTGCTACTGCAGGAGCACATTCGAAGTATGAAAAATAATGTCTTCTTTTATATATCATCATCAGTGACATTTTCACTGCATAATTTTAATATTGAGCTGATTTTAAAGAGTGCAGAATATTCAATAACACTCTTAAAATCTTGCAACTTCAGGTGCAATAAATCATAATGATCTTTTGAGAGGATTACATCTTCTGGTGCTTATATCACTCTCTTAATTCATTTCACACAGTAAGATGATTTTTCATCATGAGATACACAGCACGGTCCTTCAGGGACACATGATTTTCTTCTATGATTGTATCTTTCAAGTTCATCATCATATCCAAATAGATCTCATCAAGGATCCTGGATAAATAACATTTTTCAGAAATGTCAATAGTAATAAATATCAATATTTGACATTATATTACAAAAATAAATCTGTGAATTTAAGAAATATATTCACATTATCATGAGAATAAAAATAAAATTTTATCAAGTAATATTCAGAAATATTACCTTTAATATTTATCTCAAGGACTGCAAATAATATATTGAAAAACTTACTTGAAGTAGAAGACCACTAGCTTCAGTATCGGTAGAACCTCGTGCTGATAACGTGTTATAAAACTAAAAAGAAAACTACTACTATTGCAAGAGAAATATAAAAGAAATTCTCTGAAACTTTCTTTCTCTCTCTATTTTCTTATGAATTTCATTACAACTGAAGCCCATATTTATAGGCGTTGAAGTTACTATGCAAGTTACTATGCAAGTCACTATGCAAGTTACTATGCAGATTTTAAAATAATAGTGGTGGGGTCATTCACATAATTTTAGTGGTGGGACAGGGGGCGGCTGCCGTCCCTCCACTTACAGAATTCATAACAATTAATGATAAATGTTCAATGATCTAGAGCAATTTTATTCATTATTTTATTTTTTATTATTATTTTATTATCTTATAATGTGATATTAAATATATTAAATATTATTTATTTATTATATTATAAAATAATAAAAATAAAGATGAAGAATAAATTTATTTGATAATCAAGAGCAAATACCCCTTATTCTACCATTAAAGTCTAAAAGTTATAACAAGGCAATGACCAAAATGCCCCCTCTTTAACCATTAAACTCGAGTGTGCGTGCAGTATGCAATTGTTATAGGAGATGACTCCTAACATTTCTTCTTTTATCATCCAAAAGGTAAATAAATAAATAAAGTTATGATTGAGGCATAAACATTAAAAAAAAAAAAACAGCTCTTTCTTAAAATTTCCAAGTCATTGAAAAAATGAATAAGGAAGATTTTTTTTATATTTTTTTATAAAAAAAATTCTAATTTTTATGTCTCATAACAAAAAAATATATATTATTTAATAGTTATTAATGTCTTAAACCACTTAACAAAATTTGAAAACTCGGTTCCTCTAATTTTCAAATGGAAAAATATCTTAAATGTAGCAAAATCATATCTAATAGAACACCAAACTATGGGCAAAAAATTAGCAAAAAAAAATTATTAAACAACCTTGAATTATTTAAAGAAATGGACCCACCACTTTCCACCCTCTAAGTCCTTGCAGAATGAGAAAATAGACATAGCTGGATTTTTTTAGTGGCTTATTGTTGTTGAGAAAATATTTTTTTTTGTGGTGGATTATCTCATTTATCTTATCTTAGCGCAACCTCCATTTAAAAAATTTGTAATTTAAAATTTTTTCAGTTTAAAATATTCAACTTCTTCCTATAATCATTACTTAATCATTACAACTTTTTCAAACTTATATGCAAAAATAACCATTTATAACCAGTCTGACTATTTTCCTTTATTTAATAGCCTTCCACTAATATGATGCCTCATAAAAAATTCTAAAGAGAAAAGTTGGGGATTGGTCGGAGATAACAACTCTTACCGCTGCCGGCCTAATAGGGACCTCGGTCGTGTCCCTACTCAACTAAGTTGGTCCTATTTGCCTTGTTGCTCCTCAATGACCGAGTAAGGCTCATTTTGCTTGTGATGGTTCACATGCACCAACAATGGATGAAAGGGTGATATGAGGTTGAGATGGTTAAGAGAATCTGATTGAGTTCGTCTTGGCTAAGTAGGGTAGAGTGGTGTACGGCAATGGGATTGGATGGCTAAGTGTATGGAGCAATAAGGTGGTATTTAGGCTATGGTAGTCTTGGTTATGGTAATGGGAAGGGAGATGTGGTGGGCTGAGTGGTAGATTAGGGTAGAAAAGGTTTAGGCGAATGTCCTTTGAGTAGGCCTATGTATTAGGGTCTCTTTGGTAAGGAATATGGGTCATATAGTGTAGTAGGGTTAGGGTTTTAGTGGAGGCTAAGGGGAATTTCAAGATTGAGATTAGGTTAGGGTTTGGAAGTCAATTGGCTAAAGTTTGGGAAGATGGGTTTCAGCTAAGGTGGTTAGAATTAGGTGGGATAGGGTTTTGAGATGTTTTGGATAATTCCTAAAATGTAAGAATTAGGATTTTAGCAAGATAAGTGAGCGGCAATGAGGTAGGGTTGTTGGCCGAGTATTGCTTCTATTTTGGGATAAGATTTGATTGATTCAATCAATTGAATAATTGATTAATCATTTGAGAGAATTAAGGTTAATTTGGTGATGTGGCAAGTGGAGAATTTCGGCAATAGCTAGGGATGGAATGGTCGAGTGAGATATTTATGGAAAGTGGAAAGATTGGATTTTGAATTGATTTGAGTTTGGGATAGAGTTGAGTGGAGGCTTGTTGGGGCCGAGATTTGGGTTGTTTTTGGATGAGAGAAGATTTGATTTAATTGGATAAATTTAGGAGAAGATAAGGGAATGATGGCCGGTTATTGTTGTTGGAGATTTTGTTGGAATTTTGATTTAAATTTTGAAATGATTTGAAATGGAGGAATGTATGTGGCCGGATATAGGGATTATTGTAGTGGTCGGTTATGGAATGGATTTGGTCGGTAGAATAGGTTTTGAATTTGAATTTATTTGAATTAGAGGGATGATGTGACATTAGATGATGTGGCAATGGGGTTCGGCTAGGGCAAATGGATGATTGCCAAATATGAGAAAAAAATAGGGATTGTTAGTTTGATTTGAATTTGAATCAATTTGAATTCAAATTCAAATGGTGGCCGGTCATGCTAGGATTAAGGGGGCACGAAAATGACTTATTTTGGATGAGGGATGAGGTGGATTTAAGTGAGAAAATATAGGAAAGGATGAGGGTTAGGTGGCCGGCTAGGTTAAAGGGTAAAAGTGGCAAGTGTTTAAGCTAGGGTTTGATGGCCTTTGGTCGTGTGGTATGGGTAGGGTTTTGGAGATTTTTACGTGGCTGCTATGGGGCAAATGGAACACCAAAATGATCAATTGAACAATCAAATGATGATTGAACAAAGGACTATAGAAGAACAAGTCAATTCTTTCAAGGCACCAAGGGGTTTCGGCAATGCCTTCCTTCACTTCTTCTTTCTCCTTCAATCACTCCAACACACTCAACACTTAACTCTCTTGAACAATCCGAATCTCCCAATGGAGGAGAATTTCAAATTCCTCTAGGGAACACACACACAAGTTCTTAAATCCACAAGTGGTGTAGATTTGGCTTCACAAACACAAAATCACTCAATAATCAACAAACCTCTCAAGAACACAAAAACATGAAAATCACTCAACACAACTCACTCCAAAACCAAAACTCTTTTTATGAATTACCTCAAGATTTTTTATAAATAAAAATGAAAACAAACAAAAGGATAGATGTGGATCACCGATTCACGAATTGCACGATGATCCTCTTCCAAAGGGATTCACGAATTGCACCCTAGGGAAGCCCAAGTGCTAAGCACCGAAATCCAAACCACAATACTTGTGGCCGGCCTAACTCTTTTCCAAGAGCAAAAGTCTAGTCTCAAATTGTCCAAAGATGTTAAATGAAAACCTAGAGGTCCTATTTATAGAGTCTAACAAATTGGAAACCCCCAAAAGGTCCCTAGCAAAATAAGATAATTACTAAAATAACCAAATGCATAAATAAATAAAATAAATACATAAATAAGCAAATGTGGCGCCAATGATGATGGGCCGTGGCATGTTGTGGCCTGTGGCATGGCATGGCCCACGGATGGTTGTCTGCATGGTGCCTGGCTGCATGGCATCTGATAGTATGCATGACATGGTGACATGCCTAAACTTGATGATGTGTCCCGGGTGATGCCGTGCTGTGGTAGTGTGGCCCAGTCAGGTGGCTTGGGCGGTGGTCTTGCATGGCTCGGGCTGAGTGCCGGGGTGATGGTCATGAATGGCCCAAGCTGGCGGTCTGGGCGCATGAGCTGCGCGTGGCCAGTAGCCTCCATGGTTGCTTGCTGCATGTCAAGGCCTGAGCCAAGGCATGCATGCAGGCTAGCCAAGTGACTGTCATGACCTTCCACTAGCGGTGTCAATGCATGATCTAGGGCGATTTTAAATGGGGTACTATCACGGCCACCGTGGGCAACATCGCTCATGCCATCGAAACTGGCTCCTAGGACCTATTTCGGGTTTAAGGCTACCAGAGGAAGGTGGGAGGTCACCGGGAGTCGACGTCGCAAGAGTGAGGTAGCCAGAGGGAGCCGGTCCCGATGACATGGCCGGTGTCGCTCACGGTGGCCGGCGGAGACAGAGGGCACCAGACTGAGATCGAATGCCTCTTATAAATTCATCTTTATTTTATTTTTTATTGTGATTTTTATTATGTTTTATTTATTTTATTGTATTTTTTAAAATTTTTTATTATGTTTTTATAAAAAATTATAAGAAGGTTATTTTTGACACTAGAGACAGCCGAACCGACCTCCATGTCACCCAATTATAAATACATGTGTCCACGTGAAAACAAAAGGAATTCCTCTCCCTCTCTCTTGTCTGCACTCTGCAGTACCTCTCTCTCTTGCTCTCTATCTCTCTCGTGTCTCTCTTTCTCATTTCTTTGGCCATGAAGATCCTGAACAATTTCCAACTGTTGTTGACACTTGAGATGTTTGTTCGCACCTTCCTCGCGCATTGCCGCTACTTGTACGCTCTACTTGTACACTATATCCGTATCCAAGGCTCCAACTAGCATTGCACTGGCATTGGAGGGCCTAATTAATGCAGAATAATTACAAAAGCTACCATGTAACTGCAGGTTTTTAACATTTTGAATTCTAAAACTTCTGACAAAAACTTCAATAGATCTATGTGGGTAAGACTTCATGTTCGGCAACTACAGATACATTCATCATCTATAAATCTGAAACTAAAAAAGAAAAGAAGATGCCAGAGTCTCATCCTCAACTCAACAAGCTCTTAATTTTTTATTAAGAATGGCAGAGATCTGTAGCGGACTGGCGAGTGATGATGAAGCTTCTACTCCATATGACCTAGGCTCTTAAGCGTCGCGGTGAGGAGAATGGAGATCAGAATGTTCAAGTTTGTGCCCTCACCAAAGATGGAGGAAGGCCAAAGTGTCAAAAGCTAGACGTAATTTATAGATGAAATTGTAAGTGGAGAGGAGGGCTTGGTTGCAAAAGATGGGGGAGGGGGACATTCACCTCCGGGGGGTTTCGCCTGGGGGGAGTTTGCCTCAGGGGATTGGACTTCCTCATCTAGTATATCTTGGCCGAAGGTGGAACTTGGGAGCACAATCGCCTAAAGGGGGAAGAATGAACCATTAGTCTGTGGTGCGCATTAGTGTTTATAAAATGGAGTAGTTGCGTGTAGATCTTTAAAAGTATGAAGTATACAAGTTGTACGCATTTTATTTTAAAAAAAAAAAAATTAAACCCACCATTAAATAGTTGTGAGATTCCGAATTTTCACGTATCTGTCTTTGCTCATATTTTATTATTGGATATTTTAATTTATTTTAATAAATTGATTATTATCTCACAAATTTTATTTCGGATACGTTTTATTTACGATCAGAGTTAGTTATTTGTGAGATTTACGATTTTAATACTCTTAATTGTTTAATAATTATTATTGGTTTTATCATTTGAATTATTATCAATATTATTTTTATTTAGTGGTTTTGATTCTATTGTTGTTATAAGTTGTTGTGAGATTTTTGAATAATAGTGCTTTTAATTATTTTAATTAATAGTTGCTACTGGTCTTTCCATCTGAAATGATATTTTCAGTGTTTTTGATTTTAATTATTATAATATATAGTTTGATTTGTCGTATTTTTATTTAATAAGCATTTATTCTATTTTATTTGACATTATCTAATTTATTGATTTTAAATTTATTAAATCATTAAGTCTTATTATGTTTATTTTATTTTGATTTGGTAGCTTTTGAATAGCTCCAAAAAAATATTATATTATGCAGGATTATTTTATTACCTTGATTTTAGTTATTTGAAATATTGCGAGATTTTAAACGTACTTTAAATATCTGATTTAAATATATGAATTTATTCCTTTTAAATAATTAAATAAACTTCATCATTTTAAGTATTGATGAAAAATATTATGTTGAGAATAAAATAAGTTGAAATAATATTTTATTTAATTAACTTGAGCGTTTGAAGTTAAATTGATCTGTTGTCCGTTTGAAGACCCCAAAATGTCGGGCCTATAAATAGCTCGAAATGGGTCACAATCCCTTTCCTTTTCTCTCTCTCCCTTTCCTTTTTCTTTCTCTTCTCTCCCGCGTGCTACAGTGCCCCTATATGGCAGTTCGGTTTCTAGTTTGAAGCGGCGCCACCCCTTGCCGCCAAGCCTCACCTTTGGCCCCGCCTGAACCACCAGCCTCCGGCAAGTCCAATCCCACTGGAGGTATCAACCACGGCAGCCCCACCTCCCGCCGGTAGCCCCAAACCCGAAACTGGTTTTCTCTTCCACGTCCGCACCTTGCTCCACCCATAACTCCGCCATCAGCCACCGTACCATGATAACACCCCCGTCATTTGGTCCGCCACCCATAGGTGACTTACCATCAGAAATTTCAGCCCCAATGAAGCCCTCACCTTCTCTCTCCTCCCATAATACCGAAATGGGTCTAAAAAGGGACTTTCCCTTACCGCACCGCCGTCCAGCCACCGTGACTCTCACCTCCACCTCCAAATCCAAAAGTTTCCCCTATCTCAGTTTATCACACCCCTAAAATAATTTCCTCATCCATGGCCCCACCTCCGGTGTACAAGAGAAAATTCGAAAATGAGTTTTCACTCTTTCGAGTCAGATCTGCCGTCTTCCAGTGGTTGCATCGCCTCACTACCACTACCATGAGATTCTCCATCTTCCAATGAGTAGTCCCTTAAGTTTTGGTGTCAAACGGAGTACCTGAGCCCAACCCGTCACTTGCCGTGCCTGGAGACGAATAATGCACGACTTACCCGCTATGAATCGTGGATCGCCGCAATGTTCGATTGACGTTCGTTTGTGCACTGTTTAATTATTTGATTGACTGTTTGATTGTGTGCTAATCTCTATTTTGTTTGCTTGAAGTGTTGTCTAGTGATGATAAGTAATTCGAAAGTAGATTGGTTAGGCCTGAGGCCATTTAATGGAGATTGATATTATCCCGAGTTAATCTTACTGTGGTTGAATATTGTATGGATGGTAATTGTTGATGATATAATGTTTTAGTTGGATGACTGTTATTTTAGTAATTATTGGATATAAAATGATCTGGTTGGATGATTCGGTTATTCTAGTGATTATTCGTGATAAAATGATTTGGTTGGATGACTCCATTATTTTAGTATTTGTTGGTGATAAAATGATTTGGTTGGATGACTTCGTTACTCTTTAGTAATTATCGGTGATATAATGGTTTGGTTGGATGATTCCATTACTTTTTCGCTATGTTTCAATAAGGTGATACACTATGATTTTAATCGAAGAGATATTTGGAAGAATATGGTGAAAATTTGAGGAGGGAACTTAATAAGTACAGTTAAGTAAAATTCAGTTAATGGTTGAAACAATGGCATAATATGTTGGACGATGAAAAATTTATTTTTTGGGAGTTCATAAGTTTCAATTCTGGTATACTTCTTTGGAAAAACATTAGACTTTAACTCATGATATGATGTATGGTTATGACTTGAATTTTTGAATAAAATATTGATGTGTACTCTTAGATTCCTTTGATGGATAGATTGAGAAATGTTTGGGTTTAGAGAAAATATTATATGATGATAATTTGCTGAAGAGAATAACTATACGGACAATGTAAATATGGTGATTAATGATTGGTTATGATATAGCTATTAAGTTTTGAGAAGATCTTAAGGAAATATGCGTGTTTTGATAAAGAGAAAATAGAAGAAAAGTTAGGTTTGACTCTATCATAAGTTGCGTCTTTAACCCCTATAAGACAGTATTGGTTTGATTCGATATGACTTAAGGTTCTGACTATTTCTTCATTGGAATATGCACGACGTGTTGGATAGAAGATAAATTAAAAAGTAAAGTCTGTTCATATGTTAATATGTATGAGATATGATTTGTGAATGTATGATTCATATGTTTCGTGATCAACATGTTTTGTATAAGAAGTCACATGTCGCATGCATATCCCATGTATGAAGCACGAAAAACATGTTTTTTAGTCAAGCATATTTTCAAAAAAAAAACGAAAAAGAATTTAAAGTTTTAGAAAAACCCCAAAGGTTGGGACGAAGTAGTGCCCCAGTGAAACTCACTATTTACTCATGAGTGATTAAAGTCGAGTGAAAGCTTTTTGGTCGACAAAGAATCGTCGGCAGACCATGTATGGCTCCAGAAGGTGTCCGGAGCGTGGTCGCACCTAATGTTAGTGGATGCCCTAAGAACGGTGTTGGTTTCAGCCTCACCATATAAGAAGTTTGTAATTATTCGGGAAGAAATCTCTGAGTGATGAAGAGCGCGAAGGGCACGAAACGTATTCACCCAGATTTGATACGGTCGCCAGGTGTGACGGTAACTAGCGGGGAGCACACGGTGCATAGGAGAACCATAAGGTGTCCAAAATAAGAAATCATGACGAAAATAAAAGGACTTTCAAGCCACAAGAATGATATGTATATGATAAATAGCGCCTAAGATAAAAAAAAAATGAAAAGCATTTTTGAAAAAATGACTTTTGAAAAGAAGTTCAAACAATACATATGAAATAAGTCAGAGTTATATGAAAGCATTTTTATGAAAAGCACGTACACGAAATAAAGTTTTGAAGACTGTCAAGGATTATTGAAGTTTTTATATGAAAGTGCATGTGCATAAGTCATGTTGCAAGTCTAATATTTATGGTACATGCACCCATTGAGTTTACTTGTATATGTTGATGATGTTCTGTTGTGTGAATTAGTTGTATGTTGTCTATTGCTTACTGGGATTCACATCTCACTTCGGTGGATCGCGTCCACCTAAGGTCCCAATTTACGGGATCGTAGTTTGTGATTGCAGAAAATGAAATTTGACCCAAGATACAGACTCTACAGGAAAAGAAATTTGTTAAGAGGTTGAAAATCGAGATTATGATCTTGAAAGTAGTGTTGCTTATCATTTTCTTTTGAAAGACTGTACAATCTCCTGTTGAAGAAATTGTTTTAAATTGATTTGTAAGTTTTAAGAATCTCTGGTACTAGAACGACTGACTTTTATCTATTTTTTTACTGCGAATATTTATTGTACACTTGGTGCATGCTTCACACACTCTTCAAACACTATTCGATGAGATAAATTGATCCATGAAATGATCGTCTTGATGTTGCGAGTCCTTCTAAATCCCAGGAGGGATTCGTGTGCGTCACAATAGTTCCATCTTTCTAAAAGAGTCGGATCACTTCCAAGAGCAAAAACTCCATTTTCTTATTTTTTTATCGCTCTTGCTTTCTCTTCTCCCTCGAGAGATAAGTCAAACTCAGGCTAATGATTAAGTTTTGAGAATCTCAATTTTATCTACTTTTTTAAGAGAGTATGTAGAACTTACACACTTTAAGAATTAGGCATATGGCAAGCTCCTACATCCATCACTTTAGGCCATCGCCTAATGCAGGTAAGGGCATCCACCCGCATACAGAAAACGAACAAGTGGATTGATGCCAGTTAAAATGTCAAGGGGTGGGTGCGAGGTTAGGTCTTGGGTCTATCCAAATTTCATTCATTTACTAGACCTAATATAAATATATACATATATTATCATATGATAATATATATATATATCATATAGATTAAAAAACAAAACCCTACCCAAATTTCACTCATTTACTAGACTCAATATAAGTATATAAATAAACTTTTCTCTTTCCCCTCATATCTCTCCTTTCCAACTTCTTTGTTGTCTACCATTCATTTTCTGTTTTCTCATCTTCTCTTCTTCCCCTTCATTTCACACATCAATGACCGTTTAGTGTATTCACACCACTAGGAGTGTAAGAGTAACAGTTTGGACCAAAAAAATAGACTTATTAGTTTGTCTTTAGGTGTAGTTAATTTTTAGATCGAACGAAACCGAATCGAGATCGGCCGAATGTGCATATGTTTTAAATATTGTGTATATATAATATTACTTAATGTAGTAGTTGTATAAGTAAATTGTGTAATTTTCGTTTAAGGGATCACCATTGACCATATGTACAATAAAATTATTTAATATTCATTAAGCTTATATAAAATATTTAAGAGATAACTTAACTTTGATTTTATTAATTTAATTAACGTTTTGTATTAGAGTAAAGCTTGGGTTCAGATGAGTTTGAAAGTAGTTTTCGCACCAATCAATCCCAACTCAACACGTAGACAATTTCAACTTAATATCGTTGAACCCATCTACACCAAATCAGACTCAGTATTCTGCCTTCCCATATTCTACAAGAAGCACACGACCTTTTACTTCCAACAGGGGGAAAACCATTGATTATTGAAGAAATCACTTGTCAGAGCAAAATCAAAGATCCAGTGGTGCTATAATGCGCGAAATTATTAACTGGAAGGAAAGCTGTAGCAATAAAGGTAAACGATGATCAACTTAGAAAAGGAAAATCGTTAATAAAAGAAAGGCAAATCGGTCGCATAGTAAATAATTTTTAATGAACCCGAATAATATTTATGCATTGATATCTAACATTGATATTGACGAAAATGCTATAGTATGAATTTGCAGATCTAGAAAAGTAGGTATTTTGTGTCAGAGAGGAGAGAGAGAGAAAGACCACTAGGAAATTATTGAAGAGCAGAGAGTGAAGTGCCTCGAGGGAGATAGGGGCTTCAGGAAGGGAAAGGGAAAGCAGAATACTCGGTCTGATTTGGTGTGGTTAGGTTCAGCAATATTAAGTTAAAATTGCCTATGTGTGGATCTAGGATTAGCTGGTGTGAAAACTAATTTTAAACCCATCTGGACCCAAGCTTTACTCTTTATAGTAATTTTATCTCCAATAAAGAAAGAAAAAATGTTCATGGACCGAATCAGACTGAATGGACTAACCGGATTGATAAATAATGGTCTCATTTGACAAAAATAGTGGACCGAAAATCTCGATTCGTGACCCTTCCCAGATCTGACCGGACCAATTACACCCCAATTCACCACCCTCTATTCTGCCTCATTTCTCTTCTCCTCCTCATCTGAGTCAGCTTCTGATGCAAGGGGATCCGAAACAGATGATGCTAAACTGTTTGATTGTACGTTAATGGCGCTGAGGTACCATGAATTAGCAGATCAACGTAAAGGCTAGAAGTGATTGTGATCTTTTTCTAATTGGGAGAGTTTTGAGTGTGTTTCAGTCTTTTGACCATAACTTTGACTACGGGTGTCAGAATCGCGCATAAGACCGCAATTCGAAAAACTCTTTTCGACACACACGCTATCCACATCGAGTACGACTCCATGTGTCTTTTTTTCGACCTCAAATTTCGCTGTTTTCCTTTACAAATAATTATTTTTAGTTATTTTTTACTATTTTTGGTAATATTTCGTTTGTTAGTTAGAAAGTAATTTTAAACTCAATTTGAGCCAAATTTTTCGTAGATTGCTTACTTTAATTTGAATTTCAATTTGACGTGATTTTCGAGATTTTGCCATATTTGGTAAAATTCGGATACAGACGATTTTCGGCTATATAGTCCATCTTATGGACTAATTTTCAACATTGCTTGATTTCATAATATTCAGTTAAACCTCAAAGACGTATTCTTTGTGTTTTAGGTGATTTTCTTGTGTTCTTTCTTGTGAATCATTTATTAAAATTAACTTACAAAATAATCACTATTCTATCCGGTGTCAGCTTCTCTCCATAGTTGTGGGTCATGACCAAGTCCCAATATATGACGATAAGACCATGGTTTGGTTATGGGTCTTTACTACTCAAAACCAAGATTACGACTGTGGATTTGTAAGTTAAAGGCACGTGACTGCAACTATGGGTTTGGAAACTTTAAGACTCATGGCCACAACCATGATGATCATGGGCCATAAAAATCTATCTAGAAATTTATGAAGATTTGTGCACATACTTTTTATGACCAATGATTGCAATCATGACCAATGAATATGTGCACATATGTAATTTTATAAGTTTATTTCAATTTGTAAGATTTTTATGATTAAATATAATTTTTTCAAACGTTTTTTTTTTAAGGAAAATATGTTATGGACGAAATGTCTAGATGTTGGTGGTGCCAATTTTCTCACCTGACAAAGTGATGTGCATAGTCACCTTGCCCAAGCAATGACGAGGTGCAGAGATAGATTTAATAACCTCGTCCAGACAAGGATGGGGTGTAGCATGGATAGCCACCCACCCATATCGAGCGGGTAGCATCCTACTAAGATTGTAAACCATTTTGTTAAATACTTTGATTATTTATGAATCATCAAAGATTTTTTGTAGTACTTCATGACCATAAAAAAAATGTTATAATATATAATGTTTCAATATATTAGAAGAGTTGGATAGAGGGTATCAAACTGAATATAATCCATTTTTGGTTCTTACCAACTTAAGCAATGTGTTAAATACAGTCATCAAGTTGTTTAAAGCTTTTTTTTAACAATTCATTGATGGTTAAAGGAGTTGATATTTATGCCAAATCTGAACAAAAATGAAAGTATGACCTATTGTTTTAACTACTTTTAAGAATATTTACATATTCTTGTTTGAGCTACGAGGGCTCCTTTGCCCTAAACCTTGCTCCCCTCTCATGACTAAAAAATCTAGTGTCCACCATCCCAGCTATGTACGAATTCCTGTCAATTTTGGAGAGATCATTTCTTGCATCAATCCACGAGGTTTTGGGTGGGGACCACCATAATCAGTTTTGTGGCTTAATAACCAAAAAGGAATTGGGAGAAATTAAGCAACCTGGAAGGGAGTGATTTGTCCATATGTATACATGTGTGATATTTTAAATTGATATCAATGGGTTAAGATTTTTATGGGTAGTAGGGTCACTGGGCCACATAAAGACATAGGCCCAAAAGCGAAGAAGAATTTTGTAACAGCAAACCAGGTGAGATGGACAAAATGTAATAAAAAGTTTCAAAAAGCATGAAGAGTAATTGAAGGACTCGTAGTTTGTTTATTTTTAAAGATGTGATGAGATAAGATAAATAAAAATTTAAAAAATAATAAAATATTTTTAATATTAATTTTATATGAAAATTTGAAAAAATAGTTTAAAACTTTGAAAAAATTAAATTTTTTTATTATATTTTATATGCAGATTTAAAAAAGTATAATAAAGTTTGAGATGAATTTAAAATTTTTGATTTCATCTCCCAAAACAAACCGGCCTAATGTTTCAATTAATGAAGTATTAGTTTTTTTACTCAGCAAATATAGACTTCATTATCCTTACAACAAAAAGTCTAAATTATAGGTGTATCATTTCCACTATAAAAACCCAACATATATTGTAATACTTTAATTAAAGTATGTTTCCAAACACGTTGTTCGCATTGAGCAAATGAAATGTGCTCGTCAATTATAAGATTGGTATATTTCAACTCTTTTCCATTTTTCAAAATTTGAAGTTGTATTCTTGTATGCCTGCAACATACATTGTGGTACTTTAATTAAAGGTATGTTTCCAAAATATGCGGTTTGAAATTGCTCACTGAGCAATGAAATGCGCTCATCAATTATTAGACCAGTATATTTCAACCGTTTTCTATTTTTCAAAGTTTTAAAGCAGTATTCTTGTAGGTCTGATTGTTGCTTTTATGGTCTAGTTAAATTTTGTTGGAGTTGCCCTAAAGCTATAATGACCATTTGAGAATCCCCTGATAACATTCCTCACTTGTTTTCCTTGATTTGGATTGCTTGTATTCATGAATTTTGTAATCACAAACTTTATTAAACCATCATTTACTCTACCGATTGATGTTGCAATTAGGGGTGGGCAGCGAGGCCTCGCACCCCACTGCCTTGCCCATGCGGAGGCGGGCCTCCCACCGCATTGCATCTAGACCCCTAGTGAGTCCCATACTTCCCCGCCCCAACCCCTCTTATAGGTTTATATATATATATATATATTATATTTATACACATATATAAAAACATAAATTATATATATATATATATAAATATATGTTTATATTTTATAAATTGTATATGTACAAATATATATATAACAATTTATTAGATTTGTTCACAAAGTATATAATAGAAGATTTAAAAATTACATAATTTAAAAGCTAGCTAGTACTACATTATAACTTATACAAAATATATACTAGCAAATAGTTTAAAAACTACTACACTATAACTAACACAAAATATGCACTAATAAATTTAAAAAATACATAATTCTTAATTATAGTCATATTTGCAAAATTAAAATTTACAATTTGAGTTTAAAAATATGTTTTTCATCATTTTTTAGCCTAAAAATAATTTTGATTTTTAAATCCAGTGAAATGTAATTTATTTTTTATATGGATATGAGGCGAAGTAAATTGAGTGATGGGGATAAAAATTCCATTCATATAAGAAAATTACTTATTTATAATTAATTAATTTTAATGAAATAATTATTTACAATTAAACTTAATCATAAATACTTTTTTTTATCATAAATAACTAATCACTCCATGTAAGATGGGGGATGGAGTGAGGATGGGGTGGGAGCTACCCGTATCGAATGGTGCGGTAGCACTCTTAGCTGCAATATTACTGCTTGATGCTTTTACTGCTGCAACGAAGTGTAGTGAGAGGTAATTTTGGGATATGTGAGATGCCCATTCGCGCACGCACGTATATTATATATATATATATATGTATGTATAAAAGCTAGCTAGCTTCAATGATAAAGAGATTATATGCATATAAATGTACCAATGAAAATTATGATTTATAGTCTATAATATCAAATAGTCTCTTACATATGTTAATATATTTTATTCATTTCCTTAATTAATATTTATAATTTCTACGACAAATAGTAGTTGCTGGTAAAGAAAGGGTGGCACGAATTTTAGTTGATTTGGAATTGTCAGCCTGAATATCATCATGATTCATGTGTCTTCATTTTCGAGTTAAACAGTGCAAAATCTGACAATTATATACAAAAATAGGTCCAAACAATAATTTAATTATTATCTACGTGGGCATTTATCTAAAACTTTCCAACTTGTGATAGTTCTGATTTAGACAGCTTTACTTTAGATTTTAAGCGGTTTAATGGAGAATTTACTTGCATTATTTTTGTTATCTGTGAAAACATTTTCTATTTTAGTGTAGTTCTGAAAAGAAAGCAACCTATTTTCTACGCAACAAGACAGCACACGCGCACTTTTCAAGAAGCTTCATATTACTTAAATTATGACTTGAAAAAAAAAAAAAAACCTCCTTAAAAAATCACTTCAAATATAGGAAAAGAAACAATATTGCATTGGTTATTGATATGCTCGATCTGGGTTTTGAAGAGTATCGATCGAGATTCAAGGGGCTGGCTTTAATTATTATAAGCTGCAAGGCAAGTGCATGCATGGGGAATCAGCAGGCCGCTTAATTATTAAAAAAAGCGGAAAACCAGGAAGAAATATTATTGCATGCTGTGTACGTATAGTACTACTCGTCCTTATAAACCCTGATAAAGTTGAGATTGCACGTAAAGCCAGCTGGATTAACGAGAGCTTTCTTATATTCTCAGGTCTCTTTGGAGAAGCTAGCTAGATCTTCTATTGACTGGCCGGAAAAGGAAGAACGTCGTACTGAAGATCATGTAGCGATTTTCCTTCGGCGGATTTCAAATGCACGACGTTATTCCTTATTTTAAGCCATAATCTGCATTAATGGCCGGATGGAGATGTCATATAATACATGTTGGTTTAGGCGGTTTCCTCCACGTCTATGTTACTTCACAGGATGGGCATGCGCAGCGACGGGTGGAAGGGGCATATATCTTTTTTTTTTTTTGAAAGAGAAGGGGCATATATCTATCATTAAATTATGAGTACAGTTACATTCACAAAAAAATTATTATACAAAACAATCATACAAATTGACGTAATTTCATCTGATTTATTAGATCGAGTACTTTATAATAAAATAACTTTAGTAAAATCTGACAAATTATATTAAATCACATCATTTTGTAAGATTATTTTTATACAATTTCTTTGTGGCTAGAATATCCCTCTTAAATTACTCATCGACCTACCTTACATACATGCGAACCAGCTTGCATATTTGCATATGATCATGTGGCCAAACTATATACATGATGGGGTGGGGAGATATATATATTTATATCAATATCTAATGATATGTACCCACCAACTTCATACAGGTGCACGCCTCACCACGCAAGGGAGCAACTTGGCCTTATCATGTGGATCGAGCGAGTTAGAATCAGCATGGGAGTGAGTTCTTGCATGTCTCGCACGTAAATGAGGATCAGATCGTGTGTGACAAGAGCTAGCATGCAAGTAATCTCGACGATCAAGCAAGATCATGTAAAAAAGCTCAAAATCAAGAAGACTTGGAAGAATTGATCATCAAAACTTGCACATTAATAAACATAATATAAGCTTGATCAAGTTAAATTAATCTATATTATCATTATGTTGGTCACTATCTTTTTATTTAAACATTAATTTTACAATTTAAACTCTCCAATATATGTGGAACTGCCATGTAGGCACATTATATATATAGTACGGACTGGTTTGTTATATATATAAAACAAGCCATATATAGTACTCTATTGCAAATTGATATTCATTAGTTTGTAATATTATGTTACGAACGATAAGAAGAAGAGGAAAAATAAAAACAAAATCAATCGTCATACATAAACACAAGTTTTACTAATGTCGCAAAAAGTCAATTTTCTTGTAGTGACGTGATTTGATAATATACCTAGCTACGTCCACGAAATTGGAGAAGATTTTGTTATCAGCTTGAAAGTTAAATACGTACATAGTTAGCAGTACAATATGCAATTGAACGAAATAATATATATATATATATATGGCAAAACTCTAATTAGGTTATTAATGGGTGAGCACTAATTAGAGTTGGGTCAGACTGGTCCAAAAACTAAAACTTGGTAAAAAATTATCGGTTCAAGCTTGCACTCCATAGCCCAAGCTTCATTGAAGATTTACTTGAAAACCACGACAAATTCTTATCCGTTTGAGCTAATCATCAAACTAGGTCACCACAAAACATAACAAGGCTCCCAACATATATGCTAGGGAAGCGATCTTGAATTCGAATATATATTGACTCCGTACTTCATTCCATTTAAGTACCAATACCTAATCATGACGTGGCTTCATTCCATTTAATTAAGTACCAATACCTAATCATTACGTGGTAATCCATTAGTTTTTAGGCTTTCTTTATAGGTATACAGTGGACGCAAACTTCTATTAATTAGGAACATAACATCGCTCATTCCTCGCGTACGTGTTTCTCTCTCCATATACATCACGTATTATTTCTCTTTCATGTGAAAACAAGTTGGGACCTTATCATAATCCATTTCCTAGTGTTACTAAATAGGGTTGCAAAGTGTTGATCAGACCCCCACGAATTTTACAGAACACGAATATATAGCTTTGCTATGGGCCGGGGTTGCCAATAGCCAAAGCTAGGGTTTAGTCAGGTGATCTTTATTGTGATGTCTCATATATACATGTTGATTAAGCCCCGTTTACTTATGGAGATGAAATCAAAAACTTAAAATACATCTCATATTCATCATTACACTTTTTCAAATTTTCATATAAAATATAATAAAAAATTCAAAATTTAAAATTTTAAAACAACTTTTTCAAATATCAAAATAAAACTAATATTAAAAAAAATAATACAATAATATTTTATTCTTTTTTTAACTTTTATCTCATCTCATCTCTAACAATAAACCAGACCTAAGTTAGGATAGATAGTCTATAAAATCACATATACCCTTATCATAGTTGAGAATAGTAAGTTATTGCTTTTTATAATAATTCCAATGAAGTTGGTCTAATTGTATCAACGCGTAATCTAAAACTACAAGAAAAATCTCCTTTCGGCCATAAGAAGTCGCCAAAAATAATAGTAAAATAGCTGCACTACGTATCTATTTAATTATATCGGAAATTATTATTAAACTGTTTGGAATACTAATTATATTATACCACCAAGCCAATTAATTATGGCTGATGGTTTAGAAATAAACCCAAGATTTAATAACCTTATAAACTTTCCATATTTTCTCTTTTCAAGACAATTCATAACTTTCAAAATTAATCCAAAAATAACTACAACTGGTTGACACCAGTTCGATCTCCAAAAATTATTTAAAACCCAACTCATGATATGAGGATGGCTCAAACTCATACCCTTTGGGTAAATCAGGACTATAAATACCACCAAGCCAGTTAATGGCTGATGGCTTAGATATAGATCCAAAATTTAATAAACCTTATAAACTTTTCATATATTCTCTTTCTAAGATAATTCACAAATATTTCTAAAGTTAACCCAAAAATATTATTAATAAATATAATATACAATTAATTGTTTTGAAAATATATAAACCAGTAACTTTTAAGTTTCATTTTTTTACGTAGAAAGATATAAACTGATTCAAGATTCTACTCAAAAATATTATTTCAATCTTTATATTATTTCGTCAAAATAAATTGCTTTATAGACCATTTCAAATTTCTCCATTATAAAACTCTCTCTCTAAATCTCTCTCCCTCATACATAGCATACATAACGAGTCGCATTGCACAGTTATTAGCTCCTATTTATAATTTCCTAAAAATTTTCTTGTCATGCTGTCAGTACCGCTAGCTGTTAAAGTTTTCCAAATAAAATTTTGTGAGAATTTTTAAGAAAGTTGGAGTTTTCATTTGAATTTGGGGTTTCTCATTTAAAAGGCGTTTGTCAATATATTATCACGTCACTAATAATATTGCCACTGGTGTACAAAATTATCATTTTGATTTGATGGTTTAGATCTGTTTGTTCTACCTTATTTAGTTCCATCACTCAAATGCAAGACATGATCCCCTTCACAACATGCATACAATCCCCTGATGACGACATGAAGTAGTTCCCAACTTGACACGCTTAAAGCAGCCTCACTTAATTATGCCCTAAAAACTAAAAAGTGTTCCAGTCAAAGAGTGGTTTTTTTTGTTGGTTTCATTGAAACCCTAAAAAACAATCAAATTGATATCAGTCACGTAGTTAAGAGGAAAGAGTCAGATGGAGAGAATAAGTGACCAATGGTCAAGAAGGTGCAGTGAAACTAACAAGGCCAATGAACATCAGATAAAAGCAGTTGGCTTAGCTTTTTCAGACCCATAAACAAAACCTTCCCGTCTGTATCACTTAGAAAGTTTCTTTGTCCACCAGCTCAAACTAGAAAATGCTCCTCTATTGCTTTCTGGCCTCTCTCTTTATTAAGTTCTATATCTTCCTCTCTCTCCTTCCTACGTACATTTCACAAACAAGGAGAAGAAGAAGATCAGGTGAGTGAAGAGGAGGAGAAATAAGATTGTGAGATATGGGGAGAGGCAAGATTGAGATCAAGAGGATAGAGAACTCAAACAACAGGCAGGTCACCTACTCAAAGAGGAAAACTGGAATCATAAAGAAGGCCAAGGAAATCAGTGTTCTATGCGATGCTAAAGTTTCCCTTGTTATCATCGGGAGCTCAGGAAAGATACATGACTACTGTTCAACTCCGTACGAACTCCTTTAATTTTCTTAACTTTTTGTTTTCCTATATATATATATATATATATATATGTTGATCTCTGGGTGATTTGGGTTTTCTTTGATCTTTGTTTTCCGATCGGAGAAAAAGGTATTTGTTTTTTCTGATTGATCTCTCTCTCTCTCTCTCTCTCTTTCTCTCTGGGGGGTTTTTGATGATGAAGGCTGGTTGATATCTTGGACGATTACCATAAGAATTCAGGGAAGAAGAGGTTATGGCCTGCGAAGCATGAGGTGGGTTTCGATACTCTGATCTCATGTCAATATTTTTTTACTTAAAAATTTGTAATGCATGGTTCTTGCTTTGTCCATGGGAAGATGATCGACCTGGTTTTTTTGCTAAAAGTATGTTAAGAAACATGAACTAGGAATTTTATGAACAGATCCACAAATGGGATGCTCTCTCTCTCTCTCTCTCTCTCTCACAAACACACTTGCGCAATATTCCAATATTGTCTTTCACCGATTGAGAAAGAAAACTAAAAACCAGAAGAATTGTAACATCTATAAACAGATCTAGTGGTAACAAGACATTATTCCCCCACCTTCCTTATCCTTGCTAAAACATTGCCATAACCGAATGCATGGATTGCCCTTAGATATATATAATAAATATATTATATTCGTGGACAAGAAGATCTACGTCTGTCTTGTGCAGTTTCTTGACTAGAAGCGTAGTAAACAGCAGATACACAACTTCTACTTAACAGATCTGCAATTTGGCTTTTCCAAAATAATAATAATAACAATAACCAGCAGATCTGGTGAATAAAGTTATAGGACTCCAAGAATTTGTATTTGTATTTGTATTTTTTCCTTTTTGCCGTTGAGATATAAGCGCGCTAAATTTTAGGGATTCCAACCATGTCAAACTCACAGAACCTCAGCAATGAAATTGATAGAATCAAGAAAGAGAACGACAACAAGCAGATTGAGCTGAGGTGGGTTGTTTTTTTTCCCCTCTTATGGGTACTTTAGCTCTCCCTCTCTCTTTCTCTCATTTATTCTTGTTGAAGCTGTGTGTTTCAGGCACTTGAAGGGGGAGGATATCTCATCAATGAACGACCCCAAAGAGCTCGTTCTCCTGGAAGAAGTCCTTGAAAATGGTCTTTCCTGTATCCGAGAGAGGAAGGTTCGAATCCAAGTACTAGTTATTTGGTCTAAGGTCTTAATAGGGCATAGATAATGAAAGAGAGGTTTAATTTAACTCTGCCATTTGTTTTTTTTTTTTGGGTGTGCATGCATGGCAGATGGATTTCTGGAGGATGGCTAAGAAAAATGTACGTGAAGATCATCAATGAACGGCTTCACCATATTGCCTTGATTGAGCTAATTTTATATCTTATATATGAATGATGGAATTAATTACTAGCAATATTATTATTTTGTCTGAAGTTACTTATGCAAAAGAGCTTGTCAATCTTCCTAAAGTATGTATATATATGAAATATTTGCTCATGATCTTTGCTGTATTGTCCTTGAAATTTCTACCTGGATATTGCGCATGATGCAGGAGAAGATCATGGAAGAGGAGAATAAGCACCTTAATTTGATTCTGGTATTCATCATTCTAATCCCCATTTTTTCTTCAAGGATGTGATCTGCACATATCATATCTATCAAATATTTAACACCCCCTACAAAGAAAATTACTTATTTTTGACCAACCATTCTTTCTTGTAGAAACGATTATTACTTTTCTCTCGTAAATAATCTGTTATAAATGTTTGTTTTTTTTTTTAGTGATCCTAAAGATAATCACTAATTCCCTGCTTAATTTTCTGGGTTCAGCACCAACAGGAGATGGCCATGGGAACAAGCAGAGATGTGGAGAATGATTATGAGCAGCGAGTGATCAGGGAGTATAATTCTCAGATGCCTTTTGCCTTCCGTGTGCAGCCAATTCAGCCGAATCTACAAGAAAGGATGTAATCGATCTAATTTATAAGCTCTGATCTAGCTACATTATCTTTTGAAAATTAACTTTAAAGTAGCCTTATTTCCATCATGGATTGTAATAGCCAGGTAGCTATAGACTTGCTCATGCATGCCTAGCTAGCTGTTGTGCTAGCTTCTAATTAAGCTTATCATAAGTACTTAGTACTACTAAATTAAACGTCCTCGCTAGCTAGCCTCTTATATATAAGAATAATTATAGACTTATTATTCATTTACTATTCTTCTATCACTTTTTTTAATTTTTTTATTTAATAATTAAGAAAATGATTATGAGCAAAACTATAATTTTTAAAATTTTTTTCCTAATGATTAAATATGTTAAAAATATATTTAAAAGAACATAATAAAAAAATGAATGTACTAAGAGTGATAAACATGTGGTAAACTAATAGTAAATGTATCGTTACTCTATAAATAAAGTTGCGTGTGAACTTGAATTTTGGGATGGACGGCTACTAGCAGAGGCGTAACCAAGAATTTACTTTAGAGGGGCTAGGCCAAGCAAAGCTAAAATAATATATATAAAATATTTTCTGTTCTATTTTTATACAATTTTTTTTTTTGCGGTATAAAACAATCTGATAGTAAGATTTATAATAAAAATAAAATACGTTTAATACAACTTATGTATTAAAAAAGTATATAATATATTAAGAACAATCTATATTATTGAAATAACATAAAGACACTCATAATAATGAGATGTACTATTTTATTTATTTTATTTTTAAATCAATTTAAATTTTATAGAGGGGCCAAAATAATTTTTAGAGAGAGAACCAACACATGATAAAATTAATATTATTCTACTAAATCATAAAAAATAAACATTTTCAAATTTTTAGGGTTCATGGCACCTCTTGCCCCAACGTGGCTCATTACATAAAAAACTGACATTTATAATCAATTAATAGGAACTAGAAAGACTATTTGCGATATATTTTATAATTCTCTAGTTTTTCTTATAGTGGCTCCGCAACTAGCTACTAGATTAATTTTATATAGGGTATTGGTATGTTTCGACCTAATTTTATAATCTAGATTAACTATATGTATAAATTACCTGTTTTGGGCTACTTAATTAGTATACATACATATAATATATTGGTGCGTGTTGTGTGTGAAATGAACTATACATGACATCCAGCTCATATCTAGCTAGCTAGTAGCTTCATGTTGACCCAAAAACATTTAAGTTATTCACATCATTTATGTTAACCATAATAAATGTGCTGATATGAAGAAAGGGACACCAAGCTTGAAATGGAAAGTTAAAAACCATACAGCTGAGATCAAGGGATTCGATTTAGAAGAATCATAATCTGATATAGGCAGTTTTGTATCTTCAGTTACATAGAATTTAATGTGATGTAAATTATTTGATTTCAATTTGATAAATTTGTATTTTAGCCGTTACATTGTATTATGTATAAATTTAGACCTGTACAAATAGATCAATACAAGTTTCAATTTTTTCACTATGTATTTTCTTTCATGGTAATCAGAGCCATCAAAGGCTAACACCGAAATATAACTATGCCAGATTCAAACTCTGGTTCTTCCTTTCTCATTTCCAACTTTACCTAACTCATTTCCATCAAACTTGATGCAAATAATTATTTGTTGTGAGTTTCCTAGTTTTTTCTAGTTTTCAAAACACATGACCTTGAAGGATTTGTAGATGGTTCTCAGCCATGTTCCACCAAGTTTCTTACTACAATTGATGGGACTCCAACAACTACTTTGAATCCAAAATATGTTCTCTAGAATAAGAAGGATCAATACTTTCTAAGTTGGATTAATGCCACTTTATCAAAGAGTGTTCTCTCTACTGTGTTTGGTTTTCAAACCTCACGACAAGCATGGCAATCATTATCCTTTCGGTTTGCCTCTCATTCAAAATCAAGAGTTAATCATCTCGAAAGGCAAATACAAACACTGAAGCAGGAGTCCAAGACTTGCTCTCAATACCTGCTCCTAGCAAAATCATATGCTGATCAACTTGCCACAGTAGGAAAACCAATTGAAGATGATTTTTTGATATCCTTTATCACCAGTGGTTTAAATCAACCTTATACACCTTTTGTTACCTCTTTTACATTTGCTACACGTGCTAATACAATGACATTTGGTGATATTCAAGTTGAATTACTTAATTATGAAATTCTTCTTGAAAATCAAATCAAATATATTCCACCAGAAACTAGCAACTTTGCATTCTTCACTCCAAAAAACAACAAAAATTTCAACAATCGTAAATTCAAGCGAAATAACTTTCAAAAATATTTCCTACCCAAAAACCACAACTTCAGTTCATTAAACAACAATCTTACCCAACCCAAATCTGGTTCTATTTTCCAAAATAATAGATCACCATGCCAAATTTGTGGAAAAACTAATCATCAAGCCTAGCTTGATTGTTATCACAAGATGAATTATGCTTTTCAAAGGAGACATCCTCATCAACAATTGGCTGCTATGGTTGCTCAAACCAATTCTCAATATAAAGAATTTAATTCTTGGTTTGCAGACAGTGGTGCAAACCAACATATCACAGCTTCAATTGAAAACCTCACGCTGCAACAACCTTTCTAGGGACATGAATCAGTAGCTGTGAGAAATGGTTCCAATCTCAACATTGCAAACACTAGCTTAACAACTCTTAAAGCAAATAGTTCCTCTTTTCATTTACAAAATGTTCTTCACTGTCCAAAAGCTTTTATCAATCTACTTTCCATTCAACAGTTTTGTTATGACAACTCTTGTTATTTTTTACTCACGTCTACTGATTTCTTTGTGAAGGACATCAATACAGGGAGGATCCTACTGCAAGACAAGAGTGAGAATGATTTGTATCCAATAAAACTGGGAAGAATTTCAAAGAACAAAACCAATCACCTCATAACTCTTCTTGGCATCAAGACATCAACCTCTAATTGGCATCTTAGACTAGGTCATCCCCATTAAACTGTAACTCAAAAAATATTGCATGATTATCATCTATTTGTTACAAATTCTATTAATAAAATGCATTTATGTTCTTCTTGTCAACTTGCAAAGCATAAGCAACAACCATTTCTAATTTCAAATAGACAAAGCATTGCACCACTTCAACTAACACATTCAGATGTTTGGACATCACCCATTACATCACTAAGTGGTTGCAAATACTATGTTCTTTTTGTGGATGATTTCTCTCGGTTCACTTGGTTGTTTCCAATAAAACAAAAATCAAATATCCTTCCATGCTTTGTTAAATTCAAATGTTTCATAGAAAATTTGTTGTCCTTAAAGATAAATATTCTACAAACAGATTTTTTTTGGGGGGGGAGGGGGGAGGGGGGAGGGGGGAGCATAAACATGTTGTGAAGACAGGATTGACACTTTGGCAACTTCAGGTCTTCCTAAAAATCATTAGGTTGATGCTTTTCTAACATATGTTTATTTGATAAACAGACTTCCTATTCCTTTGCTTAATTTCACATCTCCATACAAGAAAATGCTAAATCATGAGCTTGATTATGCTTCACTTAGAGTGTTTGGATGTGCTTGTTTCCCTTTGCTTAGACCCTCCAGCAAGCATAAATTGGATTTTAGAACTAAACAGTGCATCTTCATTGGCTATAGTCCAAATCAAAAAGGGTATATAGGCCTTGACATTTCCACTAATAGGGTCTTCATTTTGAGGCATGTGATGTTTAATGAAGAATCTTTTCCAGCAAAAGTTCTAAATATTTTCTCTCTGCCTTCAAACAAAGGATTCTCCTTAGGTAGTGTCCTTAACATTTCTCCTCCTTCATTTACTTCTTCCTACTCACCAAAAATTGCTTCCTCAGATATTTTCATTGCAGAAAATAATCTTTCAACTTAGCATCATGAACCATCTTCATCAATATCACCACAAGTCTCAAATAAACCAGTTCAGACAGTTCATCCAATGCAAACCAGATAAAAAATTGGGACTTCCAGGCCCAAAACATTTCCTAAATACCAGCTATATTACTCGAGCAAGCATCCAATCATGGCCTTTCACACATCAGTGATTCCTATAGAGCCTACTACATTACAACAAGCATCTAAATTTCAAGAATGGATTGATGCAATGCAAGCTAAATTTGATGCCTTGTAAACAAATAAAAGCTAGACACTATTTCCAAGACCATTGCACCAACATGTATTAAATTGCAAATGGGTGTTCAAAGTAATGCAAAAATCAGATGAAACACTTGATAGATATAAAGCCAAACTTGTGGTTAATGGGTATGAGCAAAGAGATGGTATTGACTATACTGAAACTTTCAATCCAGTTATTAAACCATCAACAATTCGAGTTGTTCTAGCCATTGCAGTCCATCATAACTGACCAGTTAAACAACTGGATGTTTCAAATGCTTTCTTGCATGGACAACTCAATGAAGATGTATTTATGGAGTAGCCACAAGGATTTATCAGCCAACAATTCCCACAGCATGTTTGCAAGCTCAAAAAGTCTATTTATGAACTCAAACAAATTCCTAGAACTTGGTTCAATCAATTGTCACAAGTCTTGACCGAGCTTTGTTTTCAGGAATCACAAGTTGATCACTCATTATTTACCTTTCATGTGGATTCCATTCAAATTTTTGTGTTTGTGTATGTTGATGATATAATCATCACAGGATCTCATTCAAGCCACATACATCAACTAATTTCTCATCTTGGTGAAAAGTTTGCAATGAAGGATCTCGGGTCTCTATCATATTTTCTTGGGATTCAAGTGCATCGTGATCAAGATGGAATTCATCTCTGCCAAGCTAAATATATTTTGGACATTCTCAACAAAACAAAAATGGCAGGAGCTAAGCCTTATTCTTCTCCTATTGTTTCAGGATCTAAACTCTCAAAAACTGATGGCACTCCTCTTCAAGATGGAACAAAGTATAGACAAGTTATTGGTGCCCTTTAATATTGTACTTTGACGAGACCAGAAATAGCATTCACGATGAATCAACTATGTCAATTCATATATTGCCCTACTACAACACATTGGACAGTTACAAAGAGAATCTTGAGATATCTCAAATGTTCAATGAACCATAGATTTCATTTTAGTTTAGGCAATTTAAATCTGAATGCATTTTGTGACTAGGATTGGGTAGGGTCAAAAGATGATGGAAGATCAACTACAGGCTATGGAATCTATTTAGGTCCATGTCTAGTGGCTTGGAGTGCTAAGAAACAAGCGGTAGTCTCCAAGTCAAGTACAAAAGTATAGTATCGATCCTTGACACTAGTCACTGTAGAAGTCTATTGGTTGAGAATGTTACTCAAAGACTTGTAGGTTCATTTAGCAGCATGATCGACTGTTTAGTGTGACAATGTTGGTGCTATAGCTCTAGCCTCAAATCCAATATTTTATGTTAGAACAAAGCACATAAAGGTAGACTATCATTTCATTTGTGAGAAAGTGCTAAACAAAGACATTTCTTTGTAACATATTGGTACCAATGATCAACCAGCAGATGTATTCACAAAAGGGTTGATTTGTAGCAAGGTTATTATTTTTAAGAGACAAACTCATGGTTCGAGAATTACCCATAAGCTTGAGGGAGGATGTTAACCACAATAAATGTGCTGATATGAAGAAAGGGATACTAAGCTTGAAATGAAAAGTTGAAAACTATACAGCTAAGATCAAGGAATTCGATTTAGAAGAATCATAATCTGATATAGGCAGTTTTGTATCTTCAATTACATAGGATTTAATGTACTGTAAATTCTTTGATTTCAATTTTATAAATTTGTATCTTATCCGTTACATTATATTCTGTATAAATTCAGACTTGTACAAAACAGATCAATACAAGTTTCAATTCTCTCACTTTGTGTTTTCTTTCAATTTATTTGTTCAAATATTTGTTGTACTCATTGCCAATTTGATTATGAGGATTTCCTGAAAATTTATTCCAAGTGTAGTTTATAATTGATATAAGTTATATTTAAACTGTTCCAATTAGAGTCCTAACTAGCTAGCTCCTAGTTGTTCATTAAACTAACTAATAATCTGATCTAGACAATATCAATTGTAATCTTGGAATGGCTAGTTAATTGATCATGATGAAGAACAAGTCAACTCAAAGTTTGGTAGAAATATAATCAACAATAATGCTTATATATATATATATAATATGTTTAATGCTATATACAGTCTCTATTTGGGGACTGTTCATATAAGTTTAGGCATTTTTGTCTTTAATTTTTTTAAGAAATTATAATAATATTCTTATAATCAAAATAATATTTTTTCTCATTTAATAAAGGGTCTGCACATGTAGTCTCAAGTGTGGATTGCAAATAGAATATATATATATATATATATATATATTTATATATATATATATATATAACACTATAGTCATCTACTTATATGAATAAAATATTTTGATTACCAATCGATCAAAAGATCTATAGCCATCTTGATTACCAATAGATCAAAAGATCTATAACACGTGAGACTTACACGACAAAAATGGAGTAAAATTGACCATTTTGATATATTGAGAGGAGGGGATATATGTAACCTATAGGCGTTTATGGTGGTGAAGTGTTGGCAATGCTGAATTTGATAAACCTTGACCAAAATCTCACATTGACTTATACAAATTTGAGATAAAATAATAATAAAATATTATTTTACTTCAATTTCAGTTAATTTGTTAAAACACACACACACACACACACACATATATATTCAGAGAAAAAAAATACATATATATATTATATATAAATGGGATGCATTTCGTTAACAATTATATGATTTATATATATAAATCATATAAATATAATTTTTTTATATATAAATATATATGTATAAATCATATTTTTATAGGTGGAAGAAGAGAGAAAAAATAATAAAATATATTTTCATATTTAAATAGTGACTCTTCAAACTTTCATAATTATTATTTATAAATATTTAAATATTTAGATATACATATTCTAATATGAATAATTTTAAACTTATATTATTTAAATATAATTTTATATATGCATATACATTAGGTCAATAAAAATACTTTTATAACTATAGAAAAGGGAGTAAGGAAGTTACATAAATCTGATAAAATTTATTTATTTATTTTCTTTTATTCTAGATTTTAACTTTTCATGACTTTCTCAAAGTCTTCAAAAGAATTTGACAATTGACGCCAACAAACATAAAGTGAAAAAAAAAAGAAAAAAAAGAGAGTCGAAGGCAATGATATAAAGTGCAGACTGCAGTGACTAGAAAGCTATTGTAGGACACGTGTCGTCCAAGTCCCAAAATCCTAAAACGGTCTATAGAAATTGGTTGTATAGGGCTAAAACGGTCTATCTGCAGATTCAGCATCAGAATTTAGTGACCGGTCGGACCGTCGGAGACCTCTCTTTCTGGCATTCTGCTCTCTTCTGACCCTTTTTTGTCGACGACCCCGACGTCCTACCCAAACAATTCTATCTCTCTCTCTCGCTCGCGCGCGCGCGCTGAAAGGAAGAAGAAGAGATAGCATAATTTAGGAAACCCATTTTGTTTGTTTCGTTATTTTTGCTTTCAATCTATTGCCTGCAGGGTGCACAGGTACTTGCTTCTCTCAATTCTATTTGCGCATCATATTTTTGTTCTTTTTCGGATTGGTGGGGCTCTGTATTTGTATTTTTTAATCTCCATGTGTATATGTATGTCGGTATTAGTAACCGCATTATGGTTACAATCTGACTTCGGTCTTTTCTTTTCTTTAATGTGCAGAGTGATTTTTTTTCTAGGGTTTTCCTATGCGGTTAGAATTCAAACGGATTCGTTGCAGGTGCTGATTTTATAGTTTTATTTGGATTTGAAGAAGTTTGGTGATTGTTAACAGGGTCAGGGCTTGATTGGACGGTGATTGGGGCATTGCATTTATTGGGAACCGGTTATTATTGGTTTCGGAATATTATATTGATCAGGTTTCCGATAAAGTACTGGGTTTGCATTGGATTATGATTAATTTATTGAGTTTGAGATGGGCTCATATGAAAATTTGGCTATAATAGAGAAACCGTTATGTGGGTCAGTTCTTGAGCAGAATTTGGACCTAAAATTTTCTGCATCGGAGCAGCAGTCTGACTTGAAGGTGGCTTACAGATTGTTTGAATCTAAGGCTGACCCCCCGAATGCTGTGGATAGGTGTCCGGATTTTTGCATGGTTGGTGATGCTTGTGTGAGCTCCAGTGAGGTTACAGAGGCGAAGGAGGCTTTTACTACTGATAGCAATGGGTTGGTGATTGAGAGACAGAATGTGTGCGATTTGATACTGGAGAATGTACAGGGCAGTGAATGTAGTATCCGGGGGGACTGTACGATTGAGATTCAGACTCAAAATGGTGCATCGTGCCTAGAGAATAGGGAATCTCAAGGTGAGCCCTTCGAATCTGTACAGATGACTGGTTCATGGGGGAATTCTCAACTGGATGAGACAGATAATAGGATTGTCAGATGTTCTTCTCCAGGTGTCATGGAGGTTATCGATGAGAAGAGTGGTGATTTAGCTGGTTTAGAGACTGATACTCATGATAAAATATCTTCTTCAGACGGTCGTGAAATGCCCTTGGAATTAATACCGATGACTGATTTCCCCAACGGCTATGCTCAGCAGCAGGAGCAGGAGGACACTGAGAACAATGGTCATCTTCCTTTGGAGGTTATGGATCGGAAAAGTGATGCTTCAGAAAGGACAGAAGCTGACGTTCTCCACTGGATTTCGCCTTCAGAGGGTGGTGAAATTCCTTTGCAAGTCTCACATGCAGGTGACTCCACGAGCAATGTCGAGCGGAAGTGTGATAAGAGTGATGAAGAGACTGTTGACAATCTCTCTGTAGAAGGGGTTAGAGGGATTTTTCAAAGAACAACTGATATTGATACATCCTTTCAAGTATTGTCTCCACAGGGATGCCAAAGCGCCTTGGAAAGTTCACATATATCTGAATTACCAAGCATCTCTGCCCAACAAAATGATTGGAAGAATGATAATGGTGTTTGTGGTGTCTGTGCAGAAAGGGTTCCAAAGGTTGTGGAGGATAAATCAGATGAGGATATTATTGCTTCTATTAATTCTAGCAGTGTGGCTGAATGTTCTGGACATACAGATAATGAAGGAAAAGATACCGTTGGTGTTGGTTGTGGTTTTGAAACCAAATGTCCTGAAGTTGTGTCCTCATCTTCTCGAAGGAAGGTCCAGAGAAATAAATCAAGCCAAAAGATCAATAAAAAGAGAGCTGAAAAGAAACGCAAGAACACATCCCATGTTCTACACCCGTGTGAAAGTATCAAAATTTTTTTGGATGCTGCAAGACTGAAAAGAAGCTCTTTGTCAAAAACAGCCCGTACTTCTATTTGGGGTTCGTTGGAGAATATCACACAATTTTTTGAGCAGAGTAATGGGATCTATGGGGTCGATCAAGTACAGAAGCAAGGACTGGGAAAAGCAAAGGGTGGTGGACAAAGTGGAAAGCAGAACAAGAGGCAAGCAAGAAGAAGCTCACAAGGGTCAAGGGGAAATTGTCGTGCTTCAACTAGTCGTGTTCGTTTGAAGGTTAAAGTGGGAAAAGTAGCAGCTCAAAGTTGTCTGAACAATATAGATCCAAAGTTTGTTGATACTTCAGTATCCTCCAATGTTGCCATTAGTGATTATGGGACAGATTTGTTTTCTGGAACAGGTTTAGAACCTCCGAAATTTGCCGTTGCTGTTGAAGATAAATTAGAGGAAGATGGACAACTTGCAAATAAAGACGCTGAGGGAGCCAATATTATAGATAAGGCACCTGGTGATGCAGACAATTATCTTGGGGTTTCCTCCCATGTATTGGTCGATGCATTGGGAGGGGCAATTGGGAATAGGTGTATAGATTCTGGAACTTCGCCTGATTCAGAAGTTATCAATTTGACTCCAGATGCCCAAGTCACTACAAGACATCATTTAGATTTGCATGACGCTCTTTTGAGTTCCTCCAAAGATGTTGCTGCTCAAGAACATCATACTAACAGTAAGAGAGGTAAGAAGAACAGGATCCCTCGTTCACGTAACTTTGTTCTGGAGGATGGATCACCTGGTCCAACTTGCATAAACAAAGCTAAAACATCAAAGAAACAAGGATGCAGACAATGTATGGGCGATAGACTTTGCTGTGGAGAGATTTTCACCTCACTCACCAGCGCAATTGCTTCAGGCAACTCGGCAAGCAACAAGGAATTGTCTATGGAACCATTGATTTTTCCAAAAGAGATGGAACACATAATTCTTGGAGAGGCTTGGAAAGAGGAAAGTGCTGTGGAAACCAAAATGCGTGACATCCTACCTGTTGATGTTGAAATATCAAAGTCACATGATTCCAAGGATTTGCCTCCTACCACGAAAGCTATGGGGTGTAAACTTTCGAAATCTGGTAGAGTGAGCAAAGGCAGGTCCAAAGCTTCTGAATCAGCTGACAAGAGAGGGAATGTGCATAGACAGAAAAGGGAGAAGCAGCCGAAGTCTGTCAGTAAGTGCAAAGTCGAGGAGAAGGTTGTTTGTAATCAAATCTTTCACAAAGTGGAAAGTTACCCAGAAGGCGGTAATACTCTGTCTGTGGCCATGTCATTTTTTTAATCCTTATTAGGACTGGCAATGCCTCCCCTGAATGTATAATAATTTTATAAATGTGTCGTCACCGTGTACACTTGCTCAGCAATAGATGTTGTTTAACTCTTCTCTTTGAGATACTTTTAAATTAGGCAGTTCAAAGTCTGCTTCTTACTTAGCATGACTTGATGTTGTAGGAGATCACAATCTTGACAGCATTGGAAAAACTGAAACTGCTGACAACATTGCATTCACAAACAAATCTAACTTGGATGTGGTACCAGGTGGCTTACAGGAGCAGCATCCACCCCCCCGGAAGGCCTGGGTTCTATGTGACGTGTGTCATAAATGGCGTCGAATACCAGCTCTGCTTGCAGATCTAATTGATAAAAAAAATTGCACATGGTACACCATTTCTTATACCTGTCTTTACCATTACAAATGTTCTATATTAATGTAGAAACCTTAAGAAGCATGGTATTCACATCTTTGTTAGTGTATTATTACCTATCAAAAAAAAAAAAAAATTCTAATACAAACTTTTTATAAGTAGATTGTCATACATGTTTTATCCATTGAGACAGTATCTTTGATGAGTTTTTATCTATAGTTTGGGGTAAAAAGGCTTAGTGATTACTTACCAAAAAACGTTTGGGATGAAATCACTTGGGAGGGAAGATATGTGAATAACTTGATTCAATTCAGGTTTGGTGCTGGCAATTACATCCTTTCAATCCATGAGAGATGGCTGAAATTTTCTGAATGAAAGTAGGATTTATTGACTAACTAAATAAAAGAAAACCCAGGCAAGCAAACACTTATCTCATGATGTAGCTAGATAATAATGGAAATTCTTTAACTTCAGTATGTCAAATTTTCTATCACACAGGCTTTATCTAATTTTTTAGTAAGGAAGCCCATTTCTAGTAACCGAAGTTATTCAACTGTGCTTGTTTTAAGGAAGCTTTTGTGGTGGGTCAGTTGCAGTTTCCTAATGATTTTTTCTTGGTGGGATGTGGATTTATCCAGAGTTGCTCAAGATTGGGGGGCTGAGAAGGAATGGTGAAGAAAAACTTTGTTGGGCCCCTTCAAAGCATGGGGTGTTTGAAGCGAGGTCATTCAATAATGTGATATCTTACCATAATGGCAACCCATTCCCATAATTTTAGAAATCTCATTTAAGGGAGTAGAGAATTTCATTAGGAGTGCCTGCTTCTCGGGGAAGAAAAAATGCTTGGAGCTAGAGTTAAAAAGAAGCTAGGCATATATAGTTTCTTTATTAGGTCATGCATCTTCACTTGATGAATTTTCTAGTTAGTTGGAGAGGTATCTGAGGTAACCCACAGGTGGTGACTATATGGCGTATGGTTTCTATTTGTATGTGTTGGTGCATATGGAGAAAGAGAAATGCAAGGAACTTCGAAGATTGTGAGAGAACTTTAGAGGAACTAAAACTTTTCTTCTATAGGACATTGCTTTCTTGGGCGGGATCTATTGCTTGTAACGGACTTAGTATCCACGAACCTCTTTCTTCTCTGTAACACTAGCTAAGTTTTCTCAAGTATACTTCCAGTATACTTGGGCTTAACCTTTTCTATTAATGAAATCCTTTTGATTACCTATTAAAATATATAGTTTCAAACATGTTACCTATCAAAAAGAAAATAAAGTTTCAAACAATGAATTTCTTGGGCACAAGAGAGTTCCCTCCTTGCTGGTTGGAGTTCACCCGTTTCAGAACTTTTAAATCTCATTGCCATCCCGAAACTATTGGTACAATTTGGTCTGATGTCGTTTCATTCATTTAAGTACTTATGTACATCCAATCAGATGCAATTCATTATTTCTATTTGGTATATGTTTTTGCCTTTCACTTTTGTTACATGGAATCATTAGTGGTCCATCATTTCAGTATGTTATACGTACTACCTTCAACTTTTAAGGCTTACATGGTTAATATCCATTCCAGTATATTATTGTCTTTTCAAACTTATATTTAGAATTGAGCATTTGATTTTGCTTTGTGTACTTTTATATTTAAAGGACATGTAAGGACAACTTGGATAAAGCCTTTGCTGATTGCTCAATACCTCAAGAGAAGTCAAATGCAGATATTAATGTAGAGTTGGATATATCTGATGCTTCTGGTGAAGAAGATTCTAATGATGCACCTAAAAATTATAAGGGATTGGAATGTAAGCATTCAACAGGTATGTGGTATTTGCTAGTGATAGTGGATTGGTAAGATCAAATACAAGCTTGAAGCCAGGATTATATTGAGGTCTTATGCCATCCTTTTCTTTTTATATTTTATGATTTGTGACACTTTTTTTTATTGCCCTCAGGTTACCAAGAGTCAACTTTTAAGCGTATTTCTACTAATGAGTTTTTGCATCGTCGGCGTAAAACTCAGACTATTGACGAGGTATGTAACTGACATTTAATTTGAATTATTGGGCTGTTTTTCATTTCAATACTCATGTATCATTTTTCTGTAGATCTTCCAAGATTCTAGCTTTCCTTAAAAAGGATATGTACTGTAATTGAGTGGCATGATCTATACTGCTAACAAAGCAAACCATCTGTTAGTTTTCGACATCCAATTTTTGCACAAAACATTTCGACATTGCCTCCATTTTAACTAGTGTAATTTGTGAGAATTATTTTCACTTCAATGAAATATGTATAAGGTATTGTTTTATGTGGACTGAAATGTCCTGTGGCATACCAATTTAAAATTTTGCTTTGTTAAAATATTAAATAAAAAGGTACCTTTTATTGATAAAGGAATAAAAAAGGTACAGTTAATTGGCAATTTGATGGATTAATTTTGAACCCAACTAGTGAAGCTGGTGCCAACAGGTTTTGGTTAATGTGATCTGCTTTTCAATTATTATCTTCACAGGATCAATGGTTTAAGTTTGTATACAAATAAGTGATATTCCTTTTCCACTCATGCAGAAAATATTTTGCTTGATGCAGTTACTCTCTCTCTCTCTCTCTCTGTGCGTGAAATATTTCACTACTGATTCAGATCATCCTCAATTGCCTCATTCTTTTATCTTTTCATGGATATTTGAGTATTCTATACTTTCATGAATTTTCTGTGAATGATGTTGATTTCCTGATATTTTTGGTTATACTGTACATTTTCTTTATTCTTTATATTCCAGCATAGTCAATCACTTATCTATCCTGACTACATCACTAACTTTACTTTGTTTTAATTAATTTTCCCGTTGTCTAAACTTGGGTGTGTGCTCTTGATATGATGGTTTTGTTACATGCAAAAGGCATGGCTCTTTAGGTGAGTTTATAGGCATGGCTCTTTAGGTCAGTTATTTTTCTATGTTTATATATTTTATAATTTCTTCAGATAATGGTTTGTCACTGCAAGCCATCTTCGAAAGGCCTATTGGGTTGTGGAGACGAATGCCTGAACCGAGTGCTTAATATTGAATGTGTCCAAGGCACCTGCCCATGTGGGGAGTTTTGTTCAAATCAGCAGGTATTTTAGCTGTTTATTACTGCTAGCAATGTGTTTCTTAGTGAAATTAGTTGCATGCAAGGGGCATTATTTAGTCCAATTGCTTGTTTGCAGTTCCAAAAACAGAGGTATGCTAAGCTGGAATGGTTTCGAAGTGGGAAGAAGGGTTATGGGCTAAAGTTGGTGGAGGATATATCCAAAGGGCAGTTTCTTATTGAATATGTTGGAGAGGTAATTAAGGAATTCTCTCTCACTCTCTCCATGTTATTCTAAACATAAGTCTGGAGGTGTCTTTTCCTTGTGATAAGTCCCCACTAGCATGGAGTAGATGATGTGGGCAGCCATTTGATTAAAATCTTACCTCGAATTTATTGGCGGATGAAATACAATATATTGATTCTTTGCACTAATTATTAATTTAACGTGGTGTGCTATACTTCTGCAAACATTGAACAAAACCAGTTCATATGAAGGTTTGTTTGCTTTCTACATGAGCTCTCTCTCTGTCTCTCTCTCTCTCTCCAACCTGTCTATAAGTAGAATGAGAACTTGGTGGTGACCTACCCCCCTAACTTTTTTCTGCAGAGTTAACCTGCATGCACCAAACAGATCAATTGGTGAAAGGAGAATTCATGTAGCCCAATTAAGTGGGTCAAGGCTTAGTTAAGTTGGCTACCAACATAAGCTCAATTCTCTTTTCCATAAATCAAGTTGGCACAAAACTGGATTTTCTTCCTTGATGGAATGAATCTGTTAGCGTTTTATAAGAGCGGAATATTTAAAGGGATAGGAATTTATCTTCGACCCAGCTATATATACTCACGTGCCAACTACTCAAATGCTTTGATGTGTATGTGCACACATGTAGACTTGGAGGTGTAGTGTGTATCTGTAACATGGATTTCTCTGAAAAATATTTCTGTTATATGGTTACAGGTGCTTGATATGCAAGCTTATGAAGCACGGCAAAAGGATTATGCTTTTAAGGGTCATAGACATTTCTATTTCATGACATTGAATGGCAGTGAGGTTTGGATCTGTCCTCCTTATTATTATTGTTATTATTATGTTAATTCAAGTACATTTTTGTTTGATTCAAATTTGTTGGTAGCATGTTGTGATTCGAAATTCTTCTATATCATGTTTAGAACTTCTCAAGGTTTAGTCCTCAATGAGAGAAGTTTCATGACCTTAAGTTCTAAATACTAACATTTATGTGGAAGCTTCAGCAAAAATATTTTCTTTAAGACCTTATTTATGTGGGCTATTGCTATAAATTTTAATGGTATCAATTTCCATGATTTCCTCGTATCTATCTATAGCTCCTAAGTAGGTGCATTCTCTTGTATACTACCAATGTACTTGGACTATGCCTATCTCCATATTAATAAAATTTATTTTACTTTATGAAAAAAAAAAAACTTCAGCAATGATCTATATGTTATTCTTCATGATGTCCAGTTGCTTTGCTACTTAACGCTATGCCTCTTGGAATTATATATTCAATTTCTTAGGTTAACAATATTGTCTTTCAGAGTTGGATTTTCTCTCCATACAACCTTGTGTGTTTGCTGCTGAGTTGAATGTTTCCAAGCTCGATTGGTGGGATTCTGGGACTTCCGAAACACTTTTGATAGAATCAAAGGTTTTTGCCTTGTTAAAGGATGGAAATTTTCTTGTTCATATTGAGAGGAGTCGGAGGGTGGTGAAAGGATGGGGATGGGAATCCCTATGGTGCAATGGTTTGCCAAAACACTGGAGTAATGCCTGAAGGGGTGAAGTATGGATTTTTACACAACCTTGAGGGAGGGTACTGGAAGCTTCATTGTGCAGAGGTGTTCAAATGCCCGTAGCTGCTAAATGGCTTTAGTGGAGTATATGGTGGTGGCAGACGTAGTTTCATTTTCATACTTGAAGAGTTGAGAGGTAAGGGCTGGAGGAGAACGGCGGATGCATTGTGGGAGGTTGTTAAGGAGGGAAGGCATGGGATTCAAAGCAGAGGAAGGGTAGTGCAGAGGCCATTGTGGCGGTGAACCACCCATAGTCGCTCGTGTAGGGAGGCTCTGGTGTAGCAAAAGGTACCGATACATCCGATCATGCAAAACAGGGGTGGAAAGGCTCCACCTACCTTTGGGACAGGAGTGGAGAGGTGGGGGGTGGCATGCTTGTTGTGGGTTGCATATTTTTGAATATCGTGTCAGTTAAGGCATTGGAACGTAATTTTTCTGTACCGGTACCGTTTCATGTACTATTTCTTAATAGTCTATATATGGGTAAATTATATATATGTATATACACAAACTATATTCCAAATCCAAAAACTTATCTCCCTCGAGCTCTCTACCACTCGTAAAATTCGTTTTTTTTTCTCTTTTCTCGGACTCTCATTTCTCTTTCTTGTTAATTCAATCACTCTTCCATAGCGTGTTTTTTTACAGCCTTCAAGTTTTTTTTCCCTGTTCTTGGATTTGGATTCGTGGGGTTTACGTCTGATTTAAAGCCCAGTGTCTTCCCTTCGTCTCTCCGAGTAAAACTGGAAGCCAGAGTTTGATTTTCATTAGGGGTATTAAGACAGATTTTAGGCCGTTTGGTTTCTGTTTGAATTTTAGTTTTCAAAAAACAAAGAGGAAAAATTTAGGATGACGAAGTCTTAGGTATGGCAACCCTGCAAGAAGAAGAGGTCTTGATCCGTAAGCTCTATAGAGCGGAATTCGATTCTAGAGAGAGAGAGAGAGAGAAAGAGAGAGAGTGAGGGGGAGAAACTGAGTAAGTGAAGGGATTTGATTGTGAGGTTGGAGTGGGAGAAGATGGCATCACGGTACTGCAATAACATTAGTTCAGGAGTTGATACTCAGACCTATTATTCCATAATATCAGATAGTACCAACCGAAACACACCTGTCCGTTTGTATTTTAGCCTGTATGAAACACAGTCATTTCCCGTACCAGTTACTATTCCGGTACGACATATACCAGGTGTACTGATCGGTACAGTACGATTTGTAAAACTTTTGATGGGTCAAGCATAAGGGTGCTACTTGGACCATGAGGGGGGTAGTTTGTCCCTTGGAATCTGCCACCGCAACCTAGGGTTGGGGCCCCTGTCCACCCCTCATCCACCGCCCACCCATGACTATCCTAGCCAAAAAACCACAGAGAAAAAATTCAAACACAGTGGAAACCTCAAAATACAACACAATGAAAAAAGTTCCAAAATACAAATCAAATCCACAACAATAGAAATTGAATCAGAACAACGAAAACAACAAGAAAAAAACTAAACTTGCAAAAAAACCTATACACTACACAATATGGTGGTTTCGAAATGTGATGCCGTTTCGTTTTTTTCCCTCTTATTTTTTAAATATTCATCGCTAAAACAACATTTAGTAACAAATATATATATATATATATATCGCCGCCCAGGAGGGGGGTGGTGGACACATGGTGGCGGGGGGCGGTGCCATGCTGCCCACCCCTAGTCGGGCAAAGGAGGATGTGCATAGTACCTTACTGGATGTGAGAATGCAATTGTCGGTAATGCATGCGAAGGTTGATTCTCTAATACGGTGCGTAGAGGACGAAAATAAGAAGGTTTGGGGCCATGAGGTTCAGGGTTCCAATGAAACAAGTGGGAAATTAAAGGGGTCTGGTCGTTTGGGTTAGTTTCAAAGCAAATGGGCCGCTTTGCTCAATTGGGGTTCAGGTTGTGGGGCAAAATAGAGAAAAGGCTAGGGCTGGAACCTAGCTCTTGTGGAGAATTAGAGAGGGGGGGAGAGGCTAGGCCTTCTACAAGCAGGAGTTAGTCAATCTCATTGGACAAGGTGCCAAGGAACCAATTGGACTTGCAATATGGTGACGAAGATGCCAAGGAACCCATTGGACGTGAGAGAAGGTGATGAAGGAACTGAGGTGCCAAGGAACCTCGCTCACAAGTCAGTCAACCCATCAGACTAGCGGGTGGCTAAGGAACCATCAATGGTGGCCCAAAAGGAGAACATGGAGCTGCTAATAGCAAACCTAGAAATGGATCTCAAAATTTTCTCACTGGCGGACATTGGATCTCTAGCACATCACACATAGACAAGGCAAATGGGTAGTATGGAAGAGGCTCAGTTTTTTTTTCCCTGATAAGTAAGAGGCTCAAGGGGGTTTTCTCTCCAGTGAAGATCTCTGGGCAGCTCAGTTAGTTCAAGGGACAGTATATAGGGCAGAGAGTGGTATGGGGATCTGGGAGGAGAAGCCAATGACTTTTGGCTTTTTGTTTAAGTCAGAGCATGTGAACTATATCCTTCAGATGGTGTATAAGGAGGCTGAGGTGGACCCAGAGTCGTTATGCACCTTATCTCCCTTGCTTGTAACGGGAGGTTCGCCATCGGATTGGGTGACTCAAAAAGTGAACAATCTTTAGGATTGTGTCGAGATTTCTTATTATGCTTTGAGGAGCAATTCAAGGCATTATTCATTGCTGTTAAGGCAGGTCATTTTCAATCCCCGAAATCTGTTTCTAGGAAAAAGAGGGAGCTAAAGCGTCTCACTTGTTCAATCAATTATGACAGATGGGAGGGGAGTACGAGCAAAAAATGATCTATGGGAAAGATTGTTTCTTCGAATGAAGTCTAGAATTCTTTCTTGGAACATTCGGGATCTTGATGATCCCAATAAGTGCATTTAGATTAAGAATCTTTTACGCCACTAGAAATTAGATATTGGTTGTTGCAGGAAACCAAGATTGAATTCATGGATCGTTGCATCATCACTAGTATTTGGGGCTGTTCATTTGGAGATGTGTGTACCTTGCTTCTAAGGGAGCATCTGGGGGTATTCTTATTATGTGGGACTCAAGGGTGGTTGGGTCTATCGAGGAGTGTGTTGGAAACTATATGGTGGCGTGTTGTTTGAAAATGTGGCAGATGATTTTTGTTGGGCTTTCGTTGGTGTGTATAGGCCAAATGTGAACAACCATAAGAAGGTTTTATGGGAGGAGCTTGCAGGTTTGGGTAGTTGATGGAACTTACCATGGTGTATTGGTGATGACTTTAGTATCACTTGGTTCCCTAGCGAAAGATCGGGAAAAGTCCGGTATAGCTAGGCAATGAATGAGTTTTCTTAATTCATCTTTGATATGGATCTGGTGGATTTACCACTAGTTGGTGGCGTACACACACTTGGTTTAATAATAGGGCTTGGTCTTGTTTGGACAGATTTTTGGTGTCTCCTTCATGGGAGGCTCATTGCGCTACCTTGCTACAATAGAGATTCAATAGAGTTTGTTCAAACCGTTTCCCTATTGTACTGGATTCCGGAGTCATGAGGGTAAATGATACTTTAAGTTTGAAAATATGTGACTGAAAGTTGAGCGTTTTGTGGAGAAAGTTAGGTCATAGTCTTCCTAATATTCTTTAGAAGGTTCATCAAGTTCTATATTGGTTGGGAAATTTAAAGCATTGAAGAGGGACTTGACGAGGTGGAATGCAGAAGTGATTGGACATATTAATAGTAAAAACAGCCTCTTACGGAAAAATTAAAGGATTTGGAGGAAAGGGAGGTGAGCGCTCCTCAGACTCTTGCAGGAAATTATCTATCACTTCAGAATTGGAGAAGATGCTACTAATGGAAGAAATTTCATGGAGATAAAAGTTACGTGCCCTTTGGCTGAAAGAAGGAGACTGATGTACTAAATGTTTTCACTGGGTGGCTAATTCTCATTGTAGGAATATTGCCATCGAGGTGCTTTAGGTTGAGGGACAGGTATGCTCTAATTTTGTTGCTATTAAGAACTACTCTGTCAATCTCTACAAAGACCTTGCTGAAAAATCCCCATGGAGACCCAAACTTGATGGTATGCCTTTTGAGACTGTTGACCAATTAAGCTCTATGGGGTTGGAGAGACCTTTAGAAGTAGAGGAAGTTCTGTAGGTGATTTGGGAGATGGCTAAAGATAAAGACGTGGGTCCAGATGGGTTCTTGATGACCTTTTATCATGATTGTTGGGATGTGGTGGGGGAGGATATTATGCAGGTTTTTCAAGAGCTATACTACCTTTGGTAAATTTGAAAAAAGTACTAATGTTTCTTTTATTGCTCTTATCCCTAAGAAAGTTGGGGTAGTGGAGGTGAAATATTTCTGGTCTATTAATCTCATTCATGGGGTTTATAAGATTATCTTTAAGGTGCTTGCCAATTGCATGAGTACTGTTATGAGTAGTATTATTTCAAAAACTCAAATTGCTTTTGTGAAGGAGAGAAAAATATTGGATTCAGTATTAATTGCCAATGAATGCCTAGATTATAGAATCAAGGAGGGTACACCCAGTCTCTTGTGCAAGCTAGAAATGGAGAACGCTTATGACCATGTTAATTGGGATTTTTTGTCTTATTTACTTGGGATGTGTGGTTTTGGGGATAAATGGATTTCTTGGATTAGGCATTGTATAACCACTGTTCGTTTTTTCGGTTTTTGTGAATGGAGCACCAGAAGGCTTTTTTAACAGCTCTAGGGGATTAAGACAAGGGATCCCCTCTCCCCTTTGTTGTTTGTCGTTGTTATGGAAGTATTGAGTCGTATGTTGGGAGCGGCTGTTAATGGAGGTTTCCTTGCTGGATTTTCTTTGGAGGTGTTAACATATCGCACATTCTCTTTGCTGATGACACTACTATTTTGTGAGTCAGACCGTGATCATATGCAGTATTTGAGGGCTGAATTACTTGGCTTTAAAGTTGTTTCAGGCCTGAAGGTAAATCTCTCAACGTCTAAAATAGTTCCTGTGGGTAATGTGAACAATATTCAGGGGTTGGCAAGTATCTTGGGCTGTAAGGTTGCTTCGCTGCCCTAGAAATACCTCGGTCTTCCGTTGAGGGCTGTTTTCAAGGCAAAATCTAGAAAAATTGAAAGATTGGATGGTTGGAAAATATTATTTTTGTCTAAGGGTGGAAGATTAACTCTCATCAAGAGCACTTTATCTAATCTTCCTACTTATTTTCTATTACTATTTCCGTTACCTGCAAGTGTGGCATATGGAAACTTTTGGTAACTTTCTTTGGGCAGTCATTGGGGGAGGAAAGTAAGTTCCATCTTGCTGGTTGGGATAAAGTTTGCTGACCAATACCTTGGTTAGGGGTGCGAAATATGAGGGTTTTCAACAAAGCACTTTTAGGGAAATCGTTGTGGAGATATCATAAGGAATGGGACGGTTTGTGGAGGGAAGTCATTGATTCTAAGTATGGGAGCATTTGAAGAGAAAAAGAAGGGGGGGGGTGTTCTAATGAAGTTGGGGGACATATGGTGTGGGATTGTGGAAAAATGTTAGAGCTAGATGGGAAAGATTCTCCAAGCTTTCCAGATTCACAATTGGAAAAGGTAATGGTGTTTATTTTTGGCATAATGTTTGGTGTGGTGAAAGGGCTCTAAAGCAGGTGTTTCCAATGCCCTACCAAATTTCTAGTGACAAAGAGACTGTTGTGGCTGATTTATTGATGCTGTCTATTGGAATGTAAGTATTCGAGAGCAGTTCAAGATTGGGAATTGGATATGTTTGCTGATTCCTTTGACTCATTGTATGCTATGCCAATTGACAATGAGATGGAGGATAGGATGATTTGGAATCCAAGTGGTAATAAAAATTTCTCGGTGAGCTCCTTCCATAACGCTCTCTTGGGATTTTCTAATGATCATTGCTTCTCTTGGAAGGCTATTTGGAAATGCAAGGTACCTCCTAGGATTGCTTTCTTTATGTGGATTGCATCTCTTGGGCGGATTCTCACCTCGGATAATTTGAGGAAACATGGTCTAGATTGGTGTTTTATGTGCAAGAAAGACGGGGAACCAGTGGATCATCTTTTGTTACATTGTAAAGTGGCCCAGTGTTAGTGGAATGAGATTCTTAATCGGACCAGGGTGGCATGGGTTTTGCTGGAAGAGTTGGGAATATTCTGAAGTGCTGTACAGGAATTAGATGAAATGCCCACATCGCTGTCATGTGGAGAATGATCCATCATTGCATTATGTGGTGTTTGTGGATGGAGAGAAACAAGAGGCGCTTTGAAGACACGGAGCGTTATTTGGATGAATTGAAGTATTTTTTACTGTACTTTACTCTCTTGGGCTTCAGCCGTTATTTGTAATACTAATAACCTTCATGATTTGCTTGTATCTCTCACTAGTGCATAGTTGTAATTAGGCATGTTCGTTATATACTACGGTTGAACTTTGGCTATGCCTTCTCTATCAATCAAACTCTACTTTTACTCATTAAAACTTTAGTTCATTTGTCATCTAATAAAATTTATAGAAATTACCAAATTAAGTCATTTTACATGGTTAAAGCATGTACGGGACCATTCTGAAGATGTATTTGATCAGGAAAATGCACTGTGCACTCTCAATCATCCCTTATGCAATGTAGTAACCAAACTATCACTTTTGACTCATTGCACTCTCCTTTTGGTACAGGTGTGGGGCATAAAAGTTACAATATGCACCCTGCATTAAGATCCAACAATTAAATTGTGTTGCATCACGTATTTTTCCTCTATCTTAACATCCAAAATTGGATTGAGGGTGATACTGAACAAACAACTTTTTTGTTCAATGAGTCAAAAGTGGTAGTTGGGGTACGATATTGCACAAAGAACTTTTTTGTTGGTTAAATGCTTATTTTTCCCCTGAATGAGAGAAGCATGTTGCTGTCAACTTTAGTAATTTTGAGACAAGTATTAGGAAGTTGGCTTTGTGCTGAGATTTCAGGCATTGGTAGCAGTGGGCAATATATTTGGAGCTATATTTGGATCTCTCAGCTGGATTTTATGTTTTGTTGTGGTGTTTTCTTATTTGATTCTGTCATCGATGTTATAGTGACTATTACATGAGTTGGTCTCATGGGAAAACTTTATTGGGGTCTGAGATTGGTGAGGATGGTGGGAGGATGGTGACAGGTTGAGCAGTTTTAATTTGAATACTAGTATTTGATGGGGACAACGTAGGACCTATATATGTGTAAGAGTCCAACCTAGCTTTATCCATGTGGACAGTTTCTTTAGGCAAGTTACTAATGATAAAAACCTTTCAAAGATATGTACCATATTGTTCTTAAAAACATATGTATCATATTGTTGGTTGCTGTCATATGCACAATCACAATGGTAAGACCATGGATCGAGATTTGCTACATGGACCTTGGGCTAGAAAACATATATTTGTTAACAACCTTCTTTCTTATGAAAATGATAGCAAGTTCTCTTGAAGTCGAATCTCCACCATGGCCTTTACTACATGTAATGGTATGCATAAGTTCTTCAATTGCACCCTACTTTAGCTATTCTTCTTTTGATCTGCATCACATTGTGGATAAATTGTGCATATGACGTTGATAGCAAAGTAAGAACAGCTAATGCTAACTGGTAGATTGTACCCCTCCACAAATACAGCTACTCTTCACCATTTGCTTTTCTACATGTGGATCAAAATAAGAATAACATATTTTGGCATTAGCTATTCATATCTTGATCTGCATCGCTTTGTGCATAAAATGTGCTTAGTTCATTTCTCTCTCTTGATTATCAGTTATTCATGATTTCCATTATTTCAGGTAATAGATGCATGTGCAAAAGGAAATTTGGGCCGTTTCATTAACCATAGCTGTGATCCTAATTGCCGTACAGAAAAGGTGAATTGTGTTATACTTTGACTTAAGGATGAAGAAACTTTCTGCTGTTACATTCTTGTCATTCGTTACTGCATCAACTTTCCTTATCACAAAAAATTAAGGTAGCTGAAAGTTGTCACTGATGAACTATGCAAAAACGCTATTTGTGATGCGCTTTCCCCTCCCATTAGCGCATTTTGATATGTAAGAATATTGGGTTTCTTTTTTGTTTTGAAATGCACCTCTTAATCTCATTTCATTAGTCTCAGGTGCTTGAGCTTTAATCCCCAAATGTTATCATTAATCAATTTTCCTACTCTCTTATAGTACTTATTTACTTAAATGCTTTCTGAGCAGTGGATGGTGAATGGAGAAATTTGCATTGGACTATTTGCATTAAGGGATATTAAGAAGGTATGCTTGCACCTTGCATTAGTTACTTTCTTCCCTAGATCGTTGGTTGTTGTCCCCATGAACACACTATATTTCTATGTTGACATTTCTGTATAGCCATATCTCAATCCCACAGATTGCAATCACATATCAGCAGGGATTGTTTCAGAGAATTTTACTTTTGAGATATATACGTGTGATTTAGATAAGAATTTATAAAATTTTCTGAAGCTTTTAAGGTGTGATTTCCTCGCCCTCAAAGGTTTCATTGCCTAAGACAACTCAGTGTGATTGCCTTACTAGATTCTCCTTTTGTTTTCAATTTAGTTTCAAACAACCTGCTGCTAGAAAAGCCATCAAGATTCATTTTTTTAACATTGAAACCAACCAAGAATCCATCAAGGTATTTAAGTCTAAGATGTGGATCGGTGCTAGGATCTTTCTGTAAAATATTCTGGTTAAGAAACAAGTGAAATCTGTATACAATAAAGATATTTTTCAGGAGAATAGTTGGGGGTGCCATGAAGAAGACAAATTGAGACTGGGAGGTTATAATTGTAGTCGACACATTTGGAAGTCTAATGCTGCTGTTCATGGTCTCTCCTTTGGAGATATTGTTACTGCCTAATCTTTTTCTCCCTTTGTTGTTTGCATTTATAGCTATCATCCCCTATTAAGCTTTGACTTGTTGTGTCAGGATGAAGAGGTGACATTTGACTACAATTATGTCAGGGTGTTTGGGGCTGCTGCCAAAAAGTGTTATTGTGGTGCACCTCAATGTAGGGGCTATATTGGGGGTGATCTTCTTAATTCTGATGTAATTGTTCAAGGTGATTCGGATGAGGAATTTCCAGAACCTGTGATGCTTCTTGAAGATGGTAAAAGCGTAGATAGCTTGGATAATAAGATGCTTAGGGCCAGTACCTTTGATTTTGCCGAGATTCAAACTTGCAAGAGTATATTAAAAGCTAGACGTGGAATGCATAAAGCCACAAATGAAGTTGGGAAATTGGAAAGTACCATAGAAAAGGATGCTATGAATCAATCTGCTGCTTCCCAATTACACAGCTCATTGGATCTGGAGGTTTCCAAGGAAAGGTTACCATCTTTTGTTCAACCAGTAGAGGTATCCCAACAAACTGAAGATGTAACCAGCAATCCAATGCCTGCTGTTCAGAAAAAGAATTCCAGAGAAGAGGAGACTGTGAACAAAGCCTCATCCTATGCAGATGGATTAGAAATTTCTCAAACATTGACTCTTAGCAAATTGTTATTTGATGGGACTGATGCTAATTTGAAATCCAAATCTGACACAGTTGAAGATAAGCAGGTTTCATCAAAATCACGTTCTCAGATGAGAGTTTCTCGATCATCTAGTTCTGTTAAAAAAGGGAAAGTGAGTAGCAATTCTCTGAATACCAACAGAGTTCTGGTGACAGCCACCAAATCTCAGCTGCTGTCTATTAAACCAAAAAAATTACTGGCAAGTTCTTCTAACGGCAGCTGTGAAGCAGGTTTGCAACTTTCTATTTCACTTGTCTTGACCATTCGTTAATTTCACAAGGGATACCATATTAATGGTTAGTGCCCTGCGATGCTCACAGTTGAAGAGAAACTTAACGAGTTGCTGGATAATGATGGAGGGATTAGCAAACGAAAGGTACGCAATTTTAATGTTATTCATTCAAGTTGATACTTTGATTTGATAGTTTTGATTTAGGCAGCTCAAAGGATGATGTTTACAATTTTGCATAGACGATTGTTTTTATGCCGTGTCTCTCACTTTACTACTGGTCCATTCACTTTAAATATTGGCAGAAGAATTTTGGGTGGTTCTTAGTGTATGCTTATTTTACCGGTTTCATTCTTTATATCCCTTATGATCATCATTTCATTTTTTTTTACTATTTTATGACTATTGTGTGTCTAAATAATTGAAAAATTGTTATTGCACCTCAAGGGTGTTTATGTTGACAATAAAACGTGTGTTTCCATGTCTTGTTACTCTGTATAACTCATAATTTTATATCCCCAATATTTATTAATTATGTCTGCTGAACCCTGCGTTTACTTACTTTCTCTGAAGCATTTAGTCTCACTACAAATATATGTACCTCTTTTGCATTTGTACCTCATATATGCATGTGAAGTTGTGGGTACTCAATGTTTTAAGCCATGTTATTTTCTTGCAGGATGCCACTAAAGGCTATTTGAAGCTTCTGCTTCTCACTGCAGCATCAGGTGATAGCAGCAATGGTGAAGCAATTCAGAGGTAAATTGTATATTTTTCATTTTCATTGGATTTTGTTATACTGTAATTTACTTCACTTTCTCATGGCATATAGGTCATTGATGTATATGTGTGTGTGTGCACGTGCATGTGCAATTGTTTATTTGATAACTTTTTATCAATTGTTTTCCTGTTTTTTGTTGTTGTTGTTGTAGTAATCGAGATCTTTCAATGATCCTTGATGCTCTTCTCAAAACAAAATCGCGTGCAGTATTGATCGATATAATTAACAAAAACGGTAGCCTATCTTGTGCTTTGTCATGTACTCTACAACTAGCTTCTGCGTTGTTCAGGGAATTAAAGATACAGTAGTGGTGGCTGCATTCCTTTAAAGGATTACTGTTGCTTTGTTTTTCAGGGTTGCGGATGCTGCACAACATAATGAAGCAATACAGGAGGGATTTCAAAAAGATTCCTATCCTCCGGAAGCTTCTCAAGGTGAGTCCATTGGGGACTCTGGATATCTCAATGGATTTAGTTTTCTCTGATCGTGACAACGGAATTAGAATAGCAGAGTCTTTTGCATGAAAAATTGGTTGCATCTGTTAATGGAGAAGTGAATGCTTTCTTTGGAAATTGCATAATTCTCAAAGAAATTTGATTCCTGGCATATACCTCAGACTTCCATCATTTTGTCAATTGGTAAGAAAAGAAAAGCTGTAAGAAGAAGGGGGTAATTTTAGGAAAGAATGAAAAAAGATTGACTTTGACACATTACTTGGAAGGAAAAGACATCTTGCGTTTGCATGGTCTCCAAGGTTCCTCGTCATTAAAATGGGGGTTTTATGGCTGTAAAAGTCATATGAGGTAACATAGAAGTTTCTTTTGCATTTTATTTCGACCCTATAATACCATCTTAGAACTCTTTTTTTGAACATGACATGAGGTTACTTATTAAAAACAAAAAACGAACATCACATAAGCATGCCTTTTACCAAAATGGTCAAAATATGAATGTCTTCTATAGCTTGGCAGAATAAAGTTGCATCATACTATGTTTTCTGATGATGAAGGAATCTTTTATGACCACCATTGTATTAGGTTGATAAGATTCCATTTTTCATAATAATAGTTGATGGTATCAAAGTATAATGCTGGCTAGCCACTCCATCATCACATAAAAAATAATAAACATGTAAAATAATTGTTTAAAAGATTGTGTTAGTCTTACCAATGGACTAAATGATGTGTGCTGTTTGTAAATGGGTCGGACTTCAATCTGGAGGGTTAAATTGTTTTTCAAATGACTGGCCAATATTTTGCCTGTTCTAATTTGTTGCTGAGAAACCTTCTGCGTGTGTGCATGTATGTTTGTCTTTGTGGCTTTTTTTAAGAGTTTGATTGGGCTTTAGTAGAAGCTAATAAATGGGGTCGCTGTCTTTAGGCTTTTGAATGAGGAATAGAAAACTGACGTTATGTTTGTGCAGGTCTTAGAGTATTTGGCAGTGAGAGACATACTTACATCTGAACACATTAATGGGGGTCCACCTTGTCATGGAATGGAGAGGTTAGAAGATATTTTCTAATTATTTAAATTGAATCTTCCTACCATGATGTTTTGGCCTTGCCCCTGGAATCTGGATTGTTAATTTGTTAATATGTTTGGTTATAAGATCCTTCCAACTACATTACGGTGGTTAAAACTTATGGCTCTACAAGTTTTCTCCACTTTTCACATGCACATGCAGAGGAGGAACTTTTTCAAGGGGCATTTAACTGAAAACCAAATGGGGAAGAGTATGGAAATTTAAAATATATATATTTTTTTTATAAGTAAAAAGAGAGCAGGAATGTTGAGATGTACCAGGAGACAGGTAGCACAATGCAAAGGCAGAAAAGCACACATTGTGCTGTTTTATACTGGCAAAAGAGATTAATAATTTCCTAATTACTTTTTGCGCTGGAAACGAAATCTAAAATATAACGTTGGGGGGGATGATTTAGCTTTTGACAACTTTAAAGGGATTGGCCTCAATCTGGAAGTGAATTTTTGGTATCTTAAACCAAATTCAGAAATATTTTAATGTTTGTGCCTATATATAGGCTTCTTTCGCCTTGGACTTTAATGGCATGGACCTTCATAATTTCCTTGTCTCCAATGCGCCGTCTTGATGGGCCATTGTTTTCTTGTGTAATTGGCTTTTGCCTTCTTATTTGATCAATAAAACTTTTACTTATCAAAAAGAAAATATATAGGCTTCTTTCACCATGGTCATAACCCAAGAATTACTGCTAGCCTGTTGAACATAAATAGGCATAAAAGCATGACTCTCGGGAAGCCTATATGTCAAGGAATAAAAATTGCCAATTGAAATTACTGTATCTAAAGCATTTTTAAATTGTTGAGGTAGGCTGATTGCCATCCCCCAGTGAATTCTGAACGGCCTTGACACTTCTTTATGTCCATAATTATTCCCCAGCTTATTCTTGGCTGTAAAGATACATGTTTGCCAAAAAGAAATAAGAATAGGACAAAGAATTTCCGGATCTTTGGTGAATGTCGAATATAAATATTTTTCTGCAAAGATGTGATGGCATCCAAGTGCTCTCCAAAAGCTCAAATGTTATTGCTTGTTTAGATTATACTGAAACATGTTTTTGTTCATAGTTTGTATCACTGTGATGCTCACATGTTAACTGTAACTAAAGTGGCTGCTGGAAGGACATTGCATTTGAATCTGTTTACTTTCTTTTATGTATGAACCCCTAAGGGTTGGCTCGAGTGGTAAAGGCCTTGGGCTTCGTATGCTCCCCCCTAGGTCTAGGTTCAAATCTCCTTGAGTACAAACAATCTCTAAGGACCATCGGATTGTGAGATTTTTTCCTTGAATTATCCGAGGTGTACTTGTAGGAAACTCTATCCTGAGGGCCTGTACACTCCCGGGATTAGTCGGGACGTTGTTTCTGGACACTTGGTGCCAATAGATAAATAAAAAAATTCTTTTATGTATGGGTGTGAGGGTGGCCAAATCATAGATTTTCCATGGCAACTCAAACTGATGATATTTGGTCCTACTTATTTAATGAATTATTATGATGGGCATGCTGCTATTATTATATATCCCTGAGACGCGCGTTTCTGTGCAGCTTTAGGGAGTCAATCTTGTCAGTGACAGAGCATGATGACAAACAGGTTTTTTTTTTTTTTTTGGGAAACTAATTCCTTAGCCTTTTGAATTTCATCTAATATGCAATAATGTGTCATTTGTTTAATCTTATATTTCTGGGTCAGATCGTTTCGGAATTCATTAACTGGTATCTGTCTATGCATTACCTTGGTTGAGATTTGAATGTTCACTGTATATATGCCTATGCAGGTACATCAAATTGCACGGAAATTCAGAGATAGATGGATTCCTAGACCTGTTCGAAAACTTAGCTACTCGGACAGAGATGATGGGAGGATGGAGATTTTACGGGGTTCAAACTGCAACAGGTTTTTGTCATCAAACAGCTATTGGCATGATCAAGATGCAAGACCTACGGAGGCAATTGATTGTGTGAAGCAATCAGTGGTTGCAATGCCCTCAAACGATTCTGGTAACCAGGAGGGTTGCTCTGCTCCTTGTGTAGGTGGTTGCCTGGCTCTTGAGAGAAAAACACGTAAACGTAAAAGCCGATGGGATCAGCCAGCAGAGACAAACCCAGGTTCAAGATCACCCCTGAAGGAACAGAAGATTGAGCCTTCATTGATACAGCAATTTGAATCCTGGCCATTACAAGGCAGCATTGAGGCGGCTCTGGGTCATACGGACACAGTAAGCAGAAAGAATGGTAATTTCCATGGTTGCGTTGATGATCACTCTCAGAAAGATGAAGCTCTTAGGGCTGACCATGGAAGGCTGAACATCCCTGACGATGTTCCACCTGGGTTTTCATCTCCCCAAGCCCAGGGTTTATCATATGCTTCATCAGCTGCTATAGATCTCCATCGACAAAATGTTTGCCATATGAAGCATGCTTTTGACGCAGTTGTTGGACAGCCACAGGGGAAGTTCATTTCTCACTTGCCTGTCTCGTATGGAATGCCCTTGTCAATCGTACAGCATTTTGGCACACCCAATGCAGAAAGTGTAGATGGCTGGTTTATTGCTCCTGGCATGCCTTTTCATCCTTTTCCTCCATTGCCTCCATTTCCCCGGGATAACAAAGATCGTCCAACTTCTCATGCTTCTAATCCTTTGTTGATTGATCAACCTGCAGTAGGACAAAGGGATCGGCATTATCCCACCCCTTGCCACGCAGATGAAACCCTTAACAATTTGGACATTCCAAGTTCATATAGCCAACAGCCATTTAAGCGAGCGAGGGAATCCTCATACACCTCGGGAAGGAGGTGTTTCAGGCTGGAGAAATGGAATGCTACAAAAACAGGGCCCCCATGGCCTTGGAAAAGGAATGGGTGGGGACAAGTGGCGGCAGACAGCTTGAGAGGTTCTTCGTGCAGCAAACATATAGGAAATGTAGCAAATGAGGCGACCAACTCATATTTACCAGAGGATGTGAGCTGTAGAGGAGAAAAAGCTGGCAATAATCATTGATTGATTTATCATTGATTTATAGAACAAATTCTGAAGATCCACTTGATTTCTTCTATACTTTTCTCAATTCTTTTGGTTTCCAAGTTTATATCTAATGAAATGTTAATTAATTTCAGAATTCCAGTCCTCTTAGTCCGTCATACCATACCCAGGCAAAAAAGCTACCCCAATTCGAATAATAAACTCATGAGTCCGCCCCTCGAAGTGAGTCATTCATGTGTATGTATCATTTTCTCAGAAATTTGGAAGGCTCGGGCATTTTTAAGATGAGCAGAACTAGAGACCATGATCGATTCTTTGTGTCTTCAAGTTATGCTCCTATTTTTTGGGGCATTATGATGCACAGGACAGAAGATGGATTTATTTGACTGTTGTGATGTTGGAAGGATTTGTTTCCAAACAGAGTTTGGATCTCTAATATCCTGTTGAAACTCAAAACAGTACTATTGATCAGTTTCACTGACTAGTTTATCGTAAAGGGATTAAAAGGATGCTGTTGTCTAATGAAATGATTGTGACAAGACTATGTTTTTTTTCCTTCCTTTTTTCCATTTAATCTGGTGTATTATTCTGATGTATTTGATCAATTCTCTACTGGGAACATGGAGGAACTAATTACACAAAAGATAGAGAAAGCAAGCTCACCTAGGTCTTATCAGCAGCCAAATTATGGTAAGTAACTCAAATTACGGTGTCAAAACTAACCGGAGTTGGCTCAAATGGGAAGAATCTTGGGGCTTCAAAGTTCAAACCCTTGGATGCAAAAGTGCAAACAATATCCAAGAGCGGTGAAAAACCAATAATCTGCCAAATCACACAACCAATAATCTACCAAATCTGTGATGTGCGCAGTCATTTTTGCATATTCCTGCGCACTGCACACTACACTCATATGACTGGTCAAAATATTTATTTTATATTAAAATAAAGTGATGCAACTAATCACATTAATGGAGTGTAAAAAAAATGCACAAAATTGATTGCACATAGAATTTTTGAAATAAAAAACCACTGCAACTCTTGCAGCATTCAGGAAACAAATGCCTTTCTACATGCCTTTACAGTATATTGTATTATACATGTGGGCAAGCATGCTTTACTGGTATGCACATGGGAAGATCATTCGATTCGTTAGATCTAGGTGGGAAAGGCTAATCTCTATAGTAAATTAACGTAGAATAGCATCATGAAGATTGTGCTGAAATGAGATTCAAAGTGCGAGGGCTGACAGCTTGAGATTTCTGGAGTCACAAACTCACTACAACAGTTGGGTACCATCTCAGCTCAAAACCTTGATACAACAAGCTTTTGAGTTAAACCATCTCAATCTTATTGCTAGTCTGGTATGAAACTCAATCACATAGCAATCACAACAGTAATAAGTACAATATTTAATATAAAAAATGAATGCCAAAAGGATGATGAGATTGTATACAACAACGAAGGGGAGATGGGGAACAGAGAAATGTGATCCATCAGGTTGGAGCAATCAATAAATTATATCTTTGGTAATTGTTACCTGTCCTTCATTTTTTTAAGAGAGAATAAAAAAGAAAGATAAAATACTCATTAACCAATGTGGGTCGAGCACTATTGGAGGTTTTCACCATACGGGGGCAACACAACCCTACCCATTGGATCCATAGCTGGCCACTCCACAAACCCAACTCATTAGGCAAGGCAGCATGGAAATCCACAACTGGCTATGATACCATTTGTTATGTGCCTATATAAGACCCAAGGATTCATACCCTAGAAAACGGACTTACTAGGGGGAGGTGCCCCCAAGCTTATATCCACACATACCATTTGACTCCTAACTAATGTGGAATCATAACAGTACCATCTCAGCTCAAAACCTTGATACAACAAGCTTTTAGGTTAAACCATCTCAATCTTATTCCTTTTGTCTGGCATGAAGATCACATAGCAATCATAACAGTAATATGTAATAAAATATTTAATTAAAATAAACGAATGCTAAAAGGATGATAAGATTGTATTCAACAATGAAGGGGAGATGGGGAACAGAGAAATGTGATCCATCAGGTTGGAGCAATCAATCGATTTTATCCTTGGTAATTGTCACCTGTCCTTCAGTTTTGTGAGAAAACAAAAAGGAAAATACACAATCTCCGAGCACTTTTTTTTTCTGTATTTGATCTCACGAGAACATCAAAAATTTTGCTGCAAGATCTTCCCTCCAATATGGTGTTAATAACCCACCTTCTTTTCACACCATCTCTAATTACTGACTCAAATCCATGTTTACCACCAAAAAAGAAAAACACCATGAGAAAGAGATAAAAGAAGAAAATCGAGCTCAGAATTTTCCCTTCCATTTATCTCACTATTCATTCTATCACCCCAGAGCTATTAGTACTTAAAGTCAATATCTTCTTAGCATACTTCTGATACGAACAAAGCACCAAGTTCTTATTAGCGTTCTGTACCTTCCCCAGCCATCGAAGTACTTCCCAATAACCTTTTTATAACTAGGCCTCTGCTTGACCAAAAGCCAGTACTCAGCAATGTTTGGTCGGCTCCTTATATACTCATCTTCCAAATCCAAGAGTACCAAGCGAGCCAGTACTGGAATGAGCATTACATCTGCCAGGCTAAACTCCTCCCCTGTTATATATGCTGTTTCATTCAACTGTGTTTCAACTTCATCAAGAAGTCTAATTAAATGCTCATTGTTCACTTGCAAAACATCCTGGTTTTTCAACTTGTCTTCTGTCTCGTATGCTTCTCTCAGCTTATGATGGTAAGCTCCTGCTAGATCAGGAGCTTCAGCCATCCGAGCAATCACCACCCGCCTTATGAATTTGGACACGTAGAACCGGTACTTCTCTGGGATGTGGGCAAGTGTGAAGAACTTTGGGTTCCATTCTTGTATCTTCTGCATCCATTCAACAACTTCTCTGCCACTAAAGGAAACACCACCGCCTGATGAGACAATAGCAATTCTTTCTATATACCTGAAAAATTCTCTAACTTAGTATCTCCCCCCATCTTTGATTAAGGCAAAGTAAAATTGGAGACAACATCAAGTATGAATGCCTTCTACACACCTAAAATAAGAAAGAAGCAAGATATATGGGAGAGGAGAGGGAGCCATTTAAAGGTAATAGCAAGCATACTGATTAACGAAACTCAGAGCTAAGTTGTAACACAACAAGTTTGTCTTATTTCCTGGTAGAAGTTCACTGAAAAGGGTAATTCAATATGGAAATAAATATAACCACAAAGTTACTGTATTGATTTAGGTGTCATCATGTTAGCCTATAACATAAGAAATTCGTGTTTGGTTGATCTCAGCCATGCAAAAGTTTATCTATAGGTAAAGCTTGGTCAATAAAGTTCTTAATTTAAAATGAAATTATCTAGTTGTTTCATGGAAATTATGATTCCCCCACGATATCAACTTCATCATAGTAGATAAGCTGACTGAACGGGAAACCAACCACAATGGACAACTGTCTACTGGATTATTAACATAATCAAGAATTACAGAAGACATGCAGTGGGCACTTGCATTTCTGGAAACCACAGAGCCAATGAAGCCGGTCCAAAACCTCTAATAGAATAAAGCAAGCCACAATATGCAGGTTGAGGTGAAGTGAGAAAGTACAGCAAAACAGAGTTTGAGTCTATAAGAGTATGTTCCAGGGCCAGAGAGAGAGTACCAGAGAGATGCTTTACTGCATATTTCAGTGGGAGAAATTATTTTTACGTGAAGCTTTGTTCTGTTGGTGAGTAATTTCCCACAGACTTGTTTAGTTTTAACATTGTATGAAGACATTGAAGAGATTCAACAAACATGACTCATCATATTATAGAATAACTTGAGAGGATCCAATTCCAGACCCATGCCTATTCATCGACATGTTTCAATTCTCTTTAACGGCTTTAAAGTTTATTATTGTTGTTGTTATTTTTTGTTTATTATCATCATAAAACATAACTATTTATTATTATTATAAAAATCTAACTAAGTTAAAATGTCATGCTGTTTATTTTCGACATTAAGATCAGTAAAGGGTAAGTAAAGGATTTGACATACTGGATTATGTCAATAGTATTGAAAATGATATGAGAGCCATTCTTGAAAACTGGAAGTTTTCCACTCGGATTCATCCTGAAGAATGAGGAGTCCATATTCTTGCCTGTTATGGGATTGACATGGAATGATGTGTAATCAATGCCTTTCTCTTCCAAAGCAAGTCTCACCTTTTGGCTATCCAAAGAGTATGGGTGATGATATAGCTGCATGATTTTATTAACATCAGCTCCTATGACGTAACAGGAACTGTTATAAGTCGAGCTCTTTTATATCAACTTCAGAGGTCATACACAGGGATCAAGAAAAGGGAGTAAATAAAAGTCTGCAACTGAACAATAACAGGGAGATCAATTAGCATATAATTTTCTCCAAGCAAATGGATAAGAAATTAAAATACTACACACATAAGCCCACAAATATTAATAAGAAAATATGGTGCTAAGGAATAATATTTCCAAAGTAGCAGTGGAGACAACAACAAATACCATACAAAGAATGTATTCTTCATTTTACATGTACTGTTTTAGTAAAGGCATCGTACTTTATCCACAAAAGAAAAAAAAAAAAGGCATTCTATCAGTCTCAACACCTATGAATTCAACAATTTATCACTATGAGATTCTTGGGTAATATTAAGTTAATAAGTAGACTTCAGAAACAGTTTGCACGCTTAAAAGTTAGAGCTTTTGTAATACAGTTGGTCTCATTGTATCTTTCTGTTAAAGCAGACCCTAAGAAATTACAGTGTGGAGACATAAAACATTGTACTATAACATTCTCAATTAATATAAAGCTTGCAAATAAGACTACTGCAACAGTTGACAAATTATAGCTGTGCTCATTGTGTCTTTCTTCTGCAAAACATAAATTTATAAAAATAGATATACCACTAAAAAGGAAAAGAGGAAGGAGAGAGTGTGAGTGAGTGAGTGAGGGGCAGAGAAATGTGAGAGGGAGAGGAAGCAGAACAAGTTCTATAGATCATCTCTTCATTCTGAGTTTACATCTCCAAAAATGTCATAAAATATGCTTCTACTAAGGAAATAGAAAGTGGGAGATCATGAAGGCCTAGAATATGTTATTATCATTGAACATAATATTTTGTAGCTTAAGACTTTTTTCTTCTATCTTCGTTTTATAGCGGCTAATAAGAAAAAACAAAAGGTGAGAAGATTCGGCCCCGTTTGGTGGTTGGATTGTACTGAGATCAGCTCAGTTCAGTCTAATTTTAAGTTGTCTAACATCCAAATATCTAACTCTCAATCTACTAAACTCATCTCAAATCAAAACCTTTTTACATGTAGACCCACGACATTTTTTAACTCAACACATCTTTATACGCGAGACTCACAACCTTTTTAAATTATCATAAACATAGCTAAACTCATTTTAACATCTAAATACATATAAACTCATCTTAAGTAAGTTCCAAAAAATAAAAAGTGGGTCCCACAAAACTTACTTTATCATCTCAACTTATTATTATTTATAAAGAGCTCAACTCATCTTAACTCAGCTCAATATCCCAACGCAGCCTAAGAAGGATTTCATTTACCGGAAATCTAGTAAAGATAGGGTCATACAAGGAGTCTGCACCAATCAGGGATGATCAATCAGAATTCTCCTCGACTCCGAATACCTCCATAAATAAGTCAATAATTAGAGAAATGCATCTACCCTATTGCAATATGAGAATCTTGTTTTCTTCTTCGTTTCTTTTTGTTCATTTTTTAACTTTTCCATCAACCAAGCATAGGATTAATACAGATCCTGCATCAACTCCAGAATGGAAGAGGAATTTCAAGGTGATACGAGCATGAGTTCGATCAAAGTGAGAAAGAAAATAATAAATGTCATTAACGAAAATACAGAAAGCAAATTCATGCGAAAAATACACACCAATGATACAATAATTACAGTTTAGAAATGCAAATTCACATAGCACCCGCGACTCAGAAATACATTCAATGGCATATCATGCAAAACACAATACTTCTCCCAATAAGCAGGAACTGATTGACAAAGATTACTCGCAGCCATTATATAAACAAACCCAATAGACAAAAATAGAAATGCAAAATCACAGTTTAAAACCTTCCCCAGAGAGAGTTACGAGAAAAGAAAAACAAAAAAGTAATCACAGATTAACCTCCTTAAACCAACCAGGAGAAAGATTCAGATATAAGAAACAGTCAAACTCACAGCAAAATTCAAGTCAAAGCACACAAACCAAGAAACACAAGTAGTAAAGTAATCAACTTTACATCACTCTTGGAAAATCTATGGCTTGAAATTGTGCAAGAGACTGAGAGAGACTTACCCAGAAGACTTGGAAAGGGTGACGGGTATGAGATAAGCAAACAAAGAAAGACCCCCTTTTAAGAGCTGTTAGTAAAAAGACCCCTTTCTGGAGGACTCAGAAAGGCATTAAAAAGGGTGAGCGAGAGAGAGAGCCAAAAATAAAAAGGTAACAGAGAGAGAAGAATCGAATAGGAAGAAAGGAAAGCGAGGGAATCTACTATGATCCATACGCTAATGCCTCAAGAGGCAAGAAGGAAGATAGTGTAGGGCTACAAGGGGTTATACGCTTAGATTGACTGAAGATTGAACACGTGTACGTGTTGCCCAGATTCTCTGCATGGTAACTTCTACTGTAAAGGTCTTCTGAAATCCAACCAGTTCCCAGTAGTTTAAACATGCATTAATTAACATATTAATCTTGGTTTGGAGAACTAATTTCCTCTTTACTTTTGCTGAAAAAAAAATTGATAATTTATTAATTACTAATACAAAACTTCATATGCATTTACAGTCATTTTTACTACACTTTATTAATATTAATATGATTGATTATCACATTTTTTAATATAAAATTCAGTATCCTAAATGAAGTTCAAAATATGAAATATACAATGGATTGCAATTGCTTTGCCAATACCAAAACTTAAAAAGAAACTCTTTTCTTGATCCAATAACCTCATATATTCCATCAAGTTTTTATCATTAGGTCAACACATGGTGTGATCATGATATATATTCTTCTTGCTTTTGTCCTGGCCGGTTGGAATAATGTCTGAAGGATTAAATTGATTTTACCCTACTCTTAAAATCTCATACTTTTATGATGATTATAATATTATTGATTAGGAGGGATCCCGCGTGGAATTAAGTTCTTTTGCTAACACCAGTGAGAAATAAGGATGGCACAGTGCTGATATAAAAGGTGAAAGGAGGAATAATAACTTTTTCTAAGCCACCAAACAGCTTTGGTTGGAGTGGGGACACATGTGGAACATCGTGATTCGTGGGGGCAAATTCTGGGTGCTCACATACGCAATCTTAGCGTAAATGTTCCGGATTAAAAGGTTTATTGTGACAGTGTATCTATTAAATTATTGTTATTATGTCTTTGATAATTAGATATATGGTTGGAACAGGTACCTAGCTAGGTCAAAGAAACCCAATCTAGACACTTCTTCAAGTTAGGTAAGTACTTAACAAATGCTACAAATTCAATGGATTCTCTCGTGCATGTGGCTATATTTCCTTGGTTATTTTTTGTTGAGTAATGTTAGAGGTATAGGATTTCTTGTATTTTTTGAGAAATCAAAATATTAAAAAAATATTTTTAAAAAAAGATAAAAATATGATAAGAAAAAAATAAAAATAAAAATAAAAAATACGAATAATTAAATTAGAGGATGTTTAAAAATAATATTTATATACGACATATGTGTAAAAGGTATATAAGACGTATATAAATAATAATTTTTTTATAGTAATGCCACATCATTTTACGTGCACTTTTAAAAAAAAAACAAAATGTGCACCATCATCAAAAGATTTGTCCCTATATAACTGTATAAATTGTTTTCCAAATATTAAAACTGCCATTTTGAACTATTACACACTTCAAATATCAATTATACATAAGCTTATAGTGGTATTAATAATGTCTTCTACCTCATATTTAACTATACCTATACTTCATTTCAAAAAAAAAAAAAAAACTATACCTATACTTAGGTTTTAGGTGCATGCGTGTAAGAAATTGTTCCATGAGTTATGTGACAATAATTGCTATATAAAATTTTTTTCAAAAAATATATATATATATATATTTCAAAACCAGTGATTGGCGTCCTAACGAGTGGCCCAGATGCAACTTCACCGATGGGCTTTTTAGTGATGCCCTAACCTTACAGTGGGCCTGACAGAATTCCAAAGCTGTACCTCAGGGCCTCACAAAATGAATCCAATCAATATCATGGAGCTTGTTGGATAAATCCTAAACCTGTCACATCCCCATTTAATTCTTCTTTATATCCACTCTTGTTAAGAATGGTGCATTTTGCAGTAGGAAATAATATGATTAAATTGATCTAGATCATGAAAAATAACAATCAAATATCATTCAATTAATTATAAGTTCATCAACAAAGGAATTGAGGTATGGCTCAATAAGGTTATTACTATCGTAAGAACTAGTACTACATTAGAGTCATGAATTTGAATCTTTTTAATAAATATTATTAAAGAGGAAAGTTGTGTTTGCCATACACATTCTCAAATCATTATTGATTGTTACATTCTCGGTAAAACTATAATAAGATTAAGTTCTATTATAATCACGTGATGATCAATAATATTAACTATCACGACATACACATCTCAATCCAATAACAAGTTATATCATAGTCACATTATTAAAGGATATATTTTGTTGCTCCTAATATATATATATATATAGTCTTAGAGTATACAAACGCCGTGCATTTTATCTAAAAAAATGGAATCCCAATATAAAAATAATAATAATAATTAATTAATTTTCTTATATGACTTCTGAATTTATTTGCTTTTATTTTTTAATAAAAGTGTACATTATTTACACACTCTATAACTATATATAATAATTTTTATTTAATATCTAAAATCTCACCTGCATTGAGAAAGAGTTAAACCTACTGATGGCTTTGGACAATAAATGTATGTCATGCTGTGACCCATAACCTACAAAAACGTGGGCACATTGATTATATGGCCTCTCCCATCTAATGTTTTGAAAAAGATCACTTCAACCAATTTATGTATCATCTCTTTTGTACATATCTTTCTTTTGGGTCCAAGACAAGACAATGTTCTAGGACCATAAATTTCAAATGCTGCGGCTACGCTCGAAGTGGCGGTGGACTTTTATCATGTCTACATGCGATAAAAACAAATCAACCTCTCACACAATATATATTTTTTAATTTTTATTATTTTATTATTTTAAAAATATTTAATATATAAATAATGAATAGAAAATTTTAATTAGTTTAAGAAGAACAAACTCAAAACTAAATTAAAAAACTAAAAAATATAGTATATAAGAGATTTGAGAGGTTGTGTAACATGACTCATAAAAAAAAGGATTTCAAAAAAATTAAGAATATTGATTAAGAAAATAATTATAAAAAAACAGTTATTGAAGCTGGATGTTGTACTAGACCCCATTTAAGATAAAAGCAATGTTACATACAGTTGTAAAATGTACAAAAGTTATATAATTATTTTGAAAAAGAGTAAAATTTACTATTAAAAAATAAACCTTTTTTTCATATAGATCTCATATCTATTCATTCTTTTCAAAACAATTTTGTAGTGCTTCAGCACTCACTATTACAACTATCATTTTTCTTCAATCTCATATGGTGGGTTTATCGCCAACAATTCTCTACATGCTCAAATAAATAGTAGAAATAATTAAATCTATATTTTTTAACAAATTAAACTTTTAGAATAATTAATGATTTCACATGGTATATATCAGAGCAAATGTCTTAAATTTGAATCTTAATTTTACAATTTATTTTATTTAATTAAATATTTCATATATTGAACTAACTTATTAAGGAGAGTCTATTCCCACACGTAAAGAAGAGTATTAAAATATAATATAAATAATTAAATTTACATATTCTTCCTCTATATGTAAGTATTTTGTAGACTATTTGACTTTGAAAACTCAACATATATATAAATAAATAAAAGAAGCTACAATATTGCTCAATAAATAACTCAACATCCATATACATGATAATAACATAAATTATATATAAAATACCTTTCTTAAATTCATCTCTTAATAAAGATGCAATGCATCATGAATTGTAACTTAATTTGTTGCCCGAATGGCAGAGCCAACTCTTAAGTTAGGTACAGTTGACTCTGTAGATTACGTTTTAGACAAGTTAAAAACAAAAAAAAAAAACACAAAAGAAAAGAAAAGTCTGCAACTTACGTTATGATCTTATTATAGAGAAACACGAAAGAGTTTAACTGCCATGGGAAGTTATTAGCTGAAGCTAGCCCACCAACTGTCAAGTTACGTTTCGTTTTCTGCATTAGTTAGAAATGTTAGGGGAAGGAATTAATTAAAGGTGGTGAGCACGAAAAAGGAGGATTTGGACGTCAGGTCTCTTTGCATGATGCATGCTGATGCATGCTGCTGTTGCATTAATTTTTATATTATTAATTGTTTTAATTTCTTTCTTTTGAGGTTAATGTGTCGTTTTGCTCTTCCAACTCACCTTTTTCTAACGGCCATTGTTGGGGTTCGTACACACTTAGAGCTGCTTCATCGATCTAAGCAAGAATCATTACACGTAACCGTCTTTCTCGCCTCAAGAAAGAAACCACATTCATATATGCAACAGTTTCTTAAATGATTAAGAGTGCTACAGCTATATAGAATTTTATAAATTTTTAAAAGAATTTTATAAATTTTTTTTATAAATTGGTGTAATATTTATAGCATATTATCTTTTTTTTTTTTTTTTTTTTTATTTTTTCTATACTAGAATATGAATAGTCTTTTGCCAGTTGGATCTTTCTACGTAACATTTCCTTTATTCATCAACACGCTTGCTTTCTCTTGCTTTCTCTCTCGTGCGTGACTGATCTCTGGCTCTATTTTCACCATTTTCACTTTGTAAATACGTGAGTTATCATCACTACATTTTACTTTACATTTCGTTTCTTTATGTTGTTTTTTTTTTTTCTTTAATTTGTCTTCTTTAAGTGTGGTTGTAGTCGCCCCTTGACTACTACGCTCTCAATCATAGCTTCATTATTAATGTGTGAAATTAATCATCCCTTAATTGTTAAAGAGAGAGTCATGTATACAAGAAAAAAAAAATCTATAGTTGGGGAGGGGAAACAAGGATAGGGATAGGGACAGGGATGGGGACGGGGACGGGGATGGGGGGGGAGAGAGAGAGAGAGCGCAAGGGAGAGGAGAGTAATTGAAGAAGAAAATTGATAGGGAGAATAGCAAATGAAAAAATGACATGTCATTGTATGGGATTTGTGTGTAGAATTTATGTATGGCTCTAGTGTTTTTCAATGATTAATGCTCATGCAAGTAAATTTATCGATTATTTTTTGTATCCTATTAGTTATTTTTATATCTTTTATTAAAAAAAAATCTAAATACAAATAATTTTACACACTCATACACACATACTTAATCATAAAAATAAAAGATATGAAGGGAGCTAATAAGAATCTATTAATGCACAAATTAGTCTACAAATCTAGTACTTGTATATTGTGATATTACTCTTATTTTAAATGTAAGTATTTTATTAAAGTCTATCTTTTTACCTCAATATTAATGTGCATATGGGTGCACAAAGTTACTTGTATTTAGAATTTTTCTCCTTAAATTATATTAATATATATATATATATGTATATATATTGTTTTTTCCTGATATTAGGCAGAGATTTGGGTATGCCCCCAAAAGTAGTGTCGTTTTTTCAGGTTTAAATCAATCATCATGTGAAAGTATTGTGGTTGGGTGAAATCCAATTAAAGCTATGAGAATTAATTTGTGTAAAATTTGCATTTCTTTTTATTGCTCTCGATCGATCCTATATATATATGTTGATGGAGTAACCTCTTGGCTAAAAAGTGTGTTGGTGGGTGCAATGCACGCTTTAACTAGAAGGGACGAGAGAACCCACATTAATGGAGTTAATTTAGGGTTACAAATTGCTGCAAGATTTCTTGCAAAGAACTAAATCAAACATTTAATTTGATTCTTAATTTGGTGGGGCACATCATGAATAATAGTGTATGTCAAAAGTTTTGGGGCTGACCAGCCAGTATATACAATTTGTTTATGATACATGAATATATATTGAGAGTTGCCAATCTTTCACCGAACCTGATCGACTCGTTAAATTTCAAGTCTCAATATATAAGTATTGGTTTTATTTACGATAAATTACTTTTAATAAAATGATTATTTTTCGTTAAAATGAATATATTTTTATCGTAAATAGTCATTTTTTATTATAAATAATTAGTTATAAATGTCTTTTTTGTCTTATAGTAGTTTATTGTAAGATTCACTTTATTTATTGATTTCTCTCGGCCACTCTAAAGCTCTATTTGAATATAAATATTTTAGATAATCTGTAAATAACAGCGAAAATAACATTAGATAGCTAGAATTCAGAAAGAAATTTTAAATAAAAGTTGAGATGGACGACTCATGCATGCCAATGAAATGTGAGAGATGCATGCAGTGCTTAGAGGAGGGAGGGAGGGAGGTTCCTGCTACTCCAAAGATTTTATTGGCTGTATTGTCCGTGATGAAAAGGCAAGTCGTTGATATGATGGCCGTATGTAAAGGCCAAAATTATTGGAACCCCACAATATATGATGATAAGCTATATATGGTCTATTTTATTATTATTATTATTATTATTATTATAAAAATCCGGAACGTCCATAGATTAATTTATTTTATAAGGCCCTGCGTCATTCAATATATCTCATGATATCAAAATTGATACGTTTGTCTGAATTGTACTCTTGGTAGGACCATGGGTCCATGATCCGTACGAACAACTAATTCCATGCTTGAATAAAAGATATATAACTACTGTAAGAAATACAATGATCAGAACATTCCCGTTAATTATTTCATAAAATCATCATGATCATGCGCACTTCCATATGATCTTACATATGATCACTGTTATTGCATCGTGTACTTGTATGCGAAACCGGCCCTTATAGTAAAATATTACATAAATATTACTTAATTACTTTAAAAAAATAAATAAATATGGAAATCATTAAAAAATAATTTTTAATAATAAATCTTATTATTTTTTTAAATTATATACTTCACAATTATACGTAATATTAATATAACAAATTAAGATCGTAAATAAAACATGAAGTTAGTTTGGAAGAGATATACTTATTCAAAAGTAATATTAGTGGATATAGTAGCCATCGAAAATGCCGCACGGTTAGCTCCTATTTATTTATTGAAAAATGTTAATATATCATCTCATTTTGATACTTTAATTTGATATTTCATATATTTTAATTTTTTAAAATTTTTCTTTTTGCTAAATAATTAAAGAAATAATTATTAGTTTATTGTTATTATTTATTATTATTTTTTAAATGTTTTAATATGATAAAAAAATAGAAAAAAAAAATAAAAGGTAAAATTTTGCCTAGAATCAAAATGAGCGATGCTATTTAGGCAGTAGAATAGTACTGTTCTTACTTTTTTTTTATTTGAAAAAATGTGTAGTATTTTTACAGTCTATGATTATGAATTATTTTCACAACAAAAATAATTGAATTTTGTAGTATTATTGGGCAGAAGCATATATGCATGAACCTATAAATTTAACGTACAAGTATTGCACACGACCATATATGTCATTAATTCTGTTAGTGTATATGTGTTATGAATTATTGATCTATCCGCCATCACCTCATGTCCTACCAATAATTTTATGAATGACTCCACTACTATTATTTTTAAATCTTACATAATGATTTGTATAGTAACTTGCATATAAATTTTAAGGCCTATAAATATGGACTTTATTTGTTATAAAATTCATAAGAAAATATATAAAATGAAAAAAGTTTCAGTTCTTGAGAGTTCTTAAGAGTTCTTTTTATATTTCTCTCTTGCAATAGTAGTAGTTTCCTTTTTAGTTTTATAACACGTTATTGGCACGAGATTCTACCGATACTGAAGCTAGTGATTTTCAGTATAATAGTAAGTTTTTCAATATATTATTTGCAATCCTCAAGATAAATATTAAAGGTAATATTATTGAATATTACTTGATAAAATTCTACTTTTATTCTCATGATTATGTAAATATATTTCTTAAATCTACATATTTATTTTTGTGATTTATATATATATAATGTCAAATATTAAGATTTATTACTATTGACATTTCTAAAAAAAAGTTATTTATTTAGAATCCTTGATGAGATTGTTGAACTCAAGGTTTCAGAATTTTGATGATAACAAATGAATTCAAAGAATAAAGGAGTCTCAAGTTCAAGTTGTCCACACAATAGAATCAAGCACATCAAGGAACCAAGCATGAGCAAGAAGGGAACAAGTTCACATTAAAATTATAGAGTAATGTTGTAAATCTCTTAAAAATTCGAAATTAGGATTAAGGCTCAAAATTAATATTTTATCATAAAACATTAAAATACATTTTCCACATGTGCATGAATATTTTGAAAATTAAATTTGAAAATTTTGAAAGATGATTGATTGTCATCTTTCACATGTGCATGACATGATTAAAGGTTTGAACTTTGAAAATATTAAGATGATTGATTGTCATCTTTCACATGTGCATATTTTATTTGAATATTTTCAAAAGTGGTGGATGATTTTCTATCTTTATTTGAAAATTTTAAAAAGTAAAGTGTGTTCCTTTTGTCATATGCATAAAGTAAAAGATTAGGTTTGAAATTTTTGAAAAGTAAAGTGTGCTCCTTTTGTCACATGCAAAAAGTAAAAAGATTAGATTTGAAATTTTTGAAAAGTGAATGATGATGTCTTTGACATGTGAATCTTTTTAAATTTGAATATGAAGTCTCATATGCCTATAAATAGATCATTTGAGAGCTTCACATTCACAACATCAAGAGCATACAACATTCATTCAAAGCTTTCATTCTCTCTTCTCTAAGCATTGAGCCTTAACCCTTGTTCATTTTAAGAGATATAGTTTGCGCTGTATTGTTTTTATTTCACTCATTGAGGAGTGTTTTCTGATAGCCTACCCACTATCAATTCTTGTATCAGTAAAAAGGTGTGTATAACCCTTGTGTGTGTAGAAGGTGTTCTACACGGGGAATAGTTAAATCACCAAGTGTGAGGTGATTAGAAGTGTAGAGGGTGTTCTACACGGATTCTTTGGAGCGGTGCTGCTCAAAAGTGTAATAGGTTTCTATCTCCACCTGAAAGAAATTGAATAGTGAATTCGGGGATCCTCAAGGGGTAGCTTGAGGCGAGGACGTAGGCAGTGGGGCCGAACCTCGTTAACATACTGAGTTTGCTTCTCTCTTACCCTTACTCTTTATATTTATTGTTGTTTTATATTTTGTTTATATTTTATATTATATATTTGATTTATAATTGTTATTTTTTTTAAATACAACTCAATTCACCGCCCCTCTTGTGTTAGTCATCTGGGCAACAGAGATCTATTTGAATATGATGAAATTGAGAGATACAATTAAAGAAGAAAATCATATGTCCCTGCAAGACTGTGCTATGTATCTCATAGTGAAAAATCATCTTACTGTGTGAAATGAATTAAGGGAGAGAAATGAGCACCAGAAGATGTAATCCGCTCAAAAGATCATTATGATTTATTGCACCTGAAGTTGCAAGATTTTAAGAGTGGTATTGAATATTCGGCACTCTTTAAAATCAGTTCAATATTAAAATTATATGGTGAAAAAATCATCGATGATGATATGTAAGAGAAGACTTATACCACATTTCATGCTTGAATATGCTTCTGCATCAGCAGTATCGAGAAAGAAAGTTCATGAAATATTCTGAACTTATATCATGTCTTCTAGTAGCTAAGCAGAATAATGTGCTCTTATTGAAAAACCACCAGTCACGCCCTACTGGTTCAATATCATTCCAAGAAGTGAATGATACTAAATTTACATCATTCCTAAAAGTGAATGGTGCATCATTTCGAAGGAATCAGTAGCGTAGACGTGGTAAGAGAAATTATAGAAATGTTGGTCCCAAAAGTGACAACATTAAAAGGGATAATAAAATACCGTATCATCAGAAGTGATCCAACTCAGAGAAGGGTAAAAGCCCTCAGAATAATTTTTCATAGAAAGATGAAAATGTTTGTCATAGATGTTGTATGACTGAACAGTGGTCATGTACCTGTTATATGGCCAAACACTTAATTTACTTATTCTAAGCTTTTATACATTATAGTAAAGTTTTATCATATTTTGAAATAACAAAAAGTCGGTGCCTGAAGCACAACAAGAAATTACTTGGTATAATAAAACTATGTCTAAATTTGATCATCTTACAAATAAATGTGAACCAGAAGTTTAGAGGATTATCTATTTGTATTGCAAATCAGTTACATGATATATTTACTGACACTAAAAGTGTTGTAAAATTATATATTACTGCTGTTAATACTTAAGCAAGAATTGAAATCCCTAAAAGACGAGTTGATAAAATAGAAATAGATGAGTCTAAAATATGCCTGAAGTGTTGAAGACTTATTGGTGCAAAAGAGAAAAAAAACGGTACTCTTGAAGAGACCGTACTTTCTATATAAATATAATCCTCCTGAAAAGGAAACCTCCTGAAGAGGAAACTATTGAAGAGTATAAATCCTCCTGAAGAGATAACTTCATGAAGAAGAAACTCCTAAAGAGTAAAAATCTTCTGAAGAGGTGTTTCATAAAAATTTTTCCTTGGAAATGAACAAGTACCTGAAATAATGAGATCTTAATATATTTCATGAATGCTGGAGAAATTATGGATAGAAATACAATTATAGTCGACAACATATTTTCATATAAGATAATACTTAATATTACTAGAAGTAATGAAAAAAGTGAACTAAAAACCATCTAAAAATGTTGATGTAGAAATTATTGGACAAAATGAAAAGCAGTTATTAAAGCTGAATTAAACTCGCTAGCAAAACGAGAGGTATTTGGACCTGTTGTCCAAACAGCAAAAGGTGTAATGCCTATGAGATATAAATGAATATTTATATGAAAGCGTAATGAGAAAAATGAAATTATGCGGTACAAAACACGATTTGTCGCACAAGATTTCCTGTAGAAACCCGAGAGTAGTTATAAGGAAACATATTTCCTTGTTATGAATGCAATCACATTCATATTTTTAATCAGTTTGGTTATTACAAAAGGATTAGATATGCAATTGATGAATGTGGTCACTGCATATTTATAAGGATCATTAGATCATTACATATATAAAGATATACAATATTTGAAACATCTAATCCAAGTACATTTAGAAGTATGTACTTTATAAAATTTCAAAAATCTTTATGTGGGTTAAAACAATCCGAACGTATGTGGTATAATTAAATCAGCGAGTATTTATTGAAAGAAAAATTTGAGAATAATCCCAAATGTCCATGTGTTTTATTAGAACCCGCATTTGCCATTATTGCAATTTACATTGATGATTTACTTTGTTAGAAATCCTGAAGAGATTACAAGGGCCGCTATAAATCAAGGAATATATTTTAAAAAGAAAGATTTTATTATTCAATTGATAGATGAGTTACAAGAATTTGAGACTTCTAGCCTCATCTCTCAAATGCATTTGCTCTTCATAAAACAACATGACATCCTTATCTAAAAGATTAGGCAATCGAAATGAAAAGACAAGTAAGGATTTTAAATCTTTATTCTCTTACTTTAAGTCTACTATTTTTTTGTCAGACTCTTGAAGAGTCGTTGAAGTACGGAAACCTTCTCGTTAAGCTCCTCAATCTCACAATTTTTGGATTGTAATCAATTGAAAAACTCGACAATAGAGGAGGAGTATCGGATGCCGAGAGTCACCAGCTCATAAACAGCTTCACGATCTAACTTATTAGCCAAACCATTCGCTTGCTGCAATATGACACCTGCGGAAGATGCATGAACAACTTGTAATTGAGGTGAAAGATACCTCATATGTTAATCGTGAGAAATATTGAAAGGAAATTGATGAGCCATTGAAAATTTGTAGAATAAGAATGCAAATACAGATGAATTATAGATATGAAAAGAAGATTTGATGCGTACTAAACAAAATTAAAGATGGTTCTTATAAAAATAAAAATAAGAACAAGACGAATCATCATCTCTTCAAATCTCACTTTACAAGATATGCTATAGCATAATTTCAAAAGCCAGCAAGATTAATTACAGCTATCCCTATTTTCTTGTCAATGCTGAACCTCTGCCGTTAGCTGCTGTTGTTGACTTTGTATTTGAGCTCTCTCTCGTTCCAGCTCTTCTATTCGTGTTTTCAGGTCACAAGAATACCAGTCTACAAATTTCTTCAGCTCCTTGTTTTCTTGTCTTAAATTTTTATTTTTTCTATCTTTAGTTGCAAGTGTTTGATACAACTCAGATATTTGATTTTTAAGATAATTAACCTCACTCGTTCTTGCTAGTAGCCTCTGAGACATAGTTGTAAGAGAGACAGCATATTGAGCACTGAAAGTTCTTGATGCTGCAACAATTTCAAGATCATATTTACTAGAAAGATATATCTCTGCTCCTATCATGGTGTTTACAGCCTCATGAGAAAATATGAGTGGTTGAGGTATAAAATGTTAATGATTCAAATCTAGGACATTAGAATTTTTATCGGACATAATATCATTCTAGATGAATAACAACTGAATTTATGAAAAATGTGAGATCTTTTTGTTAGAGTAAGCCGATGGTAAAATTGTTATATTTAAATAACAACCCGAAACTTTCAAATCTCTTCAAGATCTTGTTTGTCAACAATGTCAAGTGGATTTGATTTTCCGACAAACCGATAATATTATACCTTAAGCTTTTACAGCTTTTATCATACATGGATGGTTTCCAATACTATTTTCGCTGTATATAAACAAGTTCTCGTTAATAGCGCCGAATGAGGGGAAGAAAATTTTAGATAAAAATATTATCACGTTCTCTCTAATGTACTATTTAGATGGAAATCATGTTTGAATTCTTAACCTGTTATATATGCTGAAATCATGTTTGTTTATTACTTGAAAAACTGACACATATTCTCAGGGGAGTTTAAGTATTATTACAGGTTTCAGATTTCTACTAAGTCTGTCAAGCGCCTTATATGTGGGGTTCTCTCTACCTTGTCTGACACATTTTAAACCCATAAGGCCCTGAAGTGCCAAATAGGACAATATCAGATAAGGATATGGAACTGCATGTATCTGTCAAATCTTCCAATCACTTAGAGATTATTGGAATTCATGAAGCAAGTAGAAAGTGTATTTGGCTGAGATCAATAACTAAACATATCTAAGAAACGTGTGGTTTTTCACGATCAATGATAGCCCAACAATTTTATATGAAGATAATACTGCTTATATCACTCAAATCAGAGGAAAATATATCAAAAATGATAGAACTAAACATATTTCACCTAAATTTTTTTATACTCACGAACTCCAAGAGAAATGTGAAATTGATGTCAAGCAGATACGATCAAGTGATAATCTGACAAATTTATTCACGAGGCATTACCAATTGTAACATTCAAGAAGATTGTGTATAATATTATAATGCAAAAACTCAAAGATCTATCGTCATGCATTTTTCAGGGGGAGTAAATGTCCTGAAGACTTGTGTTAATTGTTCTCTTTTTCCTTCTCTAAGGTTTTGTCCCACTAGGTTTTCCTTTGTAAGGTTTTAATGAGGCAATCTTAAAACACTTGTAGATATATAAGAAGACTGTACTCTTTTTCCTTCGCTATTGATTTTTCTTCCTACTGGATTTTTCCTTGGCAATGTTTTAACGAGACTGATTCTTTATAGGTGATCATTCAAGGGGGAGTATTATGAATTATTGATCTATCGGCCGCCACCTCATGTCCTACCAATAATTTTGTGAATGACTACACCACTATTATTTTTAAATCTTACATAATAACTTGCATAGTAATTTCAATGCCTATAAATATGAGTTTCATTTGTTATAAAATTCATAAGAAAATATATAGAATGAAGAAAGTTTTAATTCTTGAGAGTTTTATATTTCCCTCTTGTAATAATAATAGTTTTTTTTTTTTAATTTTATAACAATATAGATTTAAATGAGATATTTATGCCTAATTGACACATGAAAACCTCCGTACTTTAAGCCACCGACAGTAGGGCATGTACCATGATGTTAACGGTGCAATATGTAACCCCACTAGCAAATTAATAAACTATATAATAAAATATTCCTAACGGGACTAGTCATGGGGAAGGTAGTGAACCAGGGCACATGCATGAGCAGTCGAATCCATCCTACGTGGAGCCCATGACTTTAATACAGAAGTATTAAATTACGAGCAATATTGCTAGCTAGGTACGTGCAAGTTTTGCGTAGATTCTAACTAATTTGTAAAAAGAAGAAATAATATTTATAATTATGGAATGCATTTGTTGAGTAAATATAAAATTTGTATGGAAAAAACAAAAAAATTAATAGTAAATTTACTTTTTTTAAAAGAATTATGTCAAATTTAATAAAAAAAAGTAAAAATTTCACATTTTTAGATTGAAACAAACATTACAAGGTTTGTATATTTAAGGTTTATAAAATAATTATTCCTAAATTATTAATTTTATTTTTACAACAAAGCATTGTAATTTAGATTGAAAGTAATGGACACATAAAAAAAAATAAGAGAAATAAATCCCAAGTTATTTTTTCCATTTTCTTTCCCCTGCCTCTGCAGGAGTGCCTCTTATGTGTTTCTTTTGGCCTAGACCTCCTGCAGATAGAAAATTAGAGTCTCATTATAGCATTTTCATTGGATTAATTATATGTTAAATCCAATATACTTTTATATTAAGAGTTTAAATAAGCCTATGTTAAAATATTTAAATGTCAAAATTTAAACTTAGTATTACAGTAAAACCAAACAAAATTTTAAATTTAGAAGATTCTAGTTAATAAATAAACTCTTATTTTATTAGTTTCTCTTTTTTTTCTTCTTTATTACATAGAATATGATTATTAATTAATTTTTTATTAGTTTCTCTCTCACTTGCCAAACTTTTATTAATAATTTAATTTAATTAGAACATGATTATTAATTAATTTTTTAAACTCATAATTTAATTAAAATATGATTATTAATTAACATATATTAAGAATAAAAAAAATGATAAGATAAAATAAATTAATAATTACAAATAATAAATAAATTTTTAATTATTATTATTATATATATTTATAAATGGATAATATAATATGAAAATTTAATGTGAATAATCAAAGTCAAATTATTATTATATTATTTTATTGTTATATAATAAAGAAATAACTATTCTAATATAGAAATTTATGTAAATAGAATGGTCAAAAACTAACAAATTTATGTAAAGAGTGCTAGACCTCACCCAATTCCGTCACCACAATAGTTGCCAATAGACCTAACAAATTAAGGTCTCGTTTGTATTTGCAACTCAGCCCAACTCATCTCAACTCATCTTTATTTCATCATTATATTTTTATAATTTTTTATATAAAACACAAATTTCTATACATATTTTTTAAATTTTAATACACTTTTTTTAAATTCTAATATATTTTTTTCAAATATCAAAATAATAATAATATTAAAAAATAAATTAAATTCATCTCAACTCATCTCACCTCTAAATTCTAACGAGGCTAAAGCTCTTGCCAACTCCAAGTAAAAATCCAAGCGAGAAGAGGTGCAATATTATTTTTTTTGTTTTAGGGGTGTATTTGCCTATTTGATTCTCTTTGATCTGATTTTGAACAAATTTTAAAATTGATGTAGTATCGATTCTTGATACCGGACTAGATTTGATGGTTTTTAAAATGTTTTAGACCGAATTGGTTCAAAACCATACCCATTTTTCGATTGATTTTTATAGCCTTTCTCTATTTTTAGTTTTGTGATTTTCTATGATTTTTTATAGTGGGTCAGCTGGTTTTAATTTCGTAACGTTTCTTGTAATTTCTAGGTTGGTTGGGTATACTGCAGCTAGTGAATAGAAAAAAGTACAAGGAACGGAACGACGAAGTTCTAACAACAGACAAGGTTGGATTTCGAGAAGGTTATGTTTGGATGTTAAGAGTATTTGAGAGTGATTGTAAATAATAGTAAAAAGTAATAATAAAATATTAAATAATATAAAAATAATGAATAATAATAAAAATAGATGAAAAATAATAATAAAGAAGTAAATAGTAATAAAAAGTGTTTAAAAATATATACGAATTTTTTAAAATCAAAACTAACTTAAGACTTTGTTTGTTTTGAAATGTGAGATAAAGATAAGATTAATTGAGATAAAAATTAAAAATAAAATAAAATATTATTAGAATATATTAATTTTTTAATATTAATTTTATTTAAAAACAAAAATTGAATTGTTTGTTTAATTTTGTATAAAAATTTAATAAATTTCTAATAATTAGATAAAATAAATATTTGAAAAAGCATGGAAAAGGTAAATGAGTTTTGAAAATAAAAACTAATTAAAAAGCATAGAAAATTCGGTAAGAAATAGGTATTCAAAGAAAAAATTAAAAAAAGAAAAGAAAAGAGAGAATAATATATTAAAATGGAAGAACATGAGTTTTCGTTGTTTGATGGTGATCATGCTAAAAATGAATAAAAAAAGGAAATAGTTATAGCACCGACACCCTTGAGTTTAAATTCAAACTCAAGTCCGAAACTTTGAGTTTAAATTCAAACGGAATCTATATTAGCTCCTTTTCTCTATAATAGTTCCAACCAATTATTTCGGATAATAAAAAATAAAAAATAAAAAATCAACGTTTATGTCTCATTGCCTCCTTCCGGACCACAAGTTTGAAATCAAAGCCTACTACATTTTTTCTATTTTTGTATGAAAAATTGATATATTAATTAAGATATCCATTGTCTCATGACGTATATATCTGTATTTAATTTGATTACAATACTTTTTTGTTTTTTAAAAAAGAAAAAGAAAGAAACTATTCTTATCCGAATAAATCAGCTAAATAAAAGTACTACGTGTCATTTATCCTATAATCCTATTGGACATGAACTAAAAAAAAAAATTATTATTATTATTTAATTATGACTAAATAATTATTTATAATTAATTTTAATTATAAATAATTATTTAATTATAATTAAATGATCATAAATAAATAATTTTTTTATAATAACGTACGCACAATTGTATTTTATCTTTTTAAATTCGATTAACCAAAAATCATAATTTAAAAAAAAAATTAATAAAATGTACTAAAAGAATAGACGTGACTTGGGCATTATTTTCTATAAAAAAATATATTGTAAATTAACTTCTTTTTTGTGTAGTACTAAACCTTGGTTTGGATTTGAAAATGCTTAATTTCATTCTTATAATTTTATTAAATTTTTATATAAAAGATGATAAATAATTTAATTTTTATAAATTTTAAAATAATAATAATAATAATAAAACAACATTTTATTGAATTTTCATAATTTTTTATCTGATCTTTTAATTTAAACTAGACGTATTTACTACTGTCCCCTAAAGGTGAGCACGTGGCAGTCAGATTGTGGTGCACGTGTTGGGGTAGGTAAAGATTAATGAGTGGGATTCACAAGCACGAAAATTGCCACGTGTCAGAGATCTGATCGGGAAATCACGTGAACGCAATATGAAACACAACCAAAGGGGCGTGGTACGTTTAAGGTGGGGTGCACTCACGGGGCACATTCAATCCATTCCACCGACCAAACTCTACAATTATTGCCGTTGTAAATTTTAGAGTATTGGTATTGGAATAATTAATTTTTTTAAAAAATATATATAAATTTGTATATATTAAAAAAAAAATTATCATATTTAATTAAAAATGATAAAAGAAAATTAGAAAAGAAAATAAACATATTTTTTGTTGTCAAAAATAAATAGTAATCCTTCAAAAATAAGAAATTTTAAAGAATTATTATTTAATTTTGAAAATAAAAAATGTTTTATTCCCTTCTCTCACTTTTTTTTCTTCATTTTTAATTAAATATAATAATTTTTTTTATATGTGTATAAACTTATACTTTTTGAAAGAAAATCTTGACTAATCTAATTACAGTACTCTTAAAATAAAAAATCTATCTATGCTTGAATACTTATTTTCTTCTAATTTTTTAATACGGAGAAAAGTCTTAGTCGAAAGGATTTGTATTTCTTATAATTAATCATTAGATTTTGTGAGGAAAGAGAATGATACGTAAATTGGCCCAACTTGATTAGATAATTAGATAAGATAAGAATAAATATTTTGTTAAAAATTGAATTATTTATTATATTTTATATGAGAGTTCTAAAAAATTATAATGATTATATGAAATGAGATAAGATAGTTTCATTTTGTATATTACACAACATTTCATTTATACATTTTTGAATAAATTACTCTAATAATTTTGAATACTTTAAGTATTTTGAGATTCATTTTATATGTTTTCCTCTTTTCAATATTAGGTTTTAAAGTTTGATCAAGAATTCTGAAAAATCTCTATATACAAAGAATGTTATAATGTTACTAAAACAAATCATTAATACAGCAAATATGTATTACTTCGAAGTTGCAATCCTCTTTGCCTCCCTTATGCAACAATTGAAAATTTATATATGGTTTATTAATTATGTAATATTACGTCAACAAATAAAATAAAATAAAATGATGAAGCTGAAAATGATAATAAAATACATTTTTCCTTAATGAAAATACAACAAATGAAATTGAAGAAAAAATCTATTTATTATCTATTTTCTCATTATTTAAAAAGATATTAAATAATATATTCATAAGTAAAATATAATAAATAGTCTCCAATTATCTAATCTGAAATAATGAATAGTAGCATTACTCGAATTTGAAATAATAAATAGGTCAAATTATTAAGGGAATAAAATATTAAAATATAATATTTGCAGTTCTATTTTGTGCAAGTATCGTGCATTTTTTGTTTAAAAACATGGATAAATATGATATTTGCGTGAAACAATCAAATTTTAATAATAAATTTTACTTATTTTTAAAGAAAATACATAAGTGATTTGTATAAATTAAGATTCTATCTAACATTATTATATAAGAGACAAAGATGACTAAAACTACTTAACTTAAAACAATCTTAATGCATGCATGTTGCTAGTCTTTAGTTTTTGCCACAAGCAAACGCATGAAGTGCCATGACAATATAAGTAGCGTTTTGTACGTGATTTGCGTGACGGCCGGGCAATGTCTTAAAAATAAATTACGTGCACGACTCACTAGTGATTAATTTATCATAATTCTCTGAAGGCATCAAGTCATAATTTATAATTATGAATAAATTTATACATCATTTATTTATTATTTATTTATTATTTTATGATGTGATATTAGATGATAAGTTAATAAATAAAATATAATAAATAATCTCTAATTATCTAATATCACATCATAAAATAATAAAATAATAATAAATAACATTACTCTATAACTATAAATAAAGAGTCATCTAAGCCCTAGAGAGAGAGAACATGAATTGAGTTCCTGTAGATAATTGGAAGTAGATCGTGATTATATGATCATTATAAGTTGCATATTTTAAGCCCAGTTTGTTTTTAAAAATGAAATAAAATGAAAATAAGAAAAAAAAAAGAATAAAATATTATTATAATATATTCTTTTAAAAAATTGGTTTTAAAATTTGAAAAAATTGATTTTTTATTATATTTTATATAAAAATTTTAAAAAATATAATAATAAATTTGATATTTTAATTTTATCTCTTAAAACAAACCAGCCCTAAATAAATTATTAGATAATCTCGAATTAAGTAATATTTTTTAATTGATCATAAAAGGTCATATCATTAAAATAATTACTTCATAACTTTTTAATTTTAAATGATATGATATCTATAATAGGATGAGAGTACCATATTTGTCGAGATCCGTTAAAAAATTTCATTCATTCACGCATCTTTTTGTACGCACAAATAATGCTTTTAATTACGGTTGTATTTTTCAGCTCTAATTTTATTTTGAAAAATAATATTTATAATTGTAAAATACGCAAATTTTGTGAAACATATTTAAAATAAGTGAATAAATACAAAATTCATATAAAAACTTAATATTTTTTAAAAAATATCACTCTTTTTCAAAATAATTATGTGGCGTTTATCTACGATTATATATTTTTTTATTTTTTTTATTTTTGGTCACAAAAGACAATTTTAGGAGCTAATTAGCCTAGAAAGTTGGTGCTAAAGATGTTTAAATAATAATAATAATAAAAGTTATAGCTAGTTGGCATATATCTTGAGAGGTTCCAAGTACTGATCATATATAATGGTTTATGGACCGGTTTATGGACCAACCATGTATATAATGCTAAATATCTAAGCAAAGTTGTCAAGTTGTACATAGTAAAATGGTTAATTAATCTCTCAACTACTTAATAGTAATAATAAAAGAAAATTAGATAGACCATATCAAACAGTTCTTGCAAAAATAAAGATAAAAATGTAAAAAAAAAACCTTAAAACGCCGCACTCTATAGAATTATAAGGTAAAATGAACGCATTCTATTGGTCCCTCCCTGGCCCATGAGAAATCTCAGTCTTACGATTATCGGATGCATTAAATAAATAAATAAATAGATGGGATTCTTTTTTATTAATGGGAAGTCTTTTTTATGAACCTATCTCAATGGTTGAGAATTTGTAGAGGATTTTATTTTATTTTTTTAATTTTTTTTTTGTCAAGGAGAATTGTTTATATTTATTCTTTTTTTTTTTTTTTGCTCTCAATTTATTCCTGGGTTTTAAGTTAAGTTAATGAATTTTACCTACCATTATCAAAATCCATGGATATTTATTGTATTGATTTGGCCCAACATTTTGTCTTTTAGGAATAAGATCTTTTCAATTTCCCTTAAAATAGAAATTATTTATTTAAAAAATTGGATATTTAATTGTTTCACTTGTAAATCTAATTCTTCCTATAAATACATTGATAAAAATTATTAATATTTAGCATTAAATGAATATTAAATATTTAAAAGATATTGAATAATTATAAGGATATTTATAAGGATAATGACATTGAATCTCATTGAATAATTATCTAAAATTTTAAGATATACAAATCTCAGTTCTCTAATGTTCTGTATTATGAAGATAGATTATAAGAAAAATGAATATTAAATTTTATATTCGTTTTTATAATGAGAAATTAAATAATTATTACTTGAAAAAAAAAAGAAAAAGGTGATGAACACGGATCTATTGGCCGAAAGCTATAAACTGACTAATTAAAGCAACGGTGATGATATATTAATCCGAAAGAGATCTTTCGGAGTTAAAATGGAACGGAGTGTAAACTAAAGATCCCCTCTCCCCTACCTCTCTCTTTCGTTGTCTGGTGCGCGAGCTTGAAAAGCAAACCAACTTGAATGTTAAGAACCAAACTCATCAAAGTGCACAAATATTTATGACTGTGATCATCGGCAGCAAAACGACGAGGTGGTCGGAATTGGGCCCGGAAAATTACGGCGTTTGAAGAAGAAACACCTGATGAAAATGCTGCAAACAGGCTTAGCAGCGGAAGCCCAGGCTTCGGGCTACTCTGGTGGCCGGACGGTAGTCGTGGGGGTGAAACTGGACTCGCCGAGCAGAGAGCTGCTGACGTGGGCTCTTGTCAAGGTGGCTCAGCCTGGTGACCTTGTCGTTGCTCTACACGTCCTTGGGAAGAATGGTAAAGGAAAATGAAAAACGTCCTGTTTCATGGTTTTTTTTGTTTTTTGTTTTATCGTTTCGTTGAATTTATAGTTTTTTTCTTTTTTTTGAGTTGGTATGTGGGAATAACTGGTTTTGGTTCAATTTGATAAAATGTGTAGAAATTGTGGATCGAGATGGGAAGTCGTCTCTGCTTTCGCTCGTCAAAGCCTTTGACTCTGTTCTTGCTGTCTATGAAGGTTTCTGCAATCTGAAACAGGTAGGGTTTATTGCGAATTTTTAAGCTTGAAACTCGATAATTTTTTCTGAGTTTAGTTTTTCTTCCATAGAAAGTTTTCTACTTTACTTACTCTGTTTTTTGTTTAGTGAGAAAACCGAGCATATTTTCTCGTATATTTTCTATTTAGTCCTCATTCTGGACAAAGACATAAATTGCAGTTATCAACCTGAAAGCGTATAGTTTAATGAGTGGAGATTGGTGGTAATGCTGCAGGTGGATCTCAAGCTTAAGATTTGCAGAGGTACATCGGCTCGAAAAATTTTAGTTCGGGAAGCAAAATCCTATTCTGCTACTGAGATTATTGTCGGAACAGCTCGGAACCACCATAAAATCCGGTCATCAACCTCGGTGGCTAAGTACTGTGCTAGAAAATTGTCCAAGGATTGTTGTGTTCTTGCTGTTAATAATGGAAAAGTTGTGTTCAAGAGAGAAGGCTCTCCACAAACTGTCGGTCACTCAAAAGGTTTTGTGTATCTTTGGTACTTTGTTGTTGTCCTTTTTAATGAATTTTTTCGTGTTTATAGTACACTTCTCTTAGCTATGTACTTAATGCAGGAAATGAAGAATATGGCCCCAATAGTTTAATGAGCATCATGATGCAAGGGACATGGAGTAAAAATTCTAAAGTAGCGAACGAGGGCAATGCCAACACGAGCTTAAAGGAGCAAGATTTAGAGCAAAGCTTTGCTAAAGCTGCTCTGGCTCTTACAAACAGTCCCGTGAAGCAGAAGTGCTCAATTTGTGCACCTAACTCTGAATTTCCAGATAACTCTTGTAGGCAATCTGCAGAAGAGCCCTCCATTTTGGGTGGTGAAGATAAGTCTTTGGCTTTAGTCCCAGTTCAGAAAGAAGAGGTTGCCTGTAGTTCAATTTCCATGTTGATCAAAGAGTTGCCAGAACAAAAACCCGGTTGGCCACTACTCCGGCGAGCTACTCTGCCAGATCGGAAAGCTTTGGACAGGTCATTGGTGTCGGCAGATTTCGGTGGTGCAGTGGGCATTGCGGTTGCCAAGCAGGCATTATCCATTTAGCAGTAATTCGGATCATAAAAAAGTTAATTGTCATCAAAATGAAGATCAGTCATCGAGTTTAGACAGTGAAAGTGGGGCAATTGTTCTGGTGGGTACTGAGACATTGACTGCTCCTTCTCCTGAACACAATTCCAAGAGGCTACCAAAGGAGCTGGAGGGGTTTCATGAGAAATACTCATCCACTTGCAGATTGTTTAATTATGAGGAACTTATCTCAGCAACATCAAATTTCCTGACAGGTTTGTCATGGATTACAATTTGTACTTGAAATAGTTTATATGAGGTCCATTTTCTGTTAATATGGTTTACTTAACAAAGGTTTAATTTCCTTTTTAAATTCCAGATAATTTGGTTGGAAAAGGAGGCAGCAGTCAGGTTTATAGGGGCTGCCTTCCTGATGGCAAGGAACTTGCTGTGAAGATCTTAAAGCCATCTGAAGATGTTTTAAAAGAGTTTGTCTTGGAAATAGAGATTATTACTACCTTAAACCATAAGAACATCATTTCTCTTCTGGGGTTCTGCTTTGAAGATCGCAATCTTCTCTTGGTTTATGATTTCTTATCAAGAGGAAGCCTTGAAGAGAACCTTCATGGTACCTGTTGTGATTATTCTAAGCTATACGAAGTATAAGGCTATTTTCATCATTGGATGGTTTCTAATTTACTTTTGAATGCTTCTGATTTCTTCTAAATCAGGGAATAGGAAAGACCCGCAAACATTTGGTTGGAGTGAGAGGTATAAAGTGGCTGTGGGTGTAGCTGAGGCCTTAGAATATCTGCATAGTGGCTGTGCTCGACCTGTGATCCACAGGGATGTCAAATCTTCAAATATACTGTTATCTGATGACTTTGAGCCACAGGTGGTGTATATAGCATTTGTCAAAATTGTTTACTTCGTTTCTTTTGAGTTTGGAAATGCTCATTATTATCCTACTTCGTTTCTTCAGCTCTGTGATTTTGGACTTGCAAAATGGGCATCAACCTCTTCATCACACATAACCTGCACCGATGTTGCTGGCACCTTTGGGTTTGTAACGATGAAATAACAGTCCCTGTTTGAGTTTTTGCCCCTAGATAACAATGAAAATTATCACTAACTAATTTGTAACAATACTTCTTGCTGCAGTTACTTGGCTCCTGAATACTTTATGTATGGAAAAGTGAATGACAAGATTGATGTCTATTCGTTCGGTGTTGTACTCCTTGAGCTTCTTTCTGGAAGAAAGCCTATAAGCAATGACTATCCAAAAGGCCAAGAAAGCCTAGTCATGTGGGTATGTCCTCTTTTTTACTCATGGATCTATTAACAGGACTGAATTCACCGCTTATAGTACCTCTTAAAGATGGATTCACTTAAATATATCCACATTCCCTGTCCAGGCTAGGCCAATTCTAAATGATGGAAAAGTGTCACAATTATTAGATCCAAGTTTGGGGACTAAGTACAATCTGGAGCAGATGGAGAGGATGGTTATGGCAGCAAGACTTTGTATCAGGCGTGCTCCAAGAGCGCGGCCACAAATGAGGCTTGTAAGTCATCTCTAATTCTTCTTCATAGTTCTCTCGCAATTGAGCTTTCAAGTTTAGTACATAAAATTTGGTTTACGCTCTCAATAAATGTTTGGTTTCCTCATGGGACAAACATATCGCTAACAAGTTTAGATCCGGTATTCCTCTTGGCCACAGGTTTCGAAGCTCCTTCATGGTGACATTGAGGCTACCAAGTGGGCAAGGCTACAAGTTAATGCTGCGGAGGATTCAGACATGGTTGATGGTGAAGCTTGTCCACGTTCTAACCTGCAGTCGCATCTGAACCTTGCACTCCTCGACGTGGAGGATGACTCACTCTCCTTAAGCAGCATTGAGCAAAGTGTGTCATTAGAGGACTACTTACAAGGCAGGTGGAGCCGCTCATCGAGCTTTGACTAACCACATTACCAGCAATTTCCTAGTAAAAAATGTTCATCTCAGTTTCTGTGATTCTTTTGTATATCCTTGCTTTTTCCCCTCCTTTGCATTGGCCTTTGGAATTGGCCCCCTGGATTTCTTTCATCTTGCAGGGTTTTGGATGAGAGGTTGTTTGTGGGTGTGCCCTCCTCCTTCCCTTAATAGTTTGAGAAATTTGTCCCCATTTGTTGGAGGTTTGTCTATCCTCTAACAAAAAGAGAGGAAAAAAAAAACTCAAAAAGAGTGTCAGTTTTATTCCTAGATCTCAAGCAGATCGAGTGTGGAATATGTTAATTTTGTAGGATGGACATGTGATTCTAGAAAACTCTCTCCTGAAGTGAGCAGAAGTTATTGCTAATAAGAGAAATTCGGCTGTTCTCATGCTTGAATTTATTAATGATTTGAATGCAGATTTACATTTGTTATCTGACCATTGATGCATGCTAACTATGATGTGATTATTTTGCTCACAAAAGGGTTGTTCCTTGGACTACACTAAGGCCTTGTTTGTTTTTCAAAATCATCTTATCTTATTTCATTTCATCTTAAATTCATTATTATATTTTTTTCAAATTTCATATAAAATAATCTAAACAATTTAATTTTTTCAAATTTCAAAACAACTTTTTCAAATTCCAAAAAAATTAATATTAAAAAATATATTATAACAAGATTTTATTTTTATTTTATTTTTATTTTATCTTATCTCATTTCATATAAGATAATCTAAGGCTTGGTTTATTTTCACAGACAATTTCATATCATCTTATTATTACTATCTTTTCAAATTCTTATACAAAATAAAATAAATAACTTAACTTTTTCAAATCTCAAAATATATTTTTTCAAATTTCAAAATAAAATTAATATTAAAAAAATATATTATAATAATATATTATTCAATTTTTAATTTTTATTTCATATTATTTATGAAAACAAATTAGACCTAAAGTTATCCTCAGGATCAAAGAGTGTTTAAAATTTTCTTACTCTAAATCCAAACAGCTAAAACTATCTCAATCATTAATACATCTCGATGTTGAAAAGAAATAAAAATCAAAAACATTTTCCTAAAACTCAAAAACCCTTCACAAGAATATTCTTCTTCCAAAACATACTTTTACTAGGCCTCTCTATCTTTCTCAAATCTCAATAAAAACATCTTTAAAAACTTTTTGAATCCAAATATATATTTAATGGGACTCACTGTTTTCACAATACCTTAAAAAATCTTATCTTCAAAAGTCATGGTCCCTCGACTTGCTGCAATTATTGTCTAACCACGTTCAGTCTGCTTTATTTCTTCCAATGCCGCTTTCGCCCAAGATTCCTCTCCACTAATATCAACATCTTCTTTTGCATTTCCACATTTTTTGGGCCCAAGCATGTTTGAACCTCACGTGGTTCTAACCCTTTGTGTTTATTCCTTTAAATTGTGGAGTTTTGCTAATGTAATATATCTTCCTGATTATGAACCTTATGAAATTTTGGATCTCTCCACTTTCCATCACCATCTTCTAAATAACTTAATGTTTTCAGAAGAATCCATCTTTCAGGAAAAATATAATTGCAACCAAGAAAAGGAATAATGCCTCCCAAACATAGTGTTAGCTAATGCTAAAAGTCTGAAGATCAGTGTCTTCCCCACGAAAGCGACTGCTGTAAAAATTAGAACTACTGCTCTGTAGTGATGTCCTAGTCTACTGTCACAGTTTCAGACTTTCAGGTCAAGAGGTCTCATGCATGCAGCAACCATGGCCACCGACACCCACATTCACCTCTTTATATCTTGTAATACAATCCTCAAACATGCCCTCAATCTCCTCTCTTTCCCTATCTACTGTTCTCTGTAAAAGTAAAAAGATCACAAATCTAGGTGAGATTGGTACTTGTTATTTATAGAAATATTTATAGTTGTTGTAAATACATTCAAAAAATGATAACATAAAAACATTTAAAAGTATTTCAAAATTCAAGCTTAGTATTATAAAACTCAAACTATGTTTGTTGTTGCGATTTATAAGGAAAAATAACCTACGTTTGTGCATGGCTCATGTTTTACTTATATAAAGATTTACAGAGGAATAACAAAAAATTACAGCTATAGAGAAGCAAAAAAAAAAAAAAATGGTATACTACTGTAAAACATAAAATATACGTATGTGAAATAGAGCCTATAAACATGCTATGTACATCAATGCAAGAATAAGGCATTGTCAAAATAATGGAGAGATCTCAGTAGCTTTCATGTGTTATGTCACTTCATTTCCCTTCAAGCTCAAGGTGGGATTGGTTCGATACAAACCTTGCTACGATTGAGTATAAATTTAGGACTGCACAAAGACTTGGTGAAGATGTCACCCACTCGATCTTGTCTAGAAATATGTGCAAGGTTGATAACTTCACGAGCAACTAGTTCACGGACAAAATGAATGTCGATCTTGATGTGCTTTCTTCTATGGTGGAGGATAAGGTTTTTAGTACTACTCAAAGCACTCTTATTATCACAATGAAAAGTAGGGCATGGAATAAAGTAGCCACGACTTTGAAATAAATTCATAAATCACATAAGCTCAGTTATGGTGGAAGCAAGGGCTCAATATTCGGCTTTAACGGAAGAGCTCGAGATGTAGCTTCAAGCTTGTTTCTTTGCTTCTTAAGATAACAGTTTTTCACCAATAAAATTGGCAAAACTTAATAGTCGATCGATGGTCATCATGAGATCCAACCTAGTCCACATTGCTGTAGCCAATGAGAGCGGAAAATGGACTCCTAACAAAGCCAAGACCAAGATTTATAGTGCCCTTTAAGTACCTGAAAATGCGTTTCACAAAAACTAAATGTAGTGCAAATGGAGCTTGCATAAACTAACGTGCAAAATGTATTACATAAGTAACATTGGGCCAAATTAATGTGAGATATTGGAATAAGCCAACCATCGGACGATATAAAGTTGGATGTGTGAGTGGAGGACCATCAGATGCAGAGCATGAGTGCCAGACACTATGGGAGTGAAAACTAGCTTTGCTCCATCAAGATTGAATTTTTGGACAAGAGACAAGAGATAACGAATCTTAGTAAGAGTTGAAGTAGTGTTGTCACACACAACTTGTAAACTAAGAAAGTAATGCAAAGTTTCCAAGTCCTTTATGTGAAATCTTGTCACATATGAGATAGAAAATCATTGAAAAAAGAAACTAAAGAACTTGTTATAACGATGTCATCCACGTAAATTAAGAGAAGCAATATATCTTGACCATGACAATAAAAAAATAGAGAATTATCGTATGGACATCTTTGAAAATCCATTTGTTGAATATAAGGACTAGACTTCATGTACCATGTTCGGAGTACTTGCTTGAGACCATAGAGAACCTTGTGAAGGCAACAAACATAGTTAAGATGTATAAGATCCTCAAAGCCAAGTCGTTGAGTGATAAAAAAAATTTCTTGTAGATCATCGTGTAAAAATGGGTTATTTACATCAAGTTGCTTCAGCGGCCAATTTTGAGAGAATGACAATGTTAAGATGAGACAAATAGTAGCAGGTTTCACAACAAGATTGAAAGTCTCATCATAATCAAGACCCGGAAGTTGAGTAAAACCCATTGTTACAAGACGGGCCTTATATCGTTTGATGCATCCATCAGCCATGTCATGACTTTGAAGCCCCATTTGCTACTCACCAAATTCATATATGCGATTTTGGGAACTAAGGTCCACATCTTATTGGCATGGAAAGCCTCAATTTTAGATTGCATGGCTTAATGCCAAATAGGGTTTTTGATGATCTATTTATAAGTGTGAGGTTCTATGGGTCGAGTTATAAATTTAGCCACAAAACAAGTAGACAAGAAAACCTTAGGCTTCTGTGTACCATTCTGGATCCTAGTAACCATTGGGTGAGTGTGAGTAGAGTTGGATGTCTAAGGGCCGGACAGGAGGATGGTATAGGAAGATTTCACATGGAAAATACTAGGGAAAAAAGTTCCTTGACTTGCCAAGAGTGCAACTTTCACAAAAACCAATACTTTTATTTAAAGTAGGTAAACAAGGAAGCATAAACTTAAGAATATTAAAGTTCGGATAGCTTGAACGTGTATGCCAAAAATTGCTGAAAACCTTGATAGGTGGACATGCAAAAGGGAAAAAGGATGTGGATTTTGCACGTAAATGGTAAAGACCATCTTCAACCAAGGCCTTAAACAGCACTAGACTCATCTTCAAATTCTTAGTAAAAAATCCTGGATATATTAAGGCACATTCCTTAACACATTATGATCACACAAACGCCTTAACATATAAATCTTTAGCAAATCGTGACCTAGCCACTACATTGTAGAAAGCGTAACACTGCAGAGTAACAAACTCTGGCTCAAAATGAATATTCCTGACCTTCTCTTAATTTCATTTTTTTCTGTTTTAAAGGAAAATATCTCATTGATTGTTATAGCTTATAAATGTCTTGTGAAATTGTTTATTTGTAATTGAGGAAGAAATATCAAAGTTGAGAGTTCTTTTATTTTTGTCTCTTCATTAAAATATTTTATCAAACACTGTGTATATGTTCATGGCATCAGAGCTTTAAAGGACCAATGTCCACTTTTTTCTTCTCGCACATCTATCCTTCCTTCACCATGGAAGCCGATAAGACTACATCTACTGTAAGTCCCGTTTCCATCATCTCTGCACCCCATTTCATCATTTGGAAGCTCTCCATAGACAATTATTTGCTATGGAAAGCTCAAATACTATCATTTCTTAAGAGGCATTAACTCTATGGTTATATTGATGGTTCTCTCCCTATGCCTCCACCCATTGTAGATTATCTCAATAACCCAAACACTCTAAATGGGTGTTACAAGACCAACTCATAATTTCTATTATTAACTCCTCACTTACAAATATTGTTTTAGCACAAGTGCTTGAGTGCTCTACTTCTTGTGAGATTTGGGATACCTTACATGATCTATTCTCGATTCAATTCTTAGTACACATCATGCAAATTTAGTTTTAATTAGCAACCCTGAAAAAAGGGTCTAGGTTTATATATGAGTATTTTAGTGTTGTGAGGCAACCCCTTACTAATTCTGAGTTCACCATTTACCTCTTAGCTGGGTTAGGATCAAAGTATGAATCCATTGTTACATCTTTGACCACCAGACCTGAGTCCTTGAGTTCTTCTCAAGTTTACAGCTATTTTTTTAATCTTGAGTCTAGACTTTCTCACCAAACAAAATTACTTCTCCTAGGCACTTCTCTCACTGCAAACACCACCACCTTTAAACCCACTACCTCTTGTTCCAATAGAGGCCGTGGATGTAATTTCCATCAGGGTCGAGGAGTATCTCGAGACACTCCATTCTCTACTACTGGTTTCGGGTCTAATAACACTCCTCAACATGTGTGTCAAATATGTCACAAAAGTGGGCATACAACTATATAATGTTATCACCAACTAGACTTGTCCTATCAAGCCCTTGGGTCTTTCCAACAATTACTGGTTTCTAGACACTATGGCAACGAACCATTTTACCTCTAATTTCTCGATCTCAACTTGGATTCCGTTTCATACCAAGGCATTGATCAAGTCAGCATTAGGGGTGGTGCTTCTCTTCCCATTCAGCACACTAGCACAACTCAGATTCACACACAAAATGACAATTTCCTTTTTCATAAACTCTTACACATTCTTTTAATTACTCGTAATTTGTTGTTTGTTCGTCAATTTTATTTAGATAATCATATTTTTATTTTATTTTAATGTTTCTGATTTTTGTATGAAGAATCTGTATTCTCGGGCAGTACTACTCTGAAAAAGTATTAGGAATGGGCTCTATATGCTTCCCACTGTTGCCGAGCCCCTCCTCCATATCTTCTACTCCTACTGCTTATATTGGTGAATGTGCATCCTTTCATGTTTAGCACTCTTGTTTTGGACATCCGTCCTCGCACCACCTCCTTTACTATTAACAAATTTCATATTTCGGTCACTTCAAAAGTTGCTCTATCTTTTTTTCTAGCTTGCATCCAAGTAAAGTTTTATGTTCTACTACATCCTCCAACTCCGTATTGCTCTCACAAGCCTTTTGAGTTACTTTTTCTTGATGTATGGGGACTGGTGCTTGTGCTGTCCACCTTAAGTTATCATTTTTATTTAGCTGTTGTGGATGATTTTACAAAATATGTTTGGTTGTTTCCTTTTCACACTATGGATGTTGATACCATTTTCTTATCCTTTTTACATTATGTACACAAAACTTTTTCTTCTTATATTATTTCAATACAATCCGATTAGGGGGGTCAGTTTTGACCCTTACAAAAATTAATGCAAAATTTTGAAATTTCTCATCGTATCACATGCCTTCATTCACATGCTCAAAATGACAATGTTGAGAGATGTCACCGTCACATTGTTGAGGCAGGTCTCTCTCTTTTAGCACATGCCTCCGTTCCACCCAAATATTGGACTGATGCTTTCCAAATTGCAATGTTTCTCATCAATCGCATGCTCTCACCAATATGACAAAATATTTCTTCTTTTCAAGCTCTCTTTTAAAAAAATTCAGATTATCAATTTTTAAGAACCTTTAGGTGTGCTTGTTGACCTCATCTCAGACATTTTAATCACAACAAAATGGATCTTAGATCTGAAATGTGTGTGTTCATAGGTTATAGCGCAGACCACAAGGGGTATAAATGTTTGCATCTGCCTACAGGTCGAGTGTATGTGTCTAGAGACGTGAGGTTTGATGAATCTCATTTTCCATTTGCATAGGTCTCTGCCCCTCACATCACAAATGGCCTTTCACCTTAGTCTCAGCCTACTCCCGTATTTCACTTCTCTTGGCCCTTCAACTCAGATGTTGGGTCTCTTGTTACTTAACCTAGGCCCATTAGCCCATGCCACCTCCCTCTCCTATACACTCAAGCCCATTCGTTCCTTTTCTTCCAGAGTCTTCTATGACGAGTCACTCATCTCTTTCTCATTGGTTTTCTGATGAAAACCCTAGTTCGCTAACATCACCTCCTTCGCCAACTTCATCATCTACCTCTAACGCACTACAGCCTGAAATACATCACCCTATGGTTACTCGATCAAAGGCACAACCCCATCGTCCCCGTATTCGAACTGACGACACCATTCCTTGGCCAAAATCGAAGTCCTCCATTTCTCTTAATATCACAGCTGCCACTTTCATACTTGAAGAACCATCCTCTTACACAGAGGCCTCTTGGTATGCTGAGTGGTGTGACGCAATGGCCACCGAGTTTAAAGCTCTACTTCACAACCGTACTAAGATCCTCGTTCCATCTCCACCCAACCGAACTATTCTAGGGGCTAAATGGGTGTATAAAACAAAACGGTATGCCGATGGAACCCTAGAATGCTGCAAGTCTCACCTTTTGGCCAAGGGGTTCCATCAACAGGCTATTTTGGACTACAATGAAACTTTTAGTCCAATCATAAAACCTGCAACAATTTGCCTCCTTGTGTCCATTGCCGTTCAAATTAGTGGCATTTTCAACAACTAGATGTGCAAAATGCATTCCTACACAGGGACTTGGAGGATAATGTCTATATGTAGCAACCACCAGGTTTTATCAACTCTGACCATCCCTCATATGTTTGTAAATTACAAAAATTTGTTTATGGTCTAAAACAAGCTCAGATAGCTTGGTTTTTCTAAATTAAACACTAAATTGTCTTCATTAGGGTTTCAGGGGTCTGGGTCTGACTCTCCATTATTTATTTATTCTAGTCTACCTGGTTGTATCTATGTTTTAATTTATGTAGATGACATTATAGTTACTAGTTCCAATCATTCTCTTATCACTGACTTTATTTTTGACTTGCGTGTTTCATTTTCAGTAAAGGATTTAGGCCCTTTTTACTATTTTCTAGGTATTGAAGTTAGTTGTTAGTCCAATGGTCTCTTTATGAGTCAAGCCTGATATATTCATGAACTGTTAAAACGTAGTAACATGCAAGATTCAAAACCTGTCTCAACTCCTATGTCCAACACTGTTAGACTCTTAGCACTTGAAGGCATGACATTTGAAGACCCCCAACTCTAAATAAATGTTGTGGGCAGTCTTCAATATCATGCCTTCACTTGTCCAAACATTTCATTTACTATGAATCGTGTGTTAGTTTATGCATTTTCCTTGCATTCGCCACTAGCAGGCTGTCAAATGCATTTTGCATTACATGTGTCATATTGCACATTTTGTTTTGCATTTTTTTTTATCTTCTTTATTTAATCTTATGACCTTTTTTGATATTTATTGAGCCGATTGTTCGGATGATCGAAAATCAACGGAAGATTTCTGTATATATTTTGGTTCACATTTGATCTCCTGGCGGTCCAAAAAATAGTCCACCATTTCTCGCTCCTCTATAGAAGCAGAGTACAAAGCTGTGGCCAACACAACTTGTGAGGTCATTTGATTGCAATCCTTATTGAATGAACTTGACATTTTCCTATCTCAGCCACCTAATCTATGGTGCGACAACATTGGGACTACGTATTTATCAATTAATTTAATCCTTCAATCAATAACTAAACATGTAAAGTTAGACTATCAATTTGTACGGGAGCGTGTAGCTACCAAAATATTACAAGTCCCCTTTGTTTCAAGTAATGATCAGCTTGCAGACATGCTCACCAAACCACTCTCTTTTGCAAGGCTCTCTTCTTATCGTGCAAGCCTCACCATTCAGCCTATGCTGCTTGAATCGAGGTGATCACATAAAGGCCTCAGCATGTAAACTTGGAGCAAAGTGTGACTAAATCATAGACCACTACAATGCAGAAAACCCTAACACTGAAGAGCAACAGACTATTAAAATGTTACAACCCAGTCGCAAATATTCTTAACTTTCTCGAAATTTCATTTCTTTCTGTTTTATTGGAAAATATCTCATTGGATGTCGTAGCCTATAAATGAATTAATTCAGATTACTAGTGTGTAAATTCATAAATTGAGATAATTTTATGTTATACATAAATTGAGATCTGATTTATAATATAATTAACTTCACAATTTATACATAATTTATTAACTAATAAAAAGAATATTGCATGGTCATGGAGGAGCTGCAAGAAATTGTGATATTCTACGAATAAAAGAAAGAAATCTTTTACTTTTCTGATATAACTTTGTACGTAGCGGTAAAACCAACAATTTTTTAAGGGGCTAGCTTTTTTATCATACGAAAAATTTAACATAAAATATAAAAAAATATTATAAAATTATAAAATATATATAAAATTAAATTTTGATAATTTGTCTAATAATGTAAAATACATGACTGATTGTTTGTTTCAGAGAATAATATTCATCAATTATTAATTTATAAATATAAAATATTTAAAAATTATTTTCTTCATAAAAATTATCAAGTTATTTTTTAAAATGTCATTTTTTATTTTAATGTCAACTTGATCAAATTTGATGTAAATATGATCTATTTTAGTATCACATCAAGAATAGAATATTATAAATGAGACTGTAAATAAACTTTTGCTTACTCAATAAAATTAGAAAAAAATCAATATCTCTATTTTATATAAATCATCAATCTTAAATAATCTTTTTGATATTTTCATTTTAAATTTTATAATAAGAAACTCAATAGTGTATAATATAAAACTAACATACATGTAATAACTTATTGTTTAATTTAATTTTTGTGTGGACACATCCGAAAAAATAGATAATTTATAGAAATTATATAAAACCTAAGGATTATAGAGAAAAAAAATTAAAGAGAGACATTTTTATGTATATTAAAATTTTTGAAAACATATAGAAATAAGAAAATTATAAATCTTTTTTGCGGCCAATTTCTATATATAGATAATTATAAATAAGATTTAAAGACTATTTGGAATTTAAAAAAAAATTAAAATTATTTTAAATTTTGAAAAAGTTTGGAGGTCTTGCCCCTTCAAGCCATATGGCACTACTACGTAACTTTACAACATCTGGACATAATGAAAAAACTTTTAAATAACGTGTTCAAGACGGATGCTACATGCATTGGTGTGCACTGACAGTGTTATTTTTTATTTTTTATTTTTTCCATTTTTTTACATCATTTTTTTAGTATTCTTAAACATTTTAAAAAAATATAAAAAATATATAGATTTCTAACTGAAGATTTCTGTAAAATGCTAACATAGATTTCTAACTAGATGACATCAAATGCTCGTTCCCAAGAAATTAATCCTTCCTCAGTTTCCCTATCTCGAATCCTAACCCTAGCAATGAAAACATAATGCAATGATTTCGAAATATAGAACTCATAAAGTACAGCTTCCAGGTATTTAAGTTCTATAAATGATAATTTTCTTGAATTATTTGTTTTTATTTTGTTTGTTTGTTTGTTTATAATATTTGTTTAGTAGTTTCCATTCAATTGTATCTTTCAAACTAACAGAATTGAGTGCAAATTTTTGCCGTCAGCTCGATTCAACACTTCTAATGTTGTGAGTGGATCAAAGAATAAAACTTGGCATCTTACACGATATACCCACAATCTAAATTTTATTGGAGAGAAAAAAAAACTAGGAGATATTTGATAGTGATAGAATGTGAAGCTGCCGAGGCTATTGGTTAAATCTGACGATAAAATCTGGAATAAGTTCCCACCTCTAAATTGTTAGATTTTTAGCTCATGATCCCTGGCATGATAAAGCTTCCAATTCCTAGGCAATAGTAGTAAGTGCACACTAACCCCTTTTAATTGGAATGAAATGCATCTAGACAAATGGAAGACATCTTTAGGGGACACCTTTAGTAGTAATCTATATCCTAACATGAACTTTTTAATTTTCATTCATAAGATCTAATGAAAGTGGAGTTTTGCTGTTGAGGTTGCTGCTACTGCAGACACAATTTCCCCTGACTAACACGAGAGATGTATTAACTTTTGAACAAAACTAATTTTTTAGTCAAATAATATATGAATCCCTCTGTCTTGTCTCAATTCCTAGTGGAGAAATCATGGTTTTTGTTTTTCCATACTAATTGTCATTTGTATCACATTTATCTCAAACTAATCATTATACTTTTTTAAATTTTTATACAAAATACAAATTCCCATATAGCTTTTTCAAATTTCAATACACATTTTTTATATCTCAATTCAATTTTTTCAAATCTCAAAACAATAATAATATTAAAAAATAAGCCAAACTAAGCTTATCTCATTTCATCTTATTTCATCTTCCAATCCAAACCGGGCCTGAAGCAAAACATAACCCCACCGTCCCAATACCCATCAACACAATAATCCAAGCACCAAAAGGATTGGGCTAGGATGGCCCTCTTGACATATCACATATAATGCCATGTGGTTTATTAAAAAAAGCAAAAAAAATGCTCAAAACAAAAAGGCATCCAAAAAACAGATCGAAGTATCTAATGTTTTATGCTAAATGGATACCATCCATTTCACTTGACCTAGAAAATACTCCTACAACAAAAATGGACACTACTTACATGAGGGTGCAACAGCACCTCCAGGTTTGAAACATTATGAGAAAAGCTGAGATGGTAGAAGATAAACTATTCTTGTTTAAACATCAGTTAGATATTTCACAGCTGTTATAATTTAATGTTTGGACGCACACATGCTGTCATACATCACATTCTCAAACCAGAATTTTGAGTGAAAGATATTTCAGTCTTCTTCTTTGCTGGAGTCGAGTGGCACTTGAGAGTGCTGAGCTGGAGCAGTTTTTCCTTTGATGCTAATATTGAGAATATCTGGAAAATTAGGTGTTTATGGGCAGAGCATAGCTAGCAAATGAAAGCAGGTTTTTTACAACTAAAATTAAAACGTGAAATTCCCGAGTATCACATCTAATGATGCTGCTTCAATTATAATTCTTCCTTCTTACAGTTCTCCTGCCAAGACTTGATGGAGGAGCACCTTTACTTGCAGAAGAAACCATGGCAGGGCAACTTGTCCTACACATAAGTTCTTCGAGATGCGCACTCTTGGATGTGGATGAACTTTGGCTAGCTCAAGAACTCTGGGTAGCAAAGAATTAGGTAAGGGGCGCAAGGAATGTTCCTGTTTGTGCTCAACCTGTATAGACCATGCAATTATCATTATCATTGTAGCAAACAAGTTCGCAAAACACTTGCAAGGAACAAGTGAAATTTATTACAGTAAAGCAATCCATGAAGCACAAGAATGGTTGAAAATCTTCACAAGTTAAATTTAGGGAAAAGAAACCCATCTATGCAAATAGATAAAATAAGAAAGCTAACCCCATCCATGCAATTAAATTAATAAAATAAGAAAGCTCACCTTAGCTTCCCTCAGATCCAAACTCGGTAATTTCAAAGAAGCAAAAAATAACAGTAGCAACAATAGGCGGAACTGAAGGGAACAGAAATGAACGAAGACACAAGACAGTGAAGCTAATGGGTTAAAGATTCAGGAAGCAAATAACTATTATTCGCATAAGGAAGATGACCCACGCAAATACCAGCACAGATCCACTTGAAGATTTGAAGACCCTGAAGCCAAAGACAAGCTCGACAGGAAGACCACACCAGTGACATCACGAAGCCGAAGACGAGCTCGAAGACCACTGACCAGAGCACCAACGCAAGCAGGAAGCGGGAAACTGAAGATGCATTCTCTGTTTTGTTCTTTTTGTTTTTTTTTTTGATAAGCTGACGTGGCATAATCGACTGCACGGCAACTGTACATAGCAGAATTGTAAATATAAATGTGCATTGAAAACTGCTAAATGCATCAAGGCATATGCAACACTGCAACTAACTGGTTGTAACTCTGCCCTCCACAAACGTTCAAGGACACGAGCACAAGGAGCTATACCTTGTTTTTGTAGTTAAATGCAACTCCTACGCTAGTACATGATTTAACCCATGGCCATGTCCTCCCTCCAATTTAGCTTATGGGGGAGGAGATTCCATTTGGTCCAAAGACCATTGGCAAAATACACACTCACAATAACATATAAGCTTATCCCAAGTTCTCACATCCATGGAACAATAATAAGACAACTCTATAAAGTAAAATTTCATATACACAATAACACAACACTATAAACACAGCCCCAGGCAACTACGACTACAAGAAGACATATGATCCAACGTTTTAAGCATAACTCCCATCAAACTGATCTCTTTCCACTCATATATCATAAACTAAATTGCTTCTGCTTATCAAAAAACTAAATTGCTTCTAAGGCATAGTTTATCAATAAGCACTGAGGCAAGTAATTAAAATTAAAATGTTGAAAATACAAGGTAAAGGGGGGACACCACCCATTCATAAATAAACAACCACAAACTTGACCAAACCCAAGCCTGCCTTTAGACCTCAAACCTCAAAATGTAAAGTTCATCAAGGTTTATCAATAACCCAGTTACAGAAATTGATGTTATATTGTGGGAGAAATACATTAAAGGGGATAACCCTCCCACTAACCAGAGCCACCAAACCTTACAAAACCCAGGCCTGATTTCAGACCTCAAATCCCATTTTAAGACTAGGTTCAGCTGCTGGCAGCCAGTGGGTCACCTTTCAACCTGACCGAAGCTGTCCAAGTGGAAGTCACTTTGTTCAACACCAAAACCTCCTAGTTGGGTTAGTCCTAGCCATAAGACCAACTCTACCATTTTCCATTAGTTTAGGATGTGGCTGATAGGAAGTGCTTGGAGAGCATATTCAGTGGTACATCCTATGCATCTGCCTATGTCCTACAGGTTCAATACTGGATAAGGATACTTCACAAGAACCAAAAGCAAGAGTATTTGTAAAAGAAAAGCAAAGCTTACATGTCCTCTGCACCACAGACGTTAGCTAGTCAGTAACTGATGAAATTATGAACATTCAGAGCTTCCCGTTCGCCATCTATCACATGGCCCGTGCAGAGGGAAATATATCCACTCTCTTGTAGTCATACACCAAGGATGGTATCACTGTATTCTCTTCCATATATCTGATTAATCATGACTAATAATAGAATTTCTGCTTCTACCAGCAATGTATTTTTCCTCTTCCTTTTGCAGATGACAGTTCCTATAAAAATTTACTTCAAGTGCTACAAAAAACTTGAGCAAACAATACTTCAACTAGCTCGTACAGAGATAAAGAATCCCATCCACTTAAAGCAATAGAAGTTCAAAGACCCAAAATAGATACATTTGGTGCATCAGTTTTGGAGTTTTCCATAAATTTCACGCATCAGCAACTTGGAGTTATCGACAACATGTTTACTTTCATAAACTATATAACTACATAACTCATGCCTAGGAGCTGGCCTAAGTGAACGTAATTGAGTGAGAGGATTCGTGATTACAGATTTACTGCACAACTCCTTGGCTGGCCGGACATGTTTCCACCAGAAATCAGAGAGTGCCATTTTCAACACATCCCAGTATTCTATATCTCTGTATATCCGAAATAGACTACTCCCTTTAGGAGTCCAAACATAGAAATCCATCCAATCCTTGTCCATTATTTCCATTAAACCCTGAGCTTGTGGAATACAGTAAAGAGGGACTCGTGACCAAGGGACAGCCTGGCTCATATCTCCATTGAAAAAGGGACACTTTATCTCAAGCACTCCCCGTGAAGGCAAATCATAAACTAGCCTGTCAACTACTCCATCTGGTGAACCTGCTAGCCAATCATCTTCTGGGTTTCTCTCCCCATAGACCTGAAATTCAGGAAACAAAACAGTATTACCGGTTATGAGCTTGTATCTTTCAAGTGCTTCCTCTTCTTTAATATTGCTCCAACAGGTAGCCAGATTTCCAGAAAATGGCTCAATTGCCCCAATTTTCTCTAACCACAGCTGAACCCTTCGGCGATGCCAAAACCCAATAGCCGCAGCAAAAGTGCTCGCTGTCAGTTTATGCACCCTGAGTTTTTGCCAGTTTTTGAACCAGTGCTGAAGACTACTTGATTGAAGAACAGCATAAGTTTCACCAGACGCATATTTAAGACGGTGATCAGATTGAGTCAAGATTCTTCCAGAGGGATGATTTAGAACCTGGCTAGTGTAGCTCCTACTATTGCTAGGATCTGTAAAGAGCACAACTATGCAATGGATACCCTTACTCTTCCAGTTTGATCTGAAAACATGGTGGGAGAAAAAATTAAGTTCTTCACCGCCAAAGAAAAACACGTTTGTGGGAGCAAAACATGTAGAGAATACATAGTGAAAAATATTTCAAAAGGCAGTCAACATATAACATGTATAATTTAAACAAGGGGAAATATACCAAATAGTAAATGTTAGCAGCAAAATGAACATGTGGAAGTGATATGGAACTTTATACACATAGCATGCTGGTCAACATAGCACAGAAACATGCAAACCATCATAAAACATGCAAACCAAAAACATGGACTAAAGTGACATAAGTTTGTTTTTGAAAAGGTGCCTCTATGGTTGAAGCAATCCCTACAAAGAATGGGGCATAAAAAACCTAATGCTTTAGCAGAAACAGGGCAAGACCATCAATGTAGCAGAGTATGTGCCTGGAATCTGCGTGATATATTATCTACGGGTTCATCTTACAGTGCCGAAGGCGTGTTTGCAGATACAATCAAGTTTCTCCTTCTCATCATCAAGCAAACAATTATCTGCCAAAACAACAGTCTGTTTCTACGAAAAGTTGTTTTTTAGGGGGAAAAAAAATATTCTGTCCATTCAAAAAGAGCCAAGAATTGCAGAAATATTTTCAAGACAATTGTTGCAGTGTGGCAAAAAGCATATATATATATATATATATATATTTGTAAATTCCTTGCTTAAGTAAGAAAAGTTAGAAACAAAGAAAGGACTGACCGAGCTAGCTTGTGAGGAATCTGGCGCATAGTGATTTCGATGAAACCCTTAGTTCAGATAAAAGAAAGAAAAACGCTTTGGAGCGGTCCATCCAATACTAAGGTTTTAACAGCCTCTAATAAAAGCTTGCAACGTCAGTAATTTTACACTAAAATCATTGGAGTTATCACGCCGTTTAAAATTAAAAGTGTTTTGTTCCTCACAAATTGCAGACGCCGATGAAGGCTCGGGCTCCCTCTCCATGGTCTTTAGTTTATTGTCCAACCATGTTGCCTATCAAAATTTCCTCTCTGAATTTGTTTTACTGATAAAAAAAATAATAATAATAAGTTTCCTCTCTGAATTAACCACTCTCTGTGCATAGGCTACCCCACTCAGTAATGGCCGCTCAAAAGCAGTTCTAGTTGTGTACTCGGCGAAAGTTTCGTGTATTTACACAATTAACAATAAATAAACAACTGCATTTGATAGTAATCATAGTGAATTAAAACCCCATTCAATGACCTAATAAAATAAAGATTTAAATTTGCCTAAGTTATTCACATAAGTTTTCTAGTCTTCGTTTCTACGGGAACAAGACAGAAAAAAATGTCAGGAATGAAAAATTTTCCCTTTTCCTCGATAACCTGGCAACCATACATAGCCATACAGTTTCAGAGGAAAATCGAAACACAAGAAGAAGCACAGACCTAATCATATGTTGAAGGGTTCTTGTAATAAACGTTTTCCTTTCCTCGGTCGCAGCACCACCAGCAGTAGCGGATCAAGTTTCCTACCAGCCACGTCTAATCGCAAGAATCGTCCACAATCGAGAGTCCCTTCTGTCGCTTACGCCACCGTTGTCTCCTCCCCAACCCCGTGAACCAGCCGAAATAGAGCAAGTTTCCGTGCAAGAGGGAGGGGGCTCTCGAAATTTCTGGGAGGGAGGAGAGGGGAAGGGTTTTTGGAGAGGTTTATGGTTTTTTTGTTTCTTTATTCTCCCTTGTGCGCACACATGATAGCTAACATGGAAAGTCTATTTGGCATTTATTTATTGTTTGAAGGTAAGGGTAGTTCTACACGAGCACTTCTACACAACCTCCCAACCTCCACACACCATCACTTTTTATTTTTTCTTTAATTTTTTAATTTTTTTGATATTTTTTTTTTGAATTTGTTTTTTTTTAATTAATTTAATTGTTTTATTCATTATTTATATATTAAATATTTAATTAAAAATAAAATAAAATAATATGTGGTGTGTGGAGGTTGTGTGAATAGTAGGAGGATGAATAGATTTTTTCAGTTCTACACATACACTTACAACGTTACCGACACCACACGCCTGCCTACCTGGAATTTTTTTTTTTTTTTTTTAATACACAGTAAAACGAACGCGTTTTACTTCCTATTTCAAATCAGTTTCCATCCCCAAATCAGTTTCCAGAGTTTGCCCCCCATTTCGATTTAGTGCCGCTCGTCCAGCAGTACCTGCGGTGCTCGCCCCTTGTCCAAGTTCTCTCACTACATCAGCAATACTTTCTACAGATTCTATGACCTTAGAGTAGCTGTCAAGTCAAGATGTCTAAGAAACCCACCTATGTTTTGTTGTTGTAAGTGGTAAATATTCGATAGCAACTAACCTTTTAGAGAAGAAATCATAAGAAAATTTGAATAGAAATCATGCGAACATAGAAAATTCACCAAATTGTCCAAAAATCATAATCTTTAAGTAACTAAACTGGATTTATTCAAAGTAAATCTCATTTCCAAAGGGAATCACACAAATGAACTCTCAATGCCTTATATGCAAGAATATGAAGCCTTATATAGAGACTTCAACAATAAATGACCACGTTTCACCTTATTTCTACTAATGAATAAAATGCATCGTATAGACTAACTGCTTACAATTTAGCCGTTACAACTCATTCCTATTTAAGTTCCTACTTAAACGTTTCGTTTCATTAAAACAAAACACATCATTTTACAATCCCTCAATTCTTTATTCAACTACTCGACCCATAACAATGCCTCCTCCTTCGAAAGCCTTGACCTGAAGGCTGTGAACTAACTTGTTGATACTATTCTTCTTCCACAATTCCCAGGTGCTGCATGCGTCTGTCTCCCTTTCTCAAAGGACCTTGCCCACAAAACGTGGGTAAAGTTCTTTAAGCTTCCAAAAATTTAGCCTAGTGCTATCTTCTATCGGAGTTCCCATCCAGTGCACCAAAACTTTTGTTACAACCTGATTTCCCTTTTTAACCATTCGTCTGTCAAGAATTTCTTGTGGTTTTGGTTGTATGTTCCCATCAACATCAACAGGAGGTAATGTAGGTAATGGAATAACTTTCTGCTCAAGTTTTTTCTTAAGACAATAAACATATAAAGCTGGGTGTATTTTAGCAGTTGTAGCCAACTTCAATCTGTAAGCAACCTGTCTCAATCTTGCTCACACCCGAAATGGGCTATAGTATCGAAGAGACAATTTCAAATTATGCCTCAAGGATAATGATTGCTGCCTATAGGGTTGTAGCTTCAAATAAACCCAATCTCCCACTTGAAAACCTCTCTCAGTTCTTTTTTTATTAGTAAAGAATTTCATTCGTTTTTGAGCTTTTCGTATGTTCTCTTTCAGTAAGGATAAAACTTCTTGTCTTGACTTCAATTGTCCACCAACAGTAGTATTCATTGTAGTGCCAGGAACATAGGAGAGTAGTTTTGGAGGTGAATATCTATAAAATGCTTCAAAATGAGTCACTCTCTAAGAAGCATGAGTAATGGTGTTATAACACCACTCTACTAAGGGTAACCAGTCACTCCAGCCCTTAGGTCTTGAACTTGTATAACACCTCAAATATGTTTCAAGGCATTTATTTAGACTTTCAGTTTGCCCATCCGTTTGTGGATGATAGGCAGAACTAGAGGCTAAAACAGTATCCTGTAATTGAAACAATTCTCTCCAAAATGCACTTGTAAAAGTGAGATCTCTATTAGAAATGATAGACTTTGGCATTCCATGGAGTTTGAAGACTCTTGTCAAAAAGATGTGAGCCACTTTAATGGTTGTGTAAGGATGAGCATGAGGGAAAAAATGGGCATGTTTAATTAGTCTATCAATGACAGAAAAGACTACACTAAACCCATTTGATGAAGGCAACCCTTCTACAAAATCAAGTGATATATCAGTCCAAGGCAATTCAGGAATAGGCAGAGGTTGAAGAAGCCCTGCTGGAAAAGCCGCTTCATATTTCTGGACTTGACAAACTTCACATTCCTTCACAGTTTTCTTTATGTCACTTTTCATGCTTTCCCAATAAAAATCTTGTTTAGCTTTCTTCAAGGTTTTATGGTAACCAACATGTCCAACTTGTGGACTGTGATGGATATACTGGAATATTTTGTGCTTAAACTTTGAATTAGGAACAACTACCATCTTTCCTTTTCTGAGTAACAACCCTTGATGCATAGAAAAATTCTTAACAGCATTTGAATCCTGGTTTAACTGAGAAATCACCTCCAGGATTTTGGGACACTTAGTATAACTGCTCTTCAATTCTTCTATCCAGGTAGAGGTAGGAAAAGAAATAAGTGCTAAAGTGGCTATTTCATCTTATTGTTTCCTGCTCAAAGCATCAGCCACTTTGTTTTCTTTCCTTTTTTTATACTCGATTGAGAAATCATATCTCAAAAGTTTTGTAACCTATTTATGCTGACTTTCTGTTCCCACTTTCTGCTCAAGCAAAAATTTCAATGCTTGTTGATCAATTTTGATCTTAAATTTCTAACCAAGAAGATATGGACGCCACCTTTAAACTGCACTCACTAATGCTAGTAATTCTTTTTCATATGTTGAGAGGGCTAAAGCTTTACCCTTCAATGCTTTACTAAAATAAGCAATTGGTTGACCTTCCTGCATCAATACAGCACCCAAACCAATCTCGTTGGCATCACATTCGATTGTAAACTCTTTACTAAAATCAGGAAGTCTGAGCACAAGTGGCTTTGTTACAGTTTCCTTGAGTTTGTTAAAAGCGGTTGTAGCATCATCAGTCCACTGGAAGGAGTTCTTCTTGAGTAAGGAGGTTAATGGGCTGCAATAAGTCCATAATGTCTTATGAACTTTCTATAATATCCAGTTAACCCAAGGAAGCCTCTCAAGACTTTAAGAGAACTTGGAACAGGCCAATCCAACATTAAGGACGGTTTAGCAGGGTCTGCTTTGACACCCTCTTGTGAAATAAAGTGGCCAAGATATTCTATCTCCAATACTCCAAATCTCCACTTTGATTTTTTAGCAAATAAACTGTGTTGCTGCATCACAGTTAATACTTCGTTCAAATGTAACAAATGTTCCTCCATATTTCGACTATAGACTAGAATATCATCAAAAAACACTAAGACAAACCTTCTCAAAAAAGGTTTAAAGACTTCATTCATCAAACTCTGAAAAGTTGCCAAAGCATTAGTGAGGCCAAAGGGCATCATTAAGAATTCATAGTGGCCCTCATTGTGGCCAAAGGACATTCTCTTCTTTAACCATTATTTGATGATAACCAGATCTCAAATCTAGTTTAGAAAAAATCTTAGCCCCTGACAGTTCATCCAATAGTTCATCAATTATTGGTATTGGAAACTTATCTTTAATTGTTTTTTGGTTCAAAGCTCTATAATCCATACACATTCGCCAACTGCCATTAGCTTTTCTAACCAAGAGAACAGGTGAAGAAAAAGGGCTCTGACTTGGCCTGATTACCTCGGATTGCAGCAAATCCTTCACTATTTTTATAATTTCATTCTTTTGATAAAAAGAGTATCTATAAGGTTTAACTGAAGTTGGCTGTGTACCCTCCTTCAAGACAATTCGATGATCACAATTTCTGGAAGGAGGTAGACCAAAAGGCTCCTAAAAAACCTTTTGAAATTGGTCTAATAACTGATTGATTCCTTGCTGTTCAGTATTCTGCATTGCCTCAGTTTCATCATTCTGCAAAATCAACTGTAAAAAACACCCTATTTTTTCCACATCTGAGGGTTTAAAATCACAAGTATCTTCAATTGAAAAACTACAAGCAAATAATCCCTTCAACAACAAGGTAATGCCCTTGAATTGAAATTGCATTGTTAACTACTGGAAATCCCATATAATTAGTCCTAATGTCTTTAACCATTGCACCTCCAATACTACATCACACCCACCCAAAGTGAGTAAATGAAAAGACACAGGAAATATGTTACCTTGTACTTTGATTACTGCAGTCTGGCATATTCCAGAACTCCATAAGTTTTCACCATTAGCAACCCTTACATTCAAGCCATTACTATCTTCAATAGTCAAATTAGCAAGCTTTGCTATTCCTGGATCCAGGAAATTATGTGTACTCCCCGAATCAACCAATATAACCACAGGTTGATCACCAATGGTCCCTACTAACCTCATTGTATTTTGACTAGGAAACCCATAAATTGCATGCAACGAAATCTCAATTTTTCTTTGGCATCATCTACTGTGTCCAGTAGTATTTGAGGATGAAACTCTTCCTTACTCTCATCACTAGTCTCCCTATCCTCCTCTACTTGTAACAAATACAATTTAGGATTCTTACAATTATGACCTAGATTCCATTTTTCATCACATTTGAAACATAACCCTTTCTCCTCTTTTCATCTAAATAATCAGAGGAAAATTTCTTTCTAGGAACAAAATTCTTTTGAATTTATTTATTAGGGTCTTCCTTAGACCATGCCAACTGTGGCTCATTAGTTGACAAGGATTTTGAAAATTTCCTTGAACTCAGAACATATTCTTCTTGAATCTTGGCAAGTCCAAATGCAACACTCAAATTCATAGGATTGAGCATTCGAACAGGTAATCGAATCTCATCTCTAAGACCACTAAGAAAGCAACTCAACTTATGCTTCTCTGACAAACCTTTCAATTTGTTTGATAAAACTTCAAATTGTGTTTTATAGGCTAAAACTGACCCCACTTGCTTCAACCAAGTCAAAGACTCCATTGGATCATCATATGAAGATAGACCAAACCTTACTTGCAAGGCTCTAACAAAAGTATCCCAGTTAACAAATTGAATAGTATCTTTGGTATCTTGATACCAAGTTAATGATCACCTTCCATATAGAAAGAAGCTATCAACAACTTCTGATTTTCATAAGTTTGATGAAAATCAAAATATTGATTTGCCTTAAAAACCCAACCTACTGGGTTACTTCCATCATAATGGGAAAATTCTATTCAAATACCCTTAGGAATACAACTTCTATCTTCGTTATTCTGAGACTCTTGCTCATTTTCATTATTACAAAAAGCTTGACTAGGTTCAAAATAAGTGCATATCATATTTTGTATTTGATCTAACCTTTCAGCCATTGCTTGTAACACTTCTTCATGCCCGTCCACATGCTTCTGCAAAGCATCTTGCTGGTTCTTTGAAACCGTCGATCTTGTACCTTCCGCCATCAGAGTCAAATTCAAGAGAGGATCGGCCTCTCTGATACCAATGTTAGGTAGCAACTAACCTTCTAGAGAAGAAATCAGAAGAAAACTTGAATAAAAATCAAGCGAACACAAGAAATTCACCAAAGTGTCCAATAATCATAATCTTGGAGCAACTGAACTGAATTTATTCGAGGTAAATCCCACCTCCAAAGGGAATCACATAAAAGAACTTTCAATGCCTTAAACACGGGAATGTGAAGCCTTATATAGAGACTTCAACAATAAACGACCACATTTCACCTTATTTCTACCAATGAATAAAACGCATCGTATAGACTAATTGCTTACAGTTTAGCCATTACAACTCATTCCTATTTAAGTCCCTACTTAAACGCCTCGTTTCATTAAAACAAAACACACCGTTTTACAATCCCTCAATTCTTTATTCAACTACTCAACCCATAACTATAAACTGTAAATTTTCACTCCCCTTTCTTCTATCCCACCCAAATTTAAAAAAAATAAAAAATTAAAGAGAAAGAAAACACGTTAAGAAACTAATATGCAGTGACCTCTCAATTGATATTTGGAATTTTGTACACCATTATTCCCCAAACAAATCTAGAAGCAGATCACAAAAGAAATAAATGAAGCATTTGAAAAAGTCGTAGACCAAAAGTTGCCGACGCTGGAGAAGATTGCTGTTTGGAAAGAAGCCGACTCACATCTCACATCTCAAACCGATTTTGGAGGAGAAGAAACAATTTTGAAAGTTCTAAGGTTTAGGGAAGCCGACGATTTTGGAAGAAACGATTTTGGAACCTCCTCTTGAGTTTAGGGAAGCTGATGCAGGAGAGCTTTCTAGGAGGAGAAGAAAGCGTTCATGGCGGCCATCTCCTACAAATGAATTTCCTCTCTCTCTCACACACACAAACAGAGAAATGGAGGGTTTAAGATGGCATGAGAGGGTTTAATGGCTCCCAGATTCGCTACCAGTCCGACCTTTTCCGACCTGACCCGAATTGTCACCAGATTTTATAATGAGTAATGCTTTTCTCAAGCCGGTTCAAAGATCACACTCTACACACTTAATACGTGGCAAATCCGGTTCATTTCAAAAACGGCTAACTAGACGAATCTCTCTCTCCCCTTTGTTCTATCTTCCTTCTCCCCATGTTCTCTCTCGGTAGATTTTATTCTGTTATGGTTCCCGAAGTAAGATGCAGTAGAAATGAAAAAGAAATAGAATGGTTGTTCAAAAATACGAAGTTGTAAAATACTAAGTTGTTGATTGTAATCAAGAAGATGAATTTACAGGCAAAATGTGATCGATGTGGGTATATATAGCAAGATGCATGTGAAGTGTTTGAAGAAAAGTGGAGATGAACATATAGAAATTATACTAGTCACGGAAGTGTTGTCTAGTGTAACTTTATTCATTTTTCAATATCTCGAAACTTCTTCACTTGTCTTCCAAAACTCAAATCCCAAAGTCCCTTCTGGCTCTTGTCTTTCCTGTGGACCATAATATGCTCGATCTGATAATGGAGCTCAAAAGTCAGCAAGCCAATGAAGAGATTTGGGGGAAAGTCATCTTAAAGTCAATGTCTGCAATTTTTTGCACTTTCCAGTGGAGAGATTTAGGGAAAAAGTAAGCAAGCCTCAAAATTTGAAAAAAAAAATGGAACCAGTGTTGGATCTATGGCAAGTGGAATAGATAAGAGAAGTGGAAGATAAGAAATAGTTTGAAGAAGGGAGATTGCATTTGGGGGAGGTTGGGATTTGGGGACGACGACTTCAAATTTTGGAAGAGATTGTTTGAGGCAAGATCTAATTTTAATTATTTTATATTTTGCATATTTTTAATTAAAAAAAATGAGTTGGCATCTGCCATGTTAGATAGAGTGTGGTGTGAAATTAATTCTCAAACCGTTGATAGCTTTGCCGACCTTACAATAAAGCAAAATCCTACAATCATGACTTTATTATTGTTAGAATTGTCTTTTATTATCATTTATTGTGGTTATCATTCCACTCTCAATTGGTTTCGTTTATAGTTTCATTTGCTCAATAGTTTTAAGTAGGTAAGTTTTATTTTTTTAACGTTATCGCTCTAATGTCATTCACTCTTCATTACTACCTTGATTATGCACCATTCCACTGTTCAATTATTCTAACATTCAAATTTTCTACCGGATGGTTGGTGATTTATTAATAATTTTACTACTGTATATAGGAGTGTTCATATGGGCCAGGTTTTACCCGGCCTAGATTAGTAACCAGATATTTGGATTCCAAATCTGATTTCCGGATCACATAAATATAAGTCAGATGCCCGCTTTTTGTAAACCAGATAAATATGGGCCGGATACCCGCTTCAATCCGGAACTCACTTTTAAAAATCCATATCCAACTTTATTAAAAACAACGTCGTCCATTGGGAATCGTTCCCATATTCTCCTTCACTCCTAAAAGCATGGATTCCACCTTCGAAAGCTGGGGAAGCACTTGAGCTCCAAACAAACATGTGAAGGTCCTTACCTCCTTCATTGCCAAACCCATTCGTCTTCTTCCTTGTGACCGGAGATAAAATACCTACACTCGTCGAAGCCGGATAAGCCACATTCAATTTCACAAGATTCTCGATCACGCCTACCCCGCTCTCCTCGTCGAAACTCATATTACCGAAATTGGACTGCCTCGGGCTCACACTGCTTGCGTTCTTACCATTCACCATGGAGTACAAATCAGCGTGGTTGAAACTGGAATATCTAGGGATTGGATTTCTTGATGATTGGAGCGAGTAAATCTCGGCATTGGTCAAATTAGATGGTCGAGGAGTGAGTGAAAGGCCCGAATTAGGCCCATGAGATCGTCGCGAGAAGATTTCTGAGCGAGAAGAAGCTGATTTTCTCACAATAACATGGAGTTTCCCATCTTCACCAACTTCAGCTTTGGTTTCAAGTGGTTCTTTCCCATCTAAGGAAATGATATCAGAAGCAACTTTGAAAGAAATAATGGAACCGGCAATGACTAGAAACTGCTCGACGAGCAAGAGTTGCCGAAACCAGGGTTCAAATCCGGAACCCGGAATCTCGATTTTTAAAACCCAGATTCATATGGGTTCCAGCCCAGATTTAAAATCCAGTTTAGGATCCAAAAACCCTGATTTCCAGATCTGGATTTGAAATCCAATTCCAGGTCAAGATACCTGGATGTCCCAATCCGGATCCTGGGTGCACAGGGTTAACTGTATATTGAGATGTTTAACAAAGCCTTACTTGCTAAACGAGGATGACAGCTTCAAATGCAGCATGACTCTTTAGTCACACAGGTTTTTAAAGAGAAATATTTTAGAAATGGTCAATTTGTGGTGCAAAATTGGGATATAGACTTTCATATATATGGAAAAGTTTATTGGCTACTCAGTCTCTAGTAAGGAAAGGAATGATGTGGCAAGTGGGGAATGAAAAAAAAGTAAGCATATGGAAAGCTCAATGGTTACCTCAAACTGATACATACAGGATAATGTTACCAGTCAATGTGTTGTTTGAAAATGCAAGAGTGGAAGAACTGATAAATCAACAGATAGGTACTTGGAAAGAACAGATGATAAAAGGAATTTTTGCTGAAAAAGAAGCAATTCAGTTATGTTCCATTCCATTGAGCCATACAGGAAAAGATGATCAATTTACATGGAGATACACCGAAGATGGTAACTTCTTAGTTAAAAACGCATATTATGCTGGTAAAACTTTGGTTGAAGCTAAAAAGGGTCAAAGTTCAAATTTGCAGCAAATTCAATCTATGTGGAAATGATTAGTTTGGAAACTTCAGGTGCCAGGAAAAGTACAACCCTTCATGTGGAAAGCATTACATGAAATACTTCCTACTAAGGAGGCTCTGTATAAGAAGCAGGTGATTTGGGATAGGATGTGTGACGCTCCCAACTCCCACCTAAGGAAATACGAGAATCGAGGTGTCGAAATGATGACAACAGGGGCCACGCACCCCAACATCAAGTGCTAAAAGTGTGTACACGTGATAAGTATAAAATAAAAGTCACAGCGGATAAATTAAGTCAATAACTCAGTACCAGAATTTTAAAATAATACAAATTAGTTTTACAGTTTTACTCAAATTCTCCAACAGGAGATTTAATACAGTCATCCGAAAGTCAAATCATAAAAATATATAATTATCAAAAACGGAAATAACAATTCCCAAGATAATAAATTATAATACCATACTTCAACAGCGGAGCTGCCTCCTCAGGTTTAGCCTTCTCGACATCTGCATCCAAAATCTACGACGTAAAAAATGGCATCGCAGGTAAGTACAACAACCCAAACAAACCACAAGACATAAAATATATTCATATAACACAATATGCATGAATACGACACCATATGCATGAAACTCAAATATCATCTTTTCTCAAAAGAAATAATATAAACACATGCTAAAATTCCATTTTGGCTCAAGATAAACTCCAATAAAAACATTCATCATTTTCACAGAAAATGATACACGTAAATCCTTTAAAACTATAACCATTTTTCCAAAAAAATGGTCCACGTAAAACCAATAATCAAAACCTGTCATTTTCCTAGAAAATTACCTAAACATCAATTTTATTAACCGTATGCACCATGATTTCTCCTAGGGACCATCCGTACATCCTGGTTCTCATCATCACACCAAAGGTAGCGATCACGCATGTGACTTCGGAACGAGCGATACCTAACTAACCGCACCCAGCACGTACCATGACCAGGCATCTCTTAGCCCCCACTAGCAGAGGAGCAACGGAGTCGGCACGAGAGCTTTATCATCCCGTCCGATCACGTTGTCGCCCGGCAACAACTTAGGGGACATCACTCAGTATATTCCGCTCCTGATTGACCAGAGAAGCTCCACCGGGATAGTGCCCCATCCCGGCTTGGGGTCGTGATACAAACGCATCCGAAAGCCATTTAATACATGAAAAACTTGTTTTCATTTTCAACACATGAACATGCATGCAATTATGCGAAAACCCAGTTTTCCTTTACAAACATGAACATGTGTGTACAATGCAATGCATATGACAATACACAAAAATAACCAACAATCAACCAATATCTAATATTTGTTATTGCAAAATATATTTAAATTTCAAAATTTTTTTGGAAAATACTTACAGCGGGTAAAAGCAAAGATCTTTGAACACGCGCCAATTCACCTCGCTCATAGCGATCACTTCGTACGTTGGGTTAGGATGTTCGGTTTGACATCAAAATTTAGAGAAATGCTCATTGGAGGGTGGGGAATATCATGAAAGTGGTGGTGAGGCGGTGCAACCACCGGAAGGTGGTGGATCGGGCTCAAAATGGGTGGAAACCCATTTTCGAATTTGAGGTTGTATAAGGAAAGTGGGACCGTGGTTTGGGGAGCTGAGTTAACGGGGTGGTCGGCTGAGATAAGTGAGTAATTTGGTGGCGGCGGTGAGGCCAATAGTGGCGGTGGGCGGCGGCTGGGTTGCTCAACCCGTGGGTCTAAAACCCATTTCGTGGGTTGCTTGTGTGGAAGGAATGAGGGGCTGCCGGCGGTGGGTTATGCTCGTCAGTGAAGGGAAGGGTGCTAGGAGATGGCCGGAGCCATGGGTGGCCGGAGGTGGCGGCGGCGTGGCCTAGAAACACAATATACCCATTTCGGGTTTAAGGCCCACACACAGTGTAGGAGGCTGCCGGAGGTGCACCACCGGTGTAGGGGAGCTCGCCGGAGGGTGTGGGTTTCAGGTGGAGGGGCGGTGAGGGATGGCGGCTAGCGGTGGAGGCTGGCTAGACTTAAGGCCAAACGGGCAAAAACAGAGAGGGGGCTGGTCGCGTGGGGTTGGGGTGGGAAGCATGGGAGAAAATAAAGGAAAAAGAAAGAAGAAAAAGAGAAAAGAAAAAGAGGAGAAAAAGAAAAAGAAGAAAGAAAAAAGGAAGGAAAAGAAATTAAGTCCAATTCTCACGACTAGGATCACAAAATCACTTTAATCACAACATAAACATATATATATATATATATATATATATAAACCCATTCCGAAACATATTTAATTAAAATAAATAAAACATATCAAATCAACTCATAATGAAATAAAGAAATTTAATTTCAATCATTAAAATAATTACCTCACATTAAAATTAATAAGGAAATAACGTAACTTAACATTTCAACCTAAAACAACGTAAAACTAATATTAACTAACTAATAGTTCAAATAATAAATTTTAAACAAATAAAACACAACTAATAATATTATTAAAATAAATTAAAACAATCAACAACAAGAATAAATATAATAAGTAAAAAAACACGTAATCTGGGATCTCATAGGATGTGTCCTATTTGCTATCAATAGCTAGAGTCAATCCTCCATACTCTATGGACTTGTTCAGTAGCATCAAATGTGTGGGTTGAGAGATCAAGTGAAATGTCTAAATGGAAATCTGATGAGATAGACCTATTTCAGCTCTGGTTGAAGATACAGTTGAACTTAACTCAAGATCAAATGCATAAGATAGCAGTGATTATGGCATCTATTTGGTATAGGAGAAATCGAATGGTGTTTCAAGGTAAGTTTGACAGCCCTAAAGTAGTTACTAAAAGAGCTGAACAAATGTTGGACTTGTATCAAGAAGTCCACCAAAATAAGAGAGTTTCTAATCATAGTATTGAAGTAAGCAGAGACAATACCTAATGGGTACCACCTACAGCTTTCCAAATAAAAATTAATTATGATGTCGCATTAGATTGCAAATCAAAGCTTATTAGTGTAGGGGTGATAGCAAGAAATGAAGGAGGAGATGTTATGTTTGCTTCATGTGTTGGCAGAGAATTCATAGGGGACAGTGAAATGACTGAGACGTTTGCATTGTGGCAAGCATTAAAAATAGTTGTGGAGTTGCACGTTAATGAGGCAATGTTTGAAGGAGATGTACAAGCATTTACCAAAGCCATTCAAAGCAAAGCAGTTTACAAAGGAAGCACAAGTCAGCTTGTACAGGATATCAAAAAAGCCCTTTCTCATAGGCTCTAGGGAAAATTAATAGTGTATATAGAGAGGCTAATCAGGTAGCTCACTCATTACCAAAAGAGGCAGTCAAACGTATTACCGAGTAGCATTGGTTAGAAGAGGCTCCTTTGGATGTAATGTCTATGGTAGAGGATGAAAAACCTTGTAATGTACTTAGTTAATTGTTGATCAATGAAAATATGATAAGTTGTTTCACAAAAATGAAAAAAAGAAAAAGAAGAGGAGGTTTTTTAATTTCTTTCCAAACATAGAAGTGTGGTAATTGCCAACTTTATACCTACAAGCGAGAAGTTTAATAAAATAAAATAAAAACGAAAAGAAAAAGTGCGTAGAAACTAATGAGAATTTTTCAAATAAAATAGATGAATTGTTAGACTGTTATATCTTGAAAAAGACAAGTCAACAGAGTTTCTCTATCTGTTCATTTGAAACTATATGATCTATTGCAAAGAGTTTAAATCTTTTTAAATATAGCGAAATTTTTGTATTTCATTCTAAATTGATTTCATTTAAATAATTTTTTTATAATTTTGTTTTATTATTATGCATTTCACCAATATATAGGGAGTTTCCAACCTTGACTTTTTATTATATTTATTTGCTTTCTACGTATCGTGCCATGCTTTATTCGGTTTTGCTACCACTTCAATATTTGAACTTTTGAATTTTACAAGTGGATATTTTTACTTTTTTCACTGAAAAAAATAAAATCATTTAACATATATGTATATATATATATATATTTATATGACATGTTCGGTCATAGAGGAAGATACTTGTTCAAATATGACATTGAGTAACTCGGAGATTAAGGAAAATATTTTGAAATTGAAGGGAATAGACTTCAATTTATGATGTAGGTGAGGCATGGATGCTCTCAGTCTTTTAATGACTTTCTCATCAGTAAACATAACACTTAAAAGCAAGCAATTAATAAACATCAACATAATATATAAAGTACCTAAGCAAATAAACAATGAATAAACTCTAAAATTCTAATTTTATTCAAAATAACATCAAGAAATTAAGGGAGTGATTTTTCTAAGATTTTCTCTTATAGTTCACTCTTTTCTTACTGGTGTTTCTCGTTGTGCCTTCTTTCGCTTACTGATTCTTTTGCTTTTATAGGGTTGGGGGCTGGGAATACTTGATGGATTTCTGCCCCCCAATGTGGTCTTTCTTTTCTTCTTTCAAATTAATTTCTTTTTAAGTAATTTAACATGGTAGTACCTTAAGATTTTTGCAAGGGAGCCTTCTAGCTAGTAAGGGTCTTTTTCAGTGAGGGCATATTATGTGGCACAGAATAAAAAAAGAAATCAAAAGGGGAGACTTCAACAACAGCGGTTAAAGATATAAGGTGGTACAAGATGGCCTTAATATTCCTGAACTGGTCAAGATCTTCCTCTGGAAATTGGGTAATGACCTTCTAGCTACAAAAAGAAATTTATGAAAAAGGAAAGTGGTGGAAAGTACTGCTTGTCTTAGGGCTGCAAATGAATCAGTCTATTCGATAGCCTGCTCAGTATTCACTTAGTTAAACTTTAATCGAACTCAACTCATAAAAAAAAAAAAAATCACTCGTTATAGCAGATACCTACTCGATTAGTAAATGACACATACCCGATAAATTTAGACTCGACTCGACTATAACTCGTTAAGACTTGCTCGTTTATACTCGAGTCGTCTCGTTAGCTTGACTCGATTAAAGTTTATTTATATATTAATAAATATATACGCATATATTATGTTTTATATGTATTGCTAATAATATAACTATATCACTTTTATAATTAAATATGTAAAATATAATTTAATTACTTATGTCTATATATCGAATATACTTCATAACTATATTTTATAATTTATACAATAATTAGTCTATAACATTTAATAATTTTATATATTAGTACATGAGAACTATGAATGAAATACATATATGCTATCATATTATGTATATTTATTAATAATATATGTAAGCATATAACATATTGTTATTATAGATAAATATCAACTAGTTAAATATTAAGTATTACTTTTTATTAGATTTTTATTTTTTAATTTATTTAATTTTAATTTTTTCCTTAAAAAATTTTAAAAAAATTCGAATTCAAACTTGACTCGACTCAAATTCGTTTGTAGGACAAGCTCGAGCTCAAGCTCGAATTGAAATTTTAGCTTATCGAGTCGAGATTGAATAAGAGATAAATAAAAATCTCGAACTTGGGTTTGAGCTCGAGCTCGAGTGTTTCGAATCGAGTCAAACTCGACAAGCCAAAAATCGGCTCGTTTACAGCCCTAACTTACTCTATCAATGCATATTATGCACGTTGTCTGACTGCATGATGTTTGGTGGTGCACGTGGCATGGCGCTGTGTATGGCCAACCGATTGTGGTCATAACAGTGTGTTATGCATGGTCCTGGTGGTAGACATAAAGTCAAGTTACGCCGCTCTAATGTAACCTAGTCAGGTTGTTTGGGTAGTGGTCTTACAGGGCTCGAGTTAGATGTCGAGGTGATTAGCATGCATGATCCAAGCTGGCGGTTTATGTACTGGCTGCATGGCGCGGGTTGGGACCGCGCGCTGGATGGCATGCATGGTGTGCATGCTATTGGCTTGCTCTACAAGGCGTAGACTGATGCCGCGCGCTAGATGACGTGCTTGTGAAGACACGCTACTAACCTCACTAAGGGCTGCTGGGGCGTGCGGGTGATGAGGCATAGGCACACACGCAAGCGTGCGCAGGTGGATGCATTGTTAGGCACGCACTCACACGCATGAGTGCGTGCAAGGGATGCGCATGACCAGTAGCTTCACCGGGTGCTTGCAGCGTGTCAAGGCATGCATGCAGACTAGTCAAGGGACTGTCCTGACCCTCCGAGACTTGAGTCAAGGCCTGATCTTGAACGATTCTCCTAAAAGTTTTGACAGTTTAGCTCAGCACAATTGTGTCGTGGTTCTTCCAAATGGTATGCTAGCTATAAGTGAATTGGCTCTAAGTAGCATTTTTTTTTATTGAAAAAATCTATTTATAATCTCTTATTTTATATAGATATGTGATTTATTATTTTTATTATTTTATTAAATATATATTTGTAATCAACATATATATATTTAAATAAAAATAAAAATAAAAATAATAAATCATATATTAAAGTGTAGTGCAAGGATAATCAGTAATATTTTTTTAGAGTATTTTTATTGATTGTCTAAAATTATTTTTAAAAAATTATAAATTTCTATATTTATTAAAAAAATTGATCATATTTTATTAAAAGTGAAGAAATAAAAATAAAAAGATAGAATAAAAATATTTTTTTTATAAATAATAAAATTAAAATTTTATCCAATAATATTCTTATACGGTAAGGAAACACGGTCTGAAACTGCTCGATAACGTGGCCTGCTGATAGCCATCCGATAAGACTAAACGTGGGCACGTCGAATCGAAGTTGTTTTGACTGGACAAAAAATCTTTTAAATTCAAGGAACCGGCAAATAGTCAAAATTCTTGAACTCGGTCGCCCGCACATACGCAAGGAATCATCGGCATCGAAGTAAAGAAAACCAAGAACAACCGCCCGCCTCCATGGATCTTCGTCCCCACTTCCTCCACCATTCCTCCAGGTATGCTCCTCTTCCCCATCCTCGTCCTCCTCTTCCTCCTCCTCCTCGTCCTCGTCCTCCTCCTCCTCCTGCTTCTGCTGCTTCCACTCCTCACCCTCAGTTCCCCGAAACCTCCAGTTTCCGTCCCCACCACCACAACCGCTACCTTTCTCAGCCTCAGCCTCAGCCTCTGCCACCCCCACCGCCGCCTCTACCTCATATTTCAACTCTTCCTCGTTCTTACCAGCAATCCCTCCCTCCCCCACCTCCTCCTCCTCCTCCATCACAACACCTCCACCCCCACCACCACAAACAATACAATCCTAATCAGCCCCAATTCGCTTTCTCCTCCGTCACTTATGCCCACCCAGTTCAGGATTTTACCCAAATTCGCCGTATTGACGACCGCCCTCGTCACCGGTTGTCAGAATTAGACCATACCCGCCCCGATTTATCTGACCCGTCTAGGGTTCTGGCCGATAGCCGCCACCGTTCCACTGAGAAGCCTTACCACCCGCCTCTGGCTTTGGATCGAAACGACGCACATCAGCGTCAGCGCTTGTTTGATCGGCTGCCCGAGCAGTTTAGGCATGATTCAGAGGGTAGTTCCAGGTACAGAGTAGAATATGATGATGGGTTTGACCCAAACCACAGACATGAAAACTTGGTTTGGGGTCCTGGCGATGACAATTATCATCGCCGAGGTCATGTTCTATCTAAGTCTGATATATCTTCTCGTGATTTTGGATTTGTTTCTAATTCAAGGGATATTGAACCAAATTCGGGTGTTTATGATTACCGATTTGGTTCGGTTCATGATAATGAGGAATATAGGAGTGGTAGAAGTGATAGAGGTCATGATAGACAAGCCTCCAGAGAAGTAAGTGATTTGTTGTATGAGATGGGAAGCAATGAGATTGGTGATGCTGGTGATGGTGATGGTGAAGGAGTTCACATTGGTTCAACGAAGCATGAGTACTACGGTTTGGACGTTGGAAGATATAATCATAATAGAGGGAGCAGGGAGGGTAGTCATGAATATAATTATAATCACACCCCGAGGAAACAAATACAGAAGAAGAGTGCTTTTCTGAGAATTCAGATGGCCAAACCTAATCACAGGAGTAGAGAGAGTGAGCGGTCACATTATTCTGGTTATTTTGATAAAACCACCTCTGGTTCCTTTAGAAGTAGAGATCAATATATGAATTCGGGATATGGGATGGAAGAAGAAGAACAGGAGCGACGGGGAAGCCCTGTAGAGCTCGATGTTTCTTTCAAATCTAACTCACTGGTGGCCAAGGCAATTGTGGCACCCTCTAGCTCAGCAGTTGTTTCTGATGCAGATTTGACCCTTGGAAATGAAAAAACTAGGAAAGTCTCTGATGGAGATTGTTCAACTGCCCGACTGAGTAAACTCAATGTGGGCGCTGTCAATACGGATTGCTCCACAGGTATTGCTAATAAGGCTTCCACTTTTAGAAATGACTCGAAACAGCTTGAAAAGAGAGTAATGACTTCTGTTGTTGGGAGTGTTCATGATGGTAATTCACAGCCTTGTTCCAGTGGAGCCAGTGTACCACTAGGAAAGAGTGCAGTGGAAAGGTCTCCTAAGGGTCTGGTTTCACATAAAGATGGTACTGTTGCTGGCTGTGGTAAAACAACTGTCCCCAAGGTTATAAAGAAGAAGAAAGTTGTAAGGAAAGTTGTGAAGAAAGTTATAAACCGTCAATCTCGTATTTCTAGCTCACAAGAAACAAAAAATTTTGATGAACCCGTTAAAGCAGATGACTTCACTCACAGTCCAGCTGCTGCCTCTGGGTCTGATAAGAATGCTACACCTTTGGAACAGATGAGTACATCTGATGGCATGACTTCAAGGTCCAATGTGTTTTTGCAGCCTTGTACAGATAAGGTAAATGTTTTGCCTGAAAATGACGTGGCAGATACATCTTCATTGCCCACAGTATCATATGATTGTGGAATTAATATTGATTCTAGTAGGTTATGTGTACCTAGCATCAAGAGAAATTTGAGCAATTCAACTTCTCCATTAGTTTCTTCAAGTCGCAAAGAGAATAAAATTGACGAGAGTCCTGTAAATGCGGATAATTCAGTTCAGAGATCGCAAAGCATCTCAAATTCTGACAATGATTTATGTAAGCCATCAAATGAAATATATTTTTCTGGCGTTGGTAGTGTGGAAAATGTCAGCAAGCAGTTTTATCATGAGGGACTCCCTTTATTGCTTGAGAAAGTTCGAGAAAAAGAATTTACTGATGAAAATGTTAATTCTGCCTTTTTAAGTTCAGAGGAAATCAAAATTCATGAGGATATAACTAATTCGTGTAGTTCACCCCATGGTACAGATATCAAATTGGGTTTTGAAAATGATATGGTTAAGTCACAAGAGAATAGTACAGTTTGTGACATTGGCATCAAGGATGCGATTGAAAAAGAGCCCGGTACAAATCAGTTCACCACAACATTTGTAAATAGTACTGTGGAAGAGATTCATGAGGGACTGGTGGCAAGCAGTGCGATACTTGGTTTATCAAGTTCAGAAGAAATTGATATATGCCAGGGTCTTGTTTATGCAGAATGCTCCAACCATGGCAGAGATGCCACCAGGAATTCTTACAATGGTCATAGTAGTTTGGAAGAGAAGAAGAAGAATGTTTTCAACAGAGGGACTGTCAATAATGCTGGCAAGCATCCATCTCCAGGTGGGGCTACTGTGTCACATGAGAAATTTGAAGTAGAAGAATCTTTAAATGGCATGGTTTTGGCCAGAGCTTGTGAGGGTAACACACTTAAGGTTAAGAAGAGGAGAAATACAAGGACTCAGTTAGATCTCTCCAATTTGACTGACATATATGTAGAGCCTGTCAATGATGCAGTTGGCCCTGAAACCCCAGCGAATACAACCTTAAATTTATCTGTTAGGGGTTTATGTCCTGCAGAAGTTGCAGTTTCTGATGTTGGAAGTTTGGATGTTGGCGTACTACCTGGTGCCGATGGCATCAGCGTGCTGCATGCAAAAAGTTCAATACCTGGGCTATCTGAAGCTAAGTTCACATTAAAAAATGATGTTCATGATTATCTGAATGAGAATTCACCCAGATACAAAAAGATGAGAGGGGTTTCTGTCTCTGATTCAGCATTATCTAGGCCAACTGTATCTGAGACCAATGAGGGACCCACAGGCATCTCGGCATGTTGTGCAGAAGTGTCCTTAACTAGCAGTGATGATCTAACACAACAAGAAGGGGAAGTTGCAATGTCTAGCGTAAACAATATATGTAGTACTGGTTTCACTGTGTTGATTGAGAATACTTCAGAGGTACGATTTGCTGAGGCTGTGGGTGCAACAAGGGATGCCTCATCAGACGAGTATTTGAAACCTTTCAATGTAGGTGTTGAATCTTGTTCACATGTTGGGGATCCAAATGCACGGTCCCCTTGTCCATCAGTGTTTGGTAGTGAGCAGAAAGAAAATGGTGCTCCATTTATAGCCGATAACATTAATCAAAATGACATTATGGATATAGACACTATTGGTGGAGAAAAAATGGAGGCATGTGAAGCAAAAAATAATGTTCTGATTTATGGTGAGATGCCTCGGTGCAAAGTTACTTCTGAACCTCAGTCCCCAGACTTATATCAAAGGCTTTCCAATTCAGATGTGGAATCTGATTTTCTTCTTGTGAAGGATGATTTACCTCCAGGGTCAAACTATCTGTCTTTATCTGATGATGGTGCTGGAGTTTCTTCATCTAACACTAATGATGACGTTATGGATGCTGTGTCTGGAACACTTTCAGATATAGGTCTTCCAGAAATATTGGCCGAAGTCCGGAGCACACACATAAGTTACAAAGCACCACCTGGCCAACCTTCCAATGAGAAGGTATGTGGGGATGACCAAAAATTTAATCAGAAAACTGTTGTTGAAGTCAGTTCCAAAGCACCTGCTCATACTTCATTTCCAGAGTCCACCAAGGTTAACCTTGCAACTGAAATTGACCACCCAATAATGGGGAAGACAGTGCCATTACCATCACAAGATGCCAAGCTTACATCTCACAGTCGAAATCTCACAAGTGCAGAATTAATGCGAAGCAAGACACGGCTGATTCATTCCCTTCCTAAGACTTTTCCAGGCCATTCATCATTTTTTTCAAACAATTCAAAGAAGACAGCCTCTTCTACCCATATTGGAAAGCCCCGAACTTGGCATCGAACTGGTAATCCTTCTGTTCCTCCTCTGTCAGGAAATAAGCCTTTCTCAAATACCTTTCCTCCCAGAAGGAAGTTGGTGGAAGATAATGGGAAGACTCTAAGTACTTCTTACATTCGTAAAGGCAACAGTCTTGTAAGAAAACCTACTCTAGTTGCTGCACAACATCAGGGTTCTCATGGTTTGAGCTCATCTGTATATCGGGCGAACTCTTTGGTTACAGGTGAGTCGAGGAAGAGTACAGGGTCTGACTGTAGGTTTGATGATACTGACCCACAGAACCTTCTGAGAACAGGAATGCATACTCCTATTGAGAGGCCTGGGACACCTCCATTACCCAATGTCGCCAAATTACCTACTCAAAATGCTGTTTCGTCTGGGGATAAATCATCTTCCTCACAGGTGGAGGATGCTTATCGTGTTTGCAGTGAAACTACATCAGATCCCATGAAACTTACAGAAGCTAACAATCCGACAAAGACTGCTGAAGATTCTTTGAAGATTTTTGAAAATCTTGCTGGCGCATCAAACAACTTGGAAAGCCAAACTGAACTAAGTGATGGGAATGTGTCTTCTTTTAACATGAGGAGCATAGTATATGTAAAACGCAAATCAAATCAGCTGGTTGCAACCTCAAGCCCCTGTGATCTGTCTATACAAAATGGCAGTAAAGTTCAAGCAGGCTCTGAGGGATATTACAAGAGGAGGAAACATCAACTTATTAGGGCCTCTTTGGAAAATCAGATCAATCAATCAGTTGCCGTGTGTGATGACCTTTTAAATTCAGAAAGGCAACAGGCTCCTAAGGTTGTTTCTAGCCGAAAATTTAGTAAGAGGCGAATGCATAAGGGTATGTTTGAAGAACTTTTTTTTTATTAGTCAGAATTTATTATAAGCACAAAGGTGCAATCCAAATACAACGAGGTGTGTAAAAGAAATATGTTTGAAGAACTTATTAGTCATGTGTTTTGTCCGTTTTATCTTTACAAACAACTATTGTCTGATCCAACCAGTTAGTCTGCACGCACACACACAAATGCTGGCATTTAGTTTAAAGTAGTGTTTGGCAGTAAAGAATCCACTCACATAGAGTTAGTGTTTTTCAGTGCTGGGTAAAATTACTGCATGGAATTTTGGAATGTATTTTGTGAATGGGTAGCTTTGTTCCATCATATGTTCTGACTCCATATAATCTGTCAAGAACCTATCTTTCCTCCGCTGATATTGTCATATTCTTCCCTTGCTGATTGTACATAGCTGCTTACGTGCAATATTTGAAAAAATAAGTGCCGGTTTTTTCCCATTGTTTTTGTTATGTAATGAAGTGTTGTGCAACCCATTTGATGACATACATCATCCTAGATAAAGAGATAGATTTGCAGGTTGATACTATGTATTTTTTTTATAAGTAATAAGATAATTTTATTGATATAGAATAGGCACAACCTAAGTACATAGGAAGTATACATGTGATTACATCTAGTTAGGAACTAGCAGCAGTTACAAGGAAATCATGAAAGTTGAGATCATTAAAATCTATAGCAATTGCCCACATAAATAGTCTTCCAGAAAACACTGCAACTCTTCCAAAGAGTGCTCTTGATCCTCAAAACTTTGGTGATTCCTTTCACTCCAAGTACACCAAAGTAGGCAAATTGGAGTTATCTTCCACACAACTGTAATCTGGCGTATCCCCTAATCCCTCTCCAACTAGCTAATAGATCGACCACCCCACTCGGTATAACCCATGCTAAACCCATTTTGCTGATTTTTTTTTCGATAAGTAAAAATGTTTTATAAATTATGAGGGTGGCAAAGCCAATTACAAAGGGTGTATGGCCTATTAGTTAGGTACATTAGAAACAAGAAACTCATGAAGATCCATTCCGTTAAAATCCACGGCCATGGTCCATGTACATAAAGTTCAAAGAAAAAAAGCTAACAGCTCCTCTCGAGATCTTTTCTTGTCTTCAAATGTCCGATTGTTTCGTTCTTGCCATAAACACCACATAATACAGATGAGTATCATCTTCCAAACAGCATTGATCTGACGAACTGCTCGGATAGAAATCCAACACGCCATAGCTGCCACCTCAGTCTCTGGCATGACCCATGCTAAATTCAGTTTGCTAAACACCCCGTCCCAAAGAACCCTGGCAGTCTCACAGTGTAAAAGGAGGTGATTTACTGACTCAACTTCACTTCTGCACATGCAACACCAATCTAATATAATAACTCTTCTTCTTCTCAAGTTGTCCGTAGTGAGAATTTTGCCTAGGGAGGTTGTCCACACAAAAAACGCCGCTTTTGGAGGTGCCCTGTGGTGCCAAAGCTGTCTCCACGAAAATTGGGTATCGGGTCCTTTAACGAGAACTTTATAGGAGTGAATTGTGAAAACTCCTCTCACAGTAGGGATCCACCACAGGCTATCTTCCGACTGCAAGTTTGGTCTTTGTGAGTATAGGAGGCTATAAACTGGTTAATTCCCAATCCTGTGCTACCCGATTGAAGGTTATGTTCCAATGTATCTGTCCCCCAGCTACGCCAATGACTTCCGCCACCATGATATCTTTGTCATTTGCGATCTGAAAAATGGAAGGAAACATATCACATAGAGCCCCTCTCCACACCAAATATCCTTCCAGAATCGAATCCTAGTACCGGTGCCCAGACGAAGCCTAGTGTAACGATGAAAAATCCCCCACCCACTTCTTATGTTTTTCCATATCCCTGTCCCACTTGCCCCTCTAACTTCTTGAGGGCTCCACCCTCCTCAATAACCCCTGTATTTATGCTCAATCACTGCTTTCCAAAGGGCCTCTAGTTCTTTGTGATACCTCCATGACCACTTGCCAAGCAACGCTTGATTGAACATCCTCAAATTCCAGATACCCAACCCGCCATTTGAAATGGATCAACAAACTGTATCCCACTTTACCAAATGATACTTGCACTCCTCACCCAAGCCACCCCACAAGAAGTCTCGCTGTAGCTTCTCCAAACGCGTAGCTACACTAGCTGGAATAGGATAGAGTGATAAGAAGTACGTGAGAAGATTGGAGAGGGTACTTTTGATCAAAGTAAGACGACCCCCTTCGGACAAATACATCATCTTCCACTCTGCTAGTTTCCTCTCTGTTCTTTCAATCACCGTATCCCAGATCGTCGCCGCCCTTGAAGCTGATCCTAACGGAAGTCCCAAATAAGTGATGGGTAGAGAAGAAATTTCTTAGGCGGGTTCTATTGCTTGTAACGGACTTAGTGTCCATGAACTTCTTTCTTCTTTGTAACACTAAGTAAGTTTTCTCAAGTATATTTTTGGTATACTTGAGTTTAGCCTTTTTCTATTAATGAAATCTTTTTGATTACCTATCAAAAAAATCTACTGTCGATGCACTCGTTAGCAATAAGCACTGCATCTAGGATTTGTCTTCCTTTAACAAAAGCATTCTGTGGGTTCGTGATAATCTTTCCAATAATCTTGCTTAACCTATTAGAAAGCACCTTTGCTATAATTTTATATACTTCGCTCACAAGGCTAATAGGCCGAAAGTCCTTGATTTCTATAGCCCCACCTTCTTAGGGATTAAGGTAAGAAAAGTGTTGTTGAGACAGTTTTCAAATTTTCCAACTGTGTGAAGTTCCACAAATACCCTCATAAAGTCATCTTTAATCACCCCCCAACATTCTTGGAAGAATCCCATAGAAAAATTATCTGGCCCAGACGCTTTGTCTTTTACCATATGCCGAATAACATGAACACCTATTCTTCCTCAAAAGCACACTCCAAACGTGTCACATCATTTGGTTCAACGGTGTCAAAGACTAATCCATCTAGGTTAGGTCTCCAACCCTTCTGTTTAATAATAAGATCTTTGTAAAAGTCCACTATGTGATTTTGAATAACCCTATCATCTTTGCACTCTATCCCATTAATCTTGAGGACCTCAATGTTATTGTTCCTCCGATGAGAGTTTGCCACTCTATGAAAAATCTTAGTGCTTCGGTCTCCTTCCCTAAGCTATAGAGCTTTTGATTTTTGTCGTCAGGACACTTCTTCAAGGAGGATCACCCGCTCTAGATTTGTGGTCAAGGAAATCTTTCGCGCTTGTTCTTCTTGCGTGAGTGGTCGGCCCTCTAGTACCCTCTCGAGATCCTTGATTTCCTTCAATAAGGCCTTCTTATTATCCTTAAGGTTGCCGAAAGACTGAGTGTTCCACAACTTCAAATCTCTCTTCAAGCTTTTCAACTTATTTGCAAAGATAAAACTAGGAGAGCCTTGGAATTGGTAAGAAGTCCATCACTGTTTAACCATATCCACGAACCCTTCTGACTTCAACCACATATTCTCAAATTTGAAATAAAGACGTCCACTTCGAAGACCCCCACAATCAAGCATAATAGGCCAATGGTCTGAGAATACCCTATCTAATCGCTTTTGACACATGTCTGGAAAATGACTTTCCAACTCTGGAGAAATTAAAAAACGATCCAACCTGGACCACGTTTGATTATTAGATCAAGTAGTTGGCCCCCCAACAAGCGGTAGATCCACCAAATTCAGCTCAAAAATACACTCTGGGAATTTCAGCCTAGCCAGCCTCACTCTTCTATTTCTGAAGAGTTCGCTGGAAAATCTAACGACGTTGAAGTCGCCTCCCATGCACCACGGAATATTCCACCAATTGTGTAGACCTGCTAATTCTTCCCACAGAAGGCCTTTATCAGCATCAATATTTGGCCAGTAGACACCTGCAACAGCCCACAAAAAATTATCAGATACACATCTGAATAAGCAAGCTACCATATACCTTCCGACATAGTCCTCCATTTTTTCAACCACACGACGGTCCCACATCATAACGATTCCTCGTGATGCCCCAGATGGCGTCATTTAAACCCAATCCACATGAACGCCGCTCCACAGACTACGCACCAAACTTCTATCAACAATCTTCAGTTTAGTTTCATGAAGACATACAATGTCCGCTTTCCACTCACGAAGCAAATGCCTTATCCGAAGACGCTTGCTTGCTTCATTAAGCCCACGGACGTTCCACGACACGATCTTTGGATTCATTGGTTAACAATCGGCCCCATTCCTTTTGCCCTTCCTTTGCTTGAAGGACTTTCCGAGTTCATAGACCCAGTCAACCGATTTAATTCTCTAACCTGTCTGGAATCCCTTCTACGATTACTGTTGTGATCCATGGTAGTTAATAGTGCCAAAAATTGTTCTTCATAGCCCACACATCTAATTCCCACCAAATGTTGAATTCTTTGAGACGTTTGCATGACCCACTCTGATTGATTAAGGAAACTCACCAAATGTTGAATTTTCCTGTAAAGGAATTTTTTCAATATGGCCCGTGCAAACTCACAATATAGATGTAAATGGATTCATCTTGCTTCTATTTCTGCACATATAGCACCAATCCATAAGGATAAGCCCACATTTTCATAAATTATCAATTGTCAAAATCTTCCCTAAGGATGCAGTCCAAGGAAAAGAGGCAGCCTTAGGAGGTGCTTTACTCCTCCAAATGCTTTTCCAAGGAAAGTGATTATTAGTTTGAGTAGTGAGGACCTTGCAGAAAGAGCATACATAAAATTTCCCTTTGCTGGAAGGCGACCAAACCAACTTTTCCGCCCCTGTAGTAACTCCCATGTTGTATAACAAGTTAAAGAATTGATAGACTGCCTTGGCTTGCACTCCCCTCCTTCCCTTCATAATTGATAGACTGTGTAAGTCTTCTTGATTCTCTATTTTTTAGATACTGTATCATGATGATAGTGACCCGCCTCAATCACTGCGAGGAGAGCCTTAAATTGGTCTTCAAAACCCACACGAGATTCCTACACAACTTTGAGTCTCTTCCACTTTTTGAATGACCCAATCTGAGGATGAACTAGGTGGTACAGTACAAATAGGGACAGGATCAATTCCAGTTGTATGACCCAAACTGCCTTTCTCACACTGTTGTACTTCTCACCCAAATTAGATCCAAAGAGAACCATAGTTCCTTTCACTTCTGCCTCCCCTATCGTCTGCACATTGTCAACCATAGATGCCACGCTCTCACCCTCATCAGGAAGATTTTTGTCAATGGCTACAACTTTTTTTGACATCGAAATATTCCTCTGCGCAGCATTGAGGTTGGGCTCTTGCCCAAATGTCTCCTGTGACATTTACTGTGTTAACCCCCTCACTCCTGACCTCCCAAACCCAAACTGGCGCACTAGTATGTTTTTATGATAAGTAAACCTTGGCGCATTAGTTTGTATCATCCAATAGAGCATCGGCCCACCAGAAGATGTCACCCTCAATTGCCCATCCTTCTTGTACAGTGTCGGCACTAGGTTTCCGGCATAGGGGTCATCGGGAACTACCCCAGACAGCGCTGACTGAGGGAACGCTGACACCCCTGGACATTGTGGCAGCGTAGCCACGACCACAGAGGAGGGCGTTGAACCCTTTTCAAACTGGGTATTCCTTTGGGCCTGGATGGGTGTAAACGCATTTCATTTCAGGCACCTCCCATTTTGGGATGAGTTGGGCCTGTCTGGCCCAAGCCCAAGCCCATCTTTGCCTTGCCTTTTTCATGCCTCATATATTGCCTTGACCCAAACCCAGAGTTACCTTGGCCCAGGTGTAGGCTTCTAGGCCTTGACTAGGATGTAATTCCCAGTCCACCCTGCCTAGAAAAATCATCAACAGATTTCTTCAGACAACACAACTCTTCCTTCACGCCGGCTGGTCCTCCTTCAGCCCAAACAGGACTCTCTGCCCCTCACTTTCCATTGTGCAGATATCAGACAGACCACCACTATCTTTTTCAGGTATAGAGTTTTGACCAACCCTTTCTGCAATAGAACACTACCCTGCTACCCAATGCTTTTTGTCCCTTTCTTCATTTTGTGACACCAAAGAATGGCCTGTACCACCCTGCAACGCCACTTTACTACCCTTCGCAATTGCATCATCCGTCCTAGCATGCTACCCAATTCTTTCCCTTTCCCATCACCCTGATCCATCACTGGAGCCTTCAAAAGGCGAGACAGAGAATGCTTCATCTCCATGGAAAGGCTTTTCCAACCCCGTCCTTCCATCCCTTCCAGTACACAAGTGGACCTCGTCGCCCATTGTCACAATACTCAATGACTTCTAAAGAACGTCTATAGTAATTGGAAAGCTGATGGGCAATCAACGACAAAGACCCAATACGATAAGTCTTGAAAAAATCCTTCATTCCATCTGACAGAGAGCACTCTTCCACCGTGTTTGCCAACCAATGAGCACGAGCACTGGCATGGCTGATACTATGTATTCCCAGTAGAATTTGTATGATGTTTTGCAATCTGACTTCATGATGGAAGTTATTGTATTTGTTATTCAGTGGTATATTATACATAAATTGTTTATCTATATTGGTAATTACCTATTGTAGATACTTATTTTGGTTCTGGAGTGCCATTTGGTTTTTCAGTTAAATGACCATAATACTAACAAAAGAAATGTTAAATGTCCATTATGCAAATGTTGACCTTTATCTTGGCCATGACTTTGTATTATGATATAAAATCACCACCACTTCCAGATTTGAGGAGTGAACTATGATCTTTAACAATAGACATCATATCTCAATTGTTTTTGATTTGGTAAAAATGTTATTCAAAGCTGTACGTTTGTTGGTGGTGTTATTTTGCAAATTCACTAAATGTCACATGTGGCACCACTCCCAAGTGTTCTAAATTTTCAACTTACTACTGATGGAGAATTTTTGAAATATTGGTGCCTTCACATAGATTAGTTGGCCTTTTTTTTTCACTTGTAGAAAAAATATTAGTTGGCTTTTTACATGGTCAGGAGTTACTGAAAGGCGCAAGTTATGTTTTTATTTGCAGTTGTGGCAAAGACATGTAAACCTATAAAATCCTCTTTGGTGTGGACACTACGTGGCATGCAGTCCTCAAAAGATGAACGTGATTCTTTGCATCATCAGAAGGTCTTGCCTCACCTCTTTCCCTGGAAAAGAGGAACATACTGGAAGAGTTTCATGCACGATCAAATTCCCATTTCCAATAATAGTTCCCTATCTTTGATCAGGTACATCAGCATGTGGTACTTTTTTTTTTTTTTCGTTTGAAAGAAATATTTGTAGCTGGTTGCATTTTTATCATGCCTGTTTCTGTTTGCCTAAGAAAATATATTCCTTCTTTCAGTAGGAAATTGTTGCTCTTGAGGAGAAGGGATACTGTTTATACAAGGTCAATCAATGGATTTTCACTTCGTAAATTTAAGGTATTAAGTGTTGGTGGGTCTAGTCTTAAATGGTCAAAATCCATTGAGAAGAACTCAAAGAAAGCTAATGAGGTTAGTTTAGCTGCAACCCATGCGGCCAATTATTTCACCCTTTATAGTTATCTTGAGTAATGGTTGGTTCTCACACAAAAGAACTTTCTTATTGCTTCTTAATAAGTACTACTCATCTTTTCTGTAGGAAGCTACACTGGCAGTTGCTGCGGTTGAGAGGAAGAAAAGAGAACAGAATGGCGCTGCATGCAGTAGTTCTCAGACAAAGAATAGAAACCATTCTTCCCGTGAGTCTTTTCATATTATAGAGATAACCCACATTGGCCATTTATGAAATCTGGTGTGCAGATGCAATTTCACTTTTTGAAATCTGTGAGATTTTTGTCTCAAGGATATATTACAATTATATTTCTCTAACTGATCAAAAAAATCTCCAAGATATCTGTACTATTGGATATGATGAATTTTGTCACAAATTGGACATTCAGCAAAGTTTCTTCCTTCAACTGTAAATAAATTGAGATTTCATATATCCAATGATTTTGTAGGAGAACGGATATTCCGCATTGGTTCAGTTCGCTACAAGATGGATCCCACAAAGCAGACGCTTCAGAGGATATCAGGTGGCCTATTCTTGGTTTCTTTGGTCACTGATGAACTTGTTAGTCTCTTTACACACACACACCCCACACACGTGCGCATAAGTAGTCTCTAAATTACTCTTACCGGTTTTTGCATGTGTGATATAGATGATGAGTGTACAGGTTCTACTTCTGCTCCATCAGAAAAAGATGCTAAGAAATCTTACATTCCAAGGAGATTAGTGATTGGCAATGATGAGTATGTTGTTTTTTTAATCCTACGGTAGATTTTTCCAGTTAATGGAAGTAAATATGGGCGCACTCATATTTGAAGTGCAAAAAAATGTGAATTTTAATGTCTCACCATTTTGAATATATTAGTTAGTTGGATATGTGTTCCAATGTTGGCAGGTATGTCCGGATTGGCAATGGTAATCAGCTTATTAGAGATCCAAAGAAACGAACTCGCAAATTGGCAAGTGAGAAAGTTAGATGGAGTTTGCATACTGCCAGACTTAGGTTAGCTAGAAAACGAAAGTACTGTCAGTTCTTTACGAGATTTGGGAAATGCAATAAAGATGATGGGAAATGTCCCTATATCCACGATTCCTCCAAGATTGCTGTCTGCACAAAGTTTCTGAAGGGCTTATGTTCCAATCCCAACTGCAATTTGACTCATAAGGTCTAACTACATATTCAGTTAAAAACTTGATGTGGTCCAACTTGATAATTCTATACTTGTTTGTTGACAGTATATCTTGATGCAGGTCATTCCAGAAAGAATGCCTGATTGTTCTTACTTTTTACAAGGTGCTTTTTGCAAAATTTGCTCTAGTTGAAGTATTTAAATGCATTCAGAATTCTGATAGATGTCCTCACAGGTTTATGCAACAACAAAAGTTGTCCTTATAGACACGTGAATGTGAATCCAAAGGCCTCTACTTGTGAAGGATTTTTAAGGGGCTATTGCGCTGATGGTAACGAGGTAAACTGAGGTTTTTTTCTTCTCCTATTGATATCAATTATACAATATGTTTTTCGGTAGGTAATCAAGAAATTTTATTTTTAGGAAAATGAGGCATAGCCCAAGTATACATGATGTATATATGAGAAGTACCTAACTAGGGTTTGCAACCGGAAATAGCAAATCATGGACATTGTCATTAAAATCAATGATCCCTACCCATAAGAACAAGGCTTTAAAGAAGAAATCTTAAGCTCATCCATTATTCTCTTGCGATCTTTAAAGCTCCTATCATTTATTTTCTGCCAAATGCACCAACACACGCATATAAGGGCCATCTTTCATGTTGCTGCCACTTGTGGATTTCCTTGGAGTTCTCCCCAACTTGCTAGCAAATCCACCAACCTACAAGGCATGACTAATGATAAGCCCATTCCCACAAAAAACTATCTCACAAGGTCATGGCCATCAAACAATGTAGAAGCAGGAAATCTACAGATTCCCCATCCTTCTTACACATGCAACACTAGTCCAATACCATTACACGATCTTTCCTCAAATTGTTTGTAGTAAGAATCTTTGTACAACCCCAAGGGGTCGGCCCAAGTGGTGAAGACCTTGGTTTTGGAGTATTATTCCCTTCAAGGTCCAATATTCAACATTTTATGAGTGCAAACAATCCTTTGGGATCACACGCCCTAGTGAACAGCTATTTAATCAGTTTCGTGTAAGGAAACTTCCAATGGTATGGTGCATGGGACCAGGGCTTACTTTGCAGGAGTGGGTCCAAAGGGCCCTGCTTTGGAGAGATTCCCCAACATCAAAAAGAAGAAAAGAATCTTTATACAATAGGCATATTGAAGTTGTCTTTCTTGCTTCTTATAAGGTGCTTATGCCTTATGGTTTATGAGGGGATTATGAATATGCATTTAGGCATGCCATAGATTATGTTAACAACCTTCTTGGATCACATCTTTAATTCCTTCCAAGTATTAGGATATGAATCTCTTCCATTTAATATTTGGTAGATCATGCTATATCTGGTCCAACCTGACTCAAGCAATTGATTTCTTAGGGATGAGCATGTACTTTTCTTTTTCGCCTTGGTCAAACATTTTTTTTTCCCAATCCTTAGCAGCTCGTCTTTGGTGTTTATTCTGGAAGGCTCTATAATTGTTGATACTCTCTGCATCTGTCTTGACAATTCTTATAAATCCTGGATTTCTGTTTAATACTTGATTTCCCACCCCCCCCCCCCCCCCCCCCCCCCCAAAAAAAAAACAAAAGACCCACCCACACACGACACATCCCCATGCACACAACCCCTCACTAACTTTAGAATGAGTAAATGGAATCTCTCTGCACTCAGTGTCGGAAGAAGCACAGCTATGTCTGCCCCGTTTTTGAAGCAACGGGAACCTGTCCTCAAGGGTCCAAGTGCAAACTTCATCACCCAAAAAACCGAAGCAAGGGAAAGAAAAGGAAACGGGTGGTAGCACAGAAGAATGCTCGAGGGCGTTACTTTGGTTCTATGCATATCAATGTTTCTGAGCCTGGAACAACAGTTTTTGAAAAAAACTCTTCACAAAACAATGACGACCTTTTACTTGAAGGAAAATTTGCTGATTACATTGGCCTCGATGTCAGTGATGAAGAAGCTGGTGAAAGTAATGATCCAGCAAGCGAGCAAACATTTTGTGACAGTGATTTGCCAGATGTACAATTTGATGATCTTGATCAGCAAATAAAACCAGTTCGTATAATGAATAACAAATTTGACGACTGAAGTATCTCCAGAAGGTGACGGCTAAGTGAAAGCATGCAACAAACACCATGGAGAAATAGAGTGTGTTATAAATACCATAAAGCAAATTTTCTTTTTCTTTCTTTCAATTTTTTTTAAACTGACAGTTGTTTTCTGCCATTGCAGAACAATTTTGTATGCCGCTTGGGCATTTGCTCGGTTTGTACATTTACAAAAGATACTGAAGCAGTAAAGCATTTTAATATCATATAGAATTTAGTATTAGAAATTCCAGTGTCCCCTTTCATTGTTTGGCTAATTTTTAATGCGAATGCTCCGTTCATTCATAATTTGCAGATGATATTAGCAAAGCACTTATCAATGATCTCACCTTTAAAATCATCAAGACAGATACTTTATCAATGACCTCAATCTCTCTTCAGCGCACTCCATTTTCAAATCACTACTTGTTGGAATCAGTGAGGAACCAGAATCATGTTTGATTGGTGCAAGTCTAACTAAAATAGATAAATAGAAAAAATTATATATTATAATTTTTGCAATAAAAAAATTCTTAGTTTGATGAAAAACAGATTCTATTTCCAATTTGGAAAAGTATAATCAGGCATTTTGTATAAGACAAGTACAAATTCCCATTAGAAAAGAGATAAGATTCATGCTGGGAATATGCTTATGCGTGGCTAAGAATATGATTCATCCCTCCAGGCTCCAGTCTTTGTTGCATAAACAAGGGGAATAAAAAAATAAAAATATATATATGATTGGGGACCCTCCATTACAAACTACAATGTTCATGATAAGAGTGGCTTTCGCCTAAAAAAAAAAACCCGAGAAAAAAGCAAGAAATGAGTGAGACTCGATGGACCCCACATATTCGAGATTCATTCAAAAACCTTATCTTTTATAGTCACTAATATCATTGTCCATATTTTATACTATCTCATATAAACTCTTAGGGAATTTTTTTTTTCCTCTTTTAATTTATATAACCAAGAGAAAATCACCCATTGTTATCCTCAAATAACAACCATTCTATTTAGATCTAGTTTGTTTTTGTCTATGAAATAATATAAGATAAGATAAGATGAATTAAGATAGAAGTTAAAAATTAAATAAAATATTATTAAAATATATTTTTTTATATTCTTAAATTTAAGAAATTGAATTATTTATTTTATTTTATGCAAGAATTTAAAAAATTTATAATAATTAAATAAGAAGAGATGATATGAAATGAATCGAAAAACTTTATAAAAATAAACGATGTGTAGTGTTTTAAGTATTTGAAAGTAAAATTATCAATGTGATTTTCCATCCATCTATGTAAATCACATGTTTTCGAGAGATATAAGTATCAATATTTTCGAAGTTGAGTATCAACCTTATTATAACATGTATTAAAATGAAAAATAATTAATTGCAAAGTAATTCTGAAATATCAATAAGCTAATAGTCTCATCTTATGACTACTACAAGGTAATATTAAAATTGTAATAATTTGTACAAATTCCGGTATAACATAATTGAAGTCTCGCGCAATCAAATCTATTTGAAAAAAATGATTTTATCATTGAAAAAAGAAATAAAAGAATATTTGTTTTTAGTAAGATTCAATATTTTAATAAATGACTTGGTAATATTTGCACAATCTATCTTTAGCAAGTTATGAAATGTTCGTGACCCATCATTAAAATTCTTAGCATTTTTCATTTTTATTTAATTATTAAATAAAAAATAATAATATCAGTAAGCTCTTGCATTACTGGGCCACCGGCTCATTTTCAACCGTTTTCAAAAAACAAAAATATAACGTACATTTTTCTCTCCAATCTCTCTGAGTGTGATCCACCGTGCAGTGCTTAACTTGCTTCCGTTTCTCTCTCTCTTTCTCTCTCTCTGCGTACGTAAAACTCTACTCCTACCATCATTCTTTATCAGCACCGCAACATCTCTGCGACTTCTCTCTTGCAACCATGTCTTCCACAACCCTCGAATCCACCGCTGACAGCCTCTCCAGGCTTGGCATCAGCGCGAGTTTCGCCTCCTCTGCTCCTAAATTGCAGGAGAACCTCCACCTTCTCTCCCCGGATAAGGTCCGTTTGCGCCAGTTTGTATATGTTCATATATGTGTTATAGTTTTCGGTATTTTGGGGGGTTTTCACTTTTCTTTCCCTGGGAATGGTGGTGGTTGGGCAGATTGAGCTGGCGAAGATGCTGGTGGAGATGGGCCAGAGTCATTTGTTTGATCATTGGGCTGAGCCCGGTTTCGATGATGAGGAAAAGAAAGGTTTTTTCGATCAGGTTTGGTTTTTTTTCATTGCTTATGATGTTTAAATTTTGGATTCGATACATATTTCGGTCCTTTGTTTGTGATTTGTCTCAGAATTCTTTTTTTATGGTCTATTTCTGTTTACTGGATCTGTATTTGAAATTGAGTCTCTGTGAAATGTTTTGGAATTAGTACCGATTCTTGTCGAGTGTAATTGTAGAGGTCCTTGTTCATAGCTCTTGGTTCTGTTTCTTTTTGTCATGATCAATTTATGTGAATTTTATGCATATTCCACGTATCTGCGAAAAAAAATGTTAAATTAGAAAAATATTGAGGAAATTGATATGCAAATGATCCGGGATTTGAAAAATCTGCGTTGGGCTGATTCAAACAGTAGGATGAGCGACGGAAAATGTTGCGTTTGAGAATGAGTGAGAGTGAGAACTTGGAAGACATTGGGTAGAGTGGAAGGCTGAGAAGATGGGTGCGGGAAATGGCTTTCTGCGTGAATTGATGCACCCAAGGCCTGGTGCATGAGTGAAGTGAGAACCTTCTAATAACTGCCAATTTGTTTGGTTTTGTCCTCCAAACTTGCTTTTTATTCAATTCATTCTCGCTGCCTTTAAGCTCTGCTATTGGGTTTTTAAACTTATATTAGCAATGGCCTTAATCAGTTCTAACCTAACTATGCAGCTTTTCATTTCTTCTTCTCATTGAAAGTCAATTTCAGGTGGCTCGGCTTAATTCAAGCTATCCTGGGGGTTTGGAATCGTATATTAAAATTGCCAGAGAACTCTTAGCAGATTCAAAAGCAGGAAAGAACCCTTTTGATGGCTTCACACCTTCTGTAAGTGAATATATATATATATATATATATATTACCCCTATGAACTTATGACCTACAATCATCTTACATTTTGTGAGCCATTCAATGTAAATAGGCACAAATAACTAGAATTTATTCTCCCTCAAATTAGTTCCTACAGTATGTGTGGAAAATGCATCTTACCATCTGCACAAAGACGTGCAAATTTGACATTTTTGTAAACTAGCAATTCTATAGCTTCAAATTCCACTTCAGTGCTCAGCTCCTAATAGAAAATATCAGTAGTTTGTTATATGTATATCATTACATGCTTGCACTCAACTGCTGGTTTTATGGGACTATTATTACTTCTCTAGATGTTTATAGTCATTGTCATTGTGTAGTGTTGTGGTTTGAACTCCCTGCCTTCAGACCTGTGCTAATTTGGCAAGCACTGTGGATACCAATGAGGGACAAGGCCTTTGTTTTATTTCTCTGATACAATGTCTTGATGCTCATCAAAACGAATGGAATGGATTATGGGGCAATACCATGCATGGCCATTCTTGACCTCTTCATCCCATACACAATATTTAAGATGTGCTGAACCTGTTAATCTCTCTTTTCCAAGAGCAATCTTTGTGGATGCATGAAAAAAAATAATTTTTGCAGGTTCCGAAAGGTGAGGTTTTGACTTTTGGTGATGAAAACTTTATCAATTTTGAGGAGTTAGGGGTCAGGGAGGCCCGAAAAGCTGCATTTGTCCTTGTTGCTGGAGGACTCGGGGAACGTTTGGGATACAATGGAATAAAGGTAACTAATCCTTGCTTAAATACATCTGCATGTAGTTCTTTCGTTGATCCTAATGTTCTTATGTTTCATCTATCATGACAACCCACATATCTTAAACAGATTTGGCTTAACCATCAATTGTCTTTTTTAAATGTCTATTTCCTTCTTTTTATTCAAAGGTCTTCAATTGGACGTCTCAAGTGATCATCTGTCGGTCTACATTTCATTAGGTCAAATTATGTTGCTTATTATTATTATTATTTTTCATTTTGTACCTAATTTCTAGCAATTTAAAACATATTATTAATGCATTTATATTGTTTCGCATCTTCATTGGTAAGGACATGTTTATTGACACAGTACTTCCTTCAAGTCAGTTATGGTTGGCATGTGGCTGTCTTGATTGTTTGATTGAAATCTCATTGCACACGTGTCTTTGTTTGTGTAATTGATCTCATTTCTGGAGTAATAGATGCATGTGACCTCAGCGGATTAGTGGGGCTGATGATTTTATTCTCCCATATTTTGATCAATATTGGTGCAAATCTTAAGCTAAATTGTCTTTATGACTTGCAGGTGGCTCTTCCGGCAGAGATTACTACTGGGACATGTTTCTTACAGCAGTACATCGAGTCTATTCTTGCTCTTCAAGAAGCTAGTGGAAGACTCGCACAAGGTCTGTTTCCAACCAATGCTAATTATCATGCAAATTAGAGATTGCATAAGATACTGTCTTGGTGATTTAGGGTCAGTTTTTCCTGGTTTTCTATGGACCATTCGTTGGATCTACAGGAAATTTAGGCATTATGTGGAAAGAGGATCAATTATCTCTGAAGTGCTTATCTGGGGTCCTGTAAAATCATATATAACAAAACTTTAAGTTGGTGCTAGGAATAAAACAGGACATACGACCATCCCCTTGGATGGCTTCTGATATTTTGAGATAGTGTCATCATTTCTCCTCGAGTTTTGTCTTCTTTCAGAAAATTCTGTTAAATGAAAGGAACTAATAGCTGCATGATGTAATATCAAGTAAGTGGGAAGCAGCTTCAGATGATAGAGGCAAATGAACAACCAATAATGAAATGTCCTACCTTAGGAATGTTTCCAAGATATTGAATATACAAAGAAAGCTACTTCTGGAAATTCGAAGACTGATGAGTCATTTCTGTTGGGAAAAGTGGCTAACCCTATTTGGCGCAAATGTATGGAAAGACGGAATGAAAAAATTTCCAGTCTCCAATGTTTCTTCTGCTGTTTGGCTCATTTCTTTTATGTAGTGGACAATAATTCATGAACTTAACACATAATGAGACACTCATAGAATGATGCATCTGTAAGTTAGGACACTACAAGAGTTGTTAATCCCTTTAAACAGAAGCTAATTTCTTTAGATAATCCTCATTACACCAGTTGTGCTGCCAATAAGTCATTTAAATAACTTGAACCTGTCAAACATTACATGCCTAAATTTCTACAATTTGCAAGGTAGGGAATGCAAGCATGTTATCAGATAGTGCAAGTAAAGATTAACCTAAAAAATTAGGGCGGGTTGCACGATTCTTTCTTATTCTGTCAATTCTAGTCATAGTTGTCTTCATCACCGCCTTCTCTGAACTTGAATTAAATTACTTTTCTCATCGGTCCATTCATCTATCTCCTATGCACTTGGCAAACCACCTTTGGTGGCTCATTCTCATCTTTTCCTTAAATAAGTTATATCTCCACCTCTGAACTGATATTTTTATTTTTACTTTATTTTCCAAGACATCCCCTCTGACCTGTATTAAATGTCTCATTTCATTGGCTATTGGATTTCACTTAGTCAATGAAAACTAGTGAACAAGGGCGATTATCATATTAAACTACTTTCTTTATGAATAAACAAAACTTTTATTAAACTACTTTCTTAGTTTTGCTTCTTGGTCAAAGTAATAACGTTTATGATATTTTTGTAGGTGATTGTCAAACACAGATTCCTTTGGTTATAATGACGTCAGATGACACACATACACGCACTGTAGAGCTTTTAGAATCAAATTTGTATTTCGGAATGGAACCTACACAAGTAAAACTTCTAAAACAGGTATTTTAAAACAGATATTTGATTGGTTGTTGACGTCTTATGGGGCAAAGCTCATTATAGTAGTAGAATGGGTTCATTTCGTACTCAATTTTCCATTCATTACAGGAAAAGGTTGCATGCTTGGATGATAATGAAGCCAGGCTTGCAGTTGAACCACGTAACAAATACAGGATTCAGGTAGTGATGGCGTTAAATAGATTTGATAATTTTGTTGTTGGCATCAAATAAAATTCTTAATCTTGGAACTCATATTCGTTACTTAACCCTTTTCTGTTTGTGGTAGACAAAACCTCATGGCCATGGTGATGTGCATTCACTTCTGTTTTCTAGTGGCCTTCTGAAAGTTTGGTAATTCTTAAAATCTCATCTCAACTCTGGAATTTCTTTTTTATGCTTATGTGTTCATCATTATTTTAAACCTCGTAATTTTACTTTTGATCTTGATTGCCTGTTTTTGTACAAATATGAGATCTATGCATGTGCCCTCACTTGCATCTCATTCTTTTCTGGCTGAGTCACATAAACAACCTCTGGGCTTATAGCAGATAGAAAGCCACTGCATAACGTAAAACTATAGCTAATCGAATTTACATCTCAAATTTCTGTTTATTGGCATCCTTTTTTGCTTCTGTTTAAAGTAGAATTAGTAGGTTTGCAATCTTTTTATCAACAATGACTGTAGCTTTCTCCCTAAAATTTTGTTTTTGGAAGTTTGACAGCCTAAAGTTACCTTTGGAAATTCATGGTACAGGATGAATAAACAAGAATTTTATTGATGGTAATAGGCATAACCCAAGTACACAGGACATATACAAGAGCAAGTGGCACTGGATAAATTGTTATGTCCCATGATGTGCATTTATTTCAAAATGGGCTTGGAAAAAGGTACTTTCATGATTATGGTAGTTCATGATTATTTCAGGCACGATGCTGGTTTGAGATGGGTTCTGTTTTTCCAAGATACAAATGGACTTCTATTCAAGGTTTGTTGCTTCAATGTTATGTTTTATTTTTGGTTGATATACCTCTCTGGTAGGGTTACCAATATAAAAGAATGTCTCTGCAGGGTTGTGCTTGTTGCAAAATAAACATTCTCAGCATTGGTTCTTGTTTGAATGTAGGCAATCCCAGCAGCTCTAGGTGTAAGTGCTACCAGACAATACCATGTTAACTCTCTTGCTGTTCCACGTAAAGCAAAAGAAGCTATTGGAGGAATTACAAAACTTACTCATGCCGATGGTATTTTGCTGTTTTATTAAATACATTCAGTTGTACTTGGTTCACAATTTTCAACTTGTATCATGGCTTTCTTTGCCTGGAAGTTATTCGCTATGTTAATTACTTTGCTTAACTTGTGTGAAAAAGGTAATCACATGCGAAATTTATTGTGGTGTCCATGCAGAGAATTTGTTTCAAGTCTAGTCTTTAATAATTCCTCTACAAATTAAATTGCTTTAGGGAGGACAATGGTGATCAATGTGGAATACAATCAGCTTGATCCTCTACTAAGAGCAACAGGACATGATGATGGAGATGTTAACGATGAAACTGGCTATTCTCCTTTCCCAGGAAATATAAACCAAGTAAGCTTCTGGATAACTCATCACTTCTGATCAGATAGGGTGCCTATCCCCTATATTAATCTTCTCAAATTTCTGGTGGATTTTATTGGAGTGTGCCATACCTAAGTTTACAGTGAATGCTGCCAAGTATACTGAAAAATCCATTGGATCTTTTCAGCTTCTGATGAAAATCTCAAAATTAATTTTCAAAATTTCCCCACCATCAGAAGGCAAGGGAAAGTCAGTGGATGTCCTGTAAAGTACCTTTATAGAAAGTAACAGCAGTTTTCATATATATATATATATATTTGAATAATTAATAAGAGTTTTATTACCATAAACAGGCATAACTCAAGTATACAAGAGGAAATACCTACAGATGGTGACTAAAAAGATAGAAAAACTCCAACACATCATCACCATTCATTACATTAGCCTTAGCCCAAAGACAGAGTTTTGAAGAAAAATTCCCTAATTTCATCCATCATTCGTTTTACACAACCTTTGTAAAATTTTTCTAAATAGAAAATGATTAAAACACAACCTTTTATATACCTCTGTTTTAAATAAATGATATTTTTGTAAATAAGTTGTAAAATCGCTATAGAAGTATTATTATTTTACAAAAATGCCCTCCATTTAAAACAAAGGAAAGGATTGCCTGTATCATTGCTATTCATAAATTTGGTTACCAGAGCATAAAAATATAAAACTAGTGCCTAGTCTGTAGAGTGAAGCGGTGTTTTATTTTATTCCCTCTCTTCCTCCCTCCCTCTCTCTCTCTCTTAGTTGTGTGTGTGCATGCATGAATGCTTGATTAATGGTATACGTACTTATTAGGCTTCTCCACATGCTAGCTTAAGCATATGGGTGACATCATTTACCATGGTATCAGAGCTTGGTTTATTTTTTTTTCTTGTATGTTACATGTCGTCAAGCAGTGTTTTTGTTTTAATTGGGTCATCAATAGTATTTTTTTCTATTTTAACAAGCATTCTTCTTATACTAGATCCAATCTCCCAATGCCTACATAAAGGGAAAAAAATCAACTTCTTTTCGTGTATACTACAGCTTCCTATTCGGTGCTTTGCATGTGCAAATTATTGGCTTCCTTTTGGACATAGGAGGTGATCATAAAGAATGAGGTGTTCTTGGAGGAGGAGGAGGGTGAGGTGGATAAGGCGCTGTGGTTGGTGGAATCGGAAGGGGTGATTGTTGAGGGACCTGAGGATGCTTTGGGAAGCCCTATTCCGTTAAGCACTTTCTCTCCGAAGCCCGTGTTCAGTTTACCTTCAGATTGGGTGTTAAAAAAAGTAGAGGCTATGCAAGAGTGTATGGGGATTTCATGTGTTGGGTTTGAAGATCAGTTTAAGGCTCTTGTAATTGCACTGGAGGCTAGGAATGTTACATCCCAGAAATCAGCCGTGAAACGGGACAGGGAGTTGAATTGCCTTAAAGCTCTATTAATTACGACAACAAGGAAGGAAGTGTAGGAAGAGAAAGGATGAAGGGAAGGTGGTCTTTGTCTCTTTATAAAGCCTAAAATCCTTTCGTGGAATGTAAGAGGGATCAATATTGTGAATAAACGCCTCCGTATTATCCCTTTCACGTAGTTGGAAGGTGGACATTGTTTGCCTTCAAGAGACTAAGCTATGTGGCATTGATAGGCATATTATTCGTAGCTTGTGGGATTGCTCTATTGTAGGGTGGTACTTTTTAGCCTCACTGGGGCTTCGGGAGGTGTATTGGTGATGTGGGATAAGAGAGTGGTGGAGATGATCGAGGATTGCATTGGTTTGACTTCAATGGCTGTATCCTTAAGAACTTTGAGGATGGGTGGTTGTGGGCGCTAGCGGGTGTATATGGTCCTAATGAAGATAGAGATAGAAGCATCATGTGGGAGGAATTGGTGGGTCTTTACACCTTATGGGACTTACCTTGGGTTTTTTGTGGAGATTTCAACATTGTTCGGTTCACTAGTGAGAGGGCGGGGGCTTCAATGTCGACAAGCGCAATGGAAGCTTTTTCAAAGTTATTTTTGACTTGAATCTTGTGGATCTTCCGTTGGTAGGGGGGCTTACACTTGGTCTAATAGTCATGGGGGGTCCAGGCTAGACAGATTTCTCGTCTCTTCCTCTTGGGAGACAAACTTCCCAGACCTTTGTCATAAAAGGTTGCCACGTGTCTGTTCCGATCATTTTCCTGTTTTGCTTGATTGTGGTGGCCTTCATGGGGGTAGGAGTTCCTTCAAATTTGAGAACATGTGGCTGGAAGTTGAAGGATTTGTAGAGAAGGTAAGGGCTTGGTGGGAGGACTATTCTTTTGAGGGCACTCCTAGCTTCATAGTGGCGAGTAAACTTAAAACTCTTAAGTCCGATTTAAAGAAGTGGAATAGAGAAGTATTTAGGCATACGGAGGTGCAGAAAAACAGTCTTTGGGCCGAGTTGAATGCTTTGGAGGAAGGGGAAGTTAATGACGATTCTTTGGCAAGGAAGAATGTGGTGGTGACTGAAATTGAGAAAGTTTTGTTGATGGAAGAAATTTGTTGGAGGCAAAAATCAAGAGTGCTTTGGCTGAAGGAGGGGGATAAATGTACAAAGTTTTTTCACAAGGTTGCTAACTCACATAGGCGCAACAATGCTATTGAAGTCTTACATTCCGACATGCAAGTGTTAGTCTCTCTAGAAGATATCCAAGATCATACAGTGCAGTACTATGAGGATCTTCTTGCTGAAAAAGTAGAATGGCGCCCCAAACTTGATGGTTTAATGTTTGAACAGCTAGATTCGGATGTAGCAGGTTGGTTGGAGAGGCCATTTGATGAAGAGGAGGTGCATCTAGTGGTGAGAAGAATGTGCAACGATAAAGCCCCGGGCCCGGATGGCTTTTCCATGGCTTTCTTTCAAGAGGGTTGGGATATAGTGAAGGAGGAAGTGATGCAGATTTTTCATGATTTCCACTCTAGTCAAAAATTTGAGAAGTCACTAAATGCCACCTTCATTGCTCTTATTCCAAAAATAGTTGGTGCCCATGAATTGAAAGACTTCCGGCCTATTAGTTTGGTAGGTGGGATCTATAAAATCATTTCAAAGGTATTAGCTAACCGTATGAGCTTGGTGATGGACAAACTTATTTCCAAACCTCAAAATGCTTTTGTAAGGGGCCGGCAAATCCTAGATTCTATTTTGATAGCAAATGAGTGTTTGGATAACCGGTTGAGAGATGACACTCCAAGGGTCCTTTGCAAGCTTGACATGGAAAAGGCTTACGATCATGTGTGCTGGAAATTTCTTCTCTATATGCTTTGAAGATGTGGCTTCGGGGTCGGTGGTGTGCTTGGATCAAATATTGTATTTCGACTATGCGCTTTTCAGTTTTAGTGAACGGAAGATCATGTGGTTTTTTTCCGACTTCAAGGGGTCTAAGACAAGGTGACCCGTTATCCCCATTCCTTTTTGTCCTTGTTATGGAGGCATTTAGTCATATAATAGGGGCTGCTGTAAGGGGGGGATTTCTTGCTGGATTTTCAGTGGACAACAATAGTAATGGCAGTTCCATTTCTCATTTACTATTTGAGGTTGATACGTTAATTTTGTGTGATGCTACCAGCGACCAGATGCAAGCTTTGAGGGTAGTTTTGTTGTGTTTCGAAGCTGTTTCGGGCCTCAAAGTGAACTTCGGGAAGTCGGAGTTGGTTCCGGTAGGGGAGGTGAGCAATATAGATTCCTTAGCGGAGGTATTAGGCTGCAAAATTGCATCTCTTCCAATGAAATATCTTGGACTTCCCCTGGGGGTATCATTCAAAGCCAAGAGTATTTGGGATGGGGTGGTAGAGAAGATAGAGAAAAGATTATCGGGTTGGAAGAGATTATATTTATCAAAATGGGGGAGACTGACTCTCATCAAAAGTACTCTTTCCAACCTTCCCACTTCCTACCATTCTCTTTTTCCCTTACCGGCAGGGGTGGCGAAGAGGATAGAAAAGTTGTTTAGAGCCTTCTTGTGGGGGTGGCATGGGGGAGGAGTTCAAATTCCATCTTGTAAACTGGCAAAATGTGAGCTGTTCTATTGCAAATGGGGGGCTAGGAGTGAGAAACTTGAGTATTTTTAATAAGGCACTTTTAGGGAAGTGGTTGTGGAGGTACCAAATGGAAGGGAGTTCGATGTGGAGAGAGGTCATCGATCATAAGTATGGTAATGCGTGGGGGGGATGGTGTACCAATGAGGGTAGGGGGTTTGATGGAGTAAGCCTATGGAAATATATAAGAAAAGAATGGGACACTTTTGAAACACATCTCAAGTTTAAGGTAAGCGATGGAGCGCGGATTCGCTTTTGGGCTAATGCTTGGTGTGGGGAGAGCCCTCTTTGCCTTGCGTTTCCAACTGTCTTTAACATGGCTGGAAATCAGCAAGCTCTAGTTTCAGATGTACTATGTCGCGCCAATGGGACGGTAACATAGAATGTCACTTTCACAAGAAACGCTCAAGATTGGGAACTTGAAGAGCTGGCAAATTTCTACAGTCACTTGTATTCGGCAAAGCTAGGGACCAATGAGGTTGATCGCATGTTGTGGAAACACACAAGGAGAAAATAGTTGACTGTTAAATCTTTCTACAAGGTGTTGACAGCCCTACAACCCACTTTCTTTCCATGGAAGAGTATATGGAAGGTCCTAGTACCAACCAAAGTGGCATTTTTTATGTGGACAGCTGCACATGGGAAGCTCTTGACAATTGATAACCTAAGAAATCGAGAAATGATTTTCATGGAATGGTGCTACATGTGCAAAAGGAATGGGAAATCTGTAAGGCCCGGTCCAGCCCCAGCCCAGCTCCAGCCCAGCCCCAGCCCAGCCCCAGCCCCAAAACGTCGCCGTTTTGCCCCAGGTATTTTTAAACCCCCGTCCCTTTCCCTTCTTCTTTCTTTCTTTTTCCTTTCGTTCCTCTCTTTCCCCTGGCGGCGATTTTCTCCCCTGTTCTGCAGTGTTTTTCCTCACGCCCACTTCACCCCCCCACGTTTTCAACAGTTACCGAAATCATCTGAAACCGCAACAAAAACACTTATCTTTTTCTCTCTCTCTCTCTCTCTCTCTCCATACAGCATTTCATCTCTCGGATTTCTTTCATTCCCGCAAGTTTACACTCTGGTTTCGGTTTCGGCGCAGGATCATCACGGTAAGTGCTCTCTTAATCCCCTAGTGTATTTCGAATTTCTTCTATCCAAAATGAGATATGGATTTGGTGTTTTAATCACTTAAAAACTTGATTAAATTTCCTGGTTTATAGTCGAATTTTTGAGGAAACTGGAAAGCAAATTTCGGCCTCTGTTCTTCGCGCTCTGTTCTTCGCGGATTGCCTTCGTTTGGGCTGGTAAGTATTTTTTTTTTTGAGACCGATTTGAAGCCGTATGCTGGTTACGCATCATTTTTATTTTTAGGTATATGTTGGTGATGGTTTCGGGTTTTGGTGAATAGATGCGGAAACTTGTGTGGATTGAGGAAAATCTGGCTTATTTGAATGTTAATACCCGGATGAGTATTTTTTTTTGTTTACCGAAATATTGATGGAGTTATATTCTCTATTTTCAAATCCATTTTTGAAGGATTTTTGGTGGAGGTTCAACGGTTGGTTGGCTAAATTTTTTGTTGTTTGTTTTGGTGCTGTCAATATGTGGTTTGGAGCGTGTTGGGGGTTGATACAGGATGAAGGAACATGATTTTGAGTGTCGAAATTTTGTAGTTTGTGAAGGCTGTTGAAATGCATATAATAATACTCGGTTTGGGGGCTAACGGTATGTATTGAAGAAAATCATTTTTTATGGTATTTTGGGGATTTGAGAAAATTACATGGTAAGCTGGAATGATAAATAGTTGCTGAAATTTTGTGGGTTTGGAAAAATAGTCGTTGAGCGTTTTCGATACTATTTTTGTTGGGTTGCTGGAAATTGTGAAATTTTTTAGACAAACATTGTAGTTAATTTTTAAATTATGATCTTAGGCCTTTGGAGTGGTCATTAATATAAAGGGAATTATTTTTATGTATAGGTGACGAAACTCTTAGCGTTGAGACTCAAAGTTTTGATTTTTCGCTACAGCAGTCAGGTAAGCGGGGTTCGTATGCTCGGTTTTATACCAAAAGAGGACTGAGGTTGACTTTTGAAAATTTGTGCTTTTTGTTAGTTATGAAATGAAAACTTGAGAAAAACCAACCTCAGTCGATTGTTTGCATTATTCATGACGCTTATATAAAAGAAGGAAAAATATTTCAGACATGCATTGTGTAGACATGAGCTGCTTTTTGTCGTGTTATTTTTCTGAAATGTGAAAAGAACATTTTTGTCTATCTGAGAAAAAATTATGCCTTGATTGTTGACTATGTTTTATTTACATAAGCTTTATTCTGAAAAATAGTTTGGATTTATGTGCCTTTATTAATTCTGAAAATCTTTGGCATAGTATTCTGGTTAGTATTTGACTTTATCTCTGCTTGGCTCTGCTCTGCTCTGTATTTGCTCTGTTTGGATTTGGTACCAATTTCCTATCTCTGAGTGCACCCACTTTGGAAACAAAGTGGTTTATTGTGGGCTTTCCTATGTGCACACTCGGGGCTCCGAGAACGAATAAGGGAAAGTTCCACCTCTGTCTCTGCCTGGTTTGGCCACCGGGATTAGCACAACCCTACCACGGGGGTTAAACATGGTCTTTGCTTTGTGAGATGTTCCGATTGATATAGTGATAATACTCAGTTTGTTTATGCCAAAGTATTTGATGATTTAAATTATCTTGAAAAATCATTTGTTTCTGTTATGCAATATTATGTTTTTGTTCCGTATTTTTTTTATTGGTAAATGCTCATGTTTACACGCTTGTATAGGTTCTTCGCTTACTGAGTTGTGGAAAAACTCACCCCTCTTATCTCTTCTATTTTTCAGATGATCTGGATGTTCTATCAGAGGGCCAAGAGTAGAGTCTTTATCAAGTTTTAAGCTGTTAGGGCCATAGGCTAGATGGGAGAAAACAAAATTTAATTTATTTATTATTTGGATTTTAGTTTCATTGGATTTATGGAATGTTGGTTATTGTTTAGCGTTAAGCTCCTTGGGAGAATGTGAACCCTCTCAGTTATGATTTATTCATATTCTTTTACTTATGACTTGGTGGACATGGTTATATGGATTGGTTTGTGAAAAATATTTTTTTTTATTTTGGAGTAAGGTCGGAGACCTATTATTATTTTGTATTTGAGGATAGAATATACCAAACAGGTGAAGTTTCGTGACCCCCTACGAGTACGGGGCGTTACAGTTGGTATCAGAGCGAAGGTTTTAGATTCTGCAGACTTATGCATTAAGGTTTTAGGAATTTGAGGTTCTAGAAATTGCCAACGTTAGGAATTATTTGAGGTGTAGAATTATATAGGCTTGTGAGCTGATTTCATAATGTTGGAGAGTTAAGGGTTGTATATTTACGTCTTTTATTTTTGGTATCATGTGATCTTGTTTGTGGTGGGTACTTTCTTTGTTTGGGGATTATTATATACTTCGTTTTGACTACTAAGGTTACCTGTAGTTGTTTATTTTTAGCTAGTTGGTTTATGCTTTAGTGAACGATGTGTTTAATAGTCTAAGTGTTCTCAGGATGCCTCCTCGACGTGAGCGAAGTGTGTCGGACTTGAATGCGGCCAGAAATGAAAGGGGAGCGAATCCAAGAGCTTCTGAAGTACTTCGAGCAGCAGCGCATCAGCTGATTGATGATCTCGCACAAAATTCTTCTGGCCGTCACCGCACCACAAGTGAAAGGGGTTGCACTGTGGAAGATTTCAACAAGTTGCATCCTACGTCTTTTGATGGGAGAGGCGACCCGATACTGGCAGAGGATTGGGTACAGGATATTGAGGAGATATTTCGTGTCTTGACTTGCACGGATGAACAAAAGGTGGCGTTTGCTACATTCAAGCTGACCGGGGAGGCTAAAAGGTGGTGGATCTCTGAAAGGACTATCAGGGAAGCTGAAAAGACTGAAATAAAAAGTTGGTCGCTGTTCAAGGAAGTTTTCCTAGAGCGTTTCTTCCCAGTCTCAGTTAAGGAAGATAAAGCTATGGAATTTGCCACCTTAGTTCAGGGAGCGATGTCAGTACATCAATATGCAGCAAAATTTACCGAGTTGGCACGTTTTGCGGCATACCTGATTCCAGATGAAGAGAAGAAGTGTCGCAAATTTGAACAAGGGCTGAACGAGAAGCTTTTTGAGCGAGTAGTGGGCTTTCAAGTAAAAAAATTCACAGAATTGGTGAATAAGGCTACAGTGTTTGAAAGAAGCCTTCAAAGAAGTACAATTTTACCTGATCAAAGGAAGAGATCTACCTCATCTGGATACCATGCAAGCGTCAATCAAGGATCGTGGAAGAAGAAAAATGAAGGGGGTAGCTCAAGCAATAGACCAGGCCAGAGTAACCGGCAGCCCTACCAGTGTAAGACATGTAACCAAGTGCATTCTGGAGAATGCAGAAGAGAGGCAAGACTATGTTTCCGTTGTGGCAAGTCAGGACATTACATTAGGAATTGCCCTCTGCAACCGGACAACAATAACCCGAGCATGTTGCCACCCCAGAGAAATGAAGTTACCGGACGAGGTAACAATCAGCGTCCTACTGCACCTGCCCGAGTCTTTGCATTGACACCAGGAGAAGCTGAAGGCAGGGATGATGTGATCACAGGTATTTTCGGTTCTCGCTTTCTTTTAGGATTAACTTGGTATTCAATGCGGATTGTTACTAGAAGGAGTATGTCATTATTTTTTTTTATTTTGTGATCACAGGCATTCTTTCATTGTTTTCTAACGATGCTACTGTATTATTTGATTCTGGGGCAACGCATTCGTTTATTTCTTTGAATTTTGCTAAGTTTTGCACTTGGGAAGGTGAAAGGTTGGAGTATAGCATAGTAGTCGCGACACCAACAGGAAATTCAGTATCTTGTCATAAAATCCTCCGTGGCTGCCCCATAACTATTGAAGGAAGATTAATGCCAGCTGACCTTATAATCTTTGATATGTTTGGATTCGATGTAATTTTGGGGATGAACTGGCTGGCTTCATACCATGCCAGTATTGACTGTTTCAAAAAGGAAGTAACCTTCAAGCCTCCTGAGGGGGGTGGAATTCGATTTGTGGGGTCGAAAGTGCGATCACATCCATCAGTCATATCAGCAGTTCAGGTTGGAAAATTATTGCGAGATGGGTGTCAAGGATTTTTGGCTTGTGTGATAGATGCACCAAAGGAAGAGTTGAGTTTAGAAGAGATTCCTGTTGTGAGAGATTACCCAGAAGTGTTTCCTGAAGACTTGTCCGGGTTACCACCCGACCGAGAAGTAGAATTTGCAATTGATCTTACTCCCGGCACGGCACCGTTGTCCAAGGCTCCTTATAGAATGGCGCCATCAGAGCTCATCGAACTCAAAGAGCAGTTGCAAGACTTATTGGACAAGGGTTTTATCCGACCCAGCGTGTCCCCATGGGGTGCACCAGTTTTATTTGTTAAAAAGAAAGACGGGACAATGAGAATGTGCATCGACTATAGGGAACTCAACCGGGTAACTATCAAGAACAGATATCCTTTACCCCGTATAGAGGACCTCTTTGATCAACTACAGGGTGCACAAGTTTTCTCTAAGATTGACCTTCGGTCAGGGTACCATCAATTGAAGATCAAGGCAGAAGACGTATCTAAGACCGCTTTCAGAACCAGATACGGTCACTATGAGTTTTTGGTCATGCCTTTCGGCTTGACTAATGCTCCTGCGGTATTCATGGATTTAATGAATAGAGTATTTCATGAATTCTTGGATAGATTTGTGGTCGTCTTCATTGATGACATCTTGATCTATTCTAAAAGTAAGGAGGAGCATGAGGAACATTTGAGGCTAGTACTCGGAACGCTTAGGGAGGAAAGGTTGTTTGCTAAACTAAAGAAATGTGAGTTCTGGCTGGATTCAGTTATATTTTTGGGGCATGTGGTTTCAAAAGAAGGTATTTCAGTAGACCCAGGGAAAGTAGAAGCAGTAGTTAACTGGCTGGCACCGAAGAATGTTCGTGAGGTTAGGAGTTTCTTGGGATTGGCGGGATACTATCGTCGATTCATTGAGGGTTTCTCCAAAATAGCAGTTCCTCTCACCGCTCTTACCAGGAAGAATAACAAGTTTGAGTGGACAGAAAAATGTGAAGAAAGTTTTCAGACCTTGAAACAAAGACTCGTGACCGCCCCAGTTTTAACAGTTCCCACTGCGAGAGGAGGTTTTGTGGTGTATAGTGATGCTTCAAGATTGGGTTTGGGGTGCGTATTAATGCAACACGGAAAGGTTATAGCTTACGCTTCTCGACAACTGAAAACTTATGAACAAAACTACCCCACACATGATCTAGAGTTGGCAGCGGTGGTATTTGCACTCAAGATTTGGAGGCATTATCTCTATGGGGAAAAGTGCGAAATCTATACAGATCATAAAAGTTTGAAATATTTCTTCACCCAGAAAGAATTAAACATGAGACAGAGAAGATGGCTCGAGTTAATAAAGGATTATGACTGTACTATAAATTACCACCCAGGCAAAGCAAATGTTGTGGCTGACGCCTTAAGTAGGAAATCTTTGAGTTCAACAATGGCAACCCTTACCACCCAGCCCCAGTTGTTAATGGACTTAGAGAGGGCCGGTATTGAGGTTATCACAACTGATACAAGCACTTTCGTGGCCAGTTTAATAGTTCAACCAGATTTGTTAGAGAGAATTAAAGTAGCTCAGAAAGTGGATTCGGCATTGATAAAGCTAGCTGAAGAAGTTAAAAACGGGGACAAAGCTGATTTTAGCATTTCTGAAGATGGAGTTCTGAGGTTTAGAGACAGATTGTGTGTGCCGGCAGATGATGCATTGAAGAAAATAATCCTTGAAGAGGCACACCGCTCTTTATACACAGTCCATCCGGGGAGTACCAAGATGTATCGGGACTTGAGAGAGTCTTTTTGGTGGAACGGTATGAAGAGAGAAATTGCTAAGTTTGTAGAACAATGCCTAACTTGTCAACAGGTGAAAGCAGAGCATCAGAGACCAGCAGGATTGTTACAGCCATTGCAAATTCCAGAATGGAAGTGGGAGCATATATCCATGGATTTTGTGACAGGTCTACCGAGGGTTTTAAACGGACAGGATGCAATATGGGTAATTGTGGATCGCTTAACGAAGACTGCACGTTTTGTGCCCATTAAAGTTTCTTATAAACTGGAGAAACTAGCTGAACTGTACATACAAGAGATCGTGAGATTGCATGGGGTACCAGTGTCCATTGTGTCAGATAGAGATCCTCGTTTCACTTCTAGATTCTGGAGAAGCTTACAAGAGGCAATGGGTACTAAGTTAAATTTCAGTACGGCTTATCACCCTCAGACGGATGGGCAATCAGAAAGGACTATTCAGATTTTAGAAGATATGTTGAGGGCATGTGTGATGGACTTTAAAGGAACTTGGGTACGACACTTACCATTGGTGGAATTTGCTTATAATAACAGTTTCCAGACTAGTATTGGGATGGCACCGTATGAGGCTTTGTATGGCAGAAGATGTAGGTCCCCTTTATATTGGGATGAGGTTGGGGAAAGAAAAATACTGGGACCAGAGATCATTCAGAAAACCACAGAAAAGATTGACATCATTAGAGCCAGAATTAAAGCAGCTCAGGGTCGACAAAAGAGCTATGCTGATAACCGACGCCGTCCACTAGAGTTTGAGGCTGGAAATGAAGTATTCTTGAAAATAGCACCAATGAAAGGGGTTATGAGATTTGGAAGTAAGGGCAAGTTGAGCCCTAGATATATTGGACCCTTTGAGATTCTAGAACGAGTTGGACTATTGGCATATAAGTTAGCACTTCCTCCAAATCTTGCGGGAGTGCATAATGTATTTCATGTGTCCATGCTGAGAAAGTATATTCCCGACCCAACTCACATCATTCATTATGAGCCGCTGCAGATTCAGGAAGATATGACATATATTGAAGAACCAGTGCGGATCTTGGAAAAGAAAGCACACATGCTGCGTAATCGTAGCATTCCCATGGTTAAGGTTTTATGGAGTAATCATACTAGCAGTGAAGCCTCTTGGGAACTCGAGGAGGAAATACGAAAGAAATATCCGCACATCTTCAACGAGGAATATGAACTCTTGTAGCAATTTCCGAGGACGGAAATTTTTTTTTTAGGAGGGGAGGATGTAAGGCCCGGTCCAGCCCCAGCCCAGCTCCAGCCCAGCCCCAGCCCAGCCCCAGCCCCAAAACGTCGCCGTTTTGCCCCAGGTATTTTTAAACCCCCGTCCCTTTCCCTTCTTCTTTCTTTCTTTTTCCTTTCGTTCCTCTCTTTCCCCTGGCGGCGATTTTCTCCCCTGTTCTGCAGTGTTTTTCCTCACGCCCACTTCACCCCCCCACGTTTTCAACAGTTACCGAAATCATCTGAAACCGCAACAAAAACACTTATCTTTTTCTCTCTCTCTCTCTCTCTCTCCATACAGCATTTCATCTCTCGGATTTCTTTCATTCCCGCAAGTTTACACTCTGGTTTCGGTTTCGGCGCAGGATCATCACGGTAAGTGCTCTCTTAATCCCCTAGTGTATTTCGAATTTCTTCTATCCAAAATGAGATATGGATTTGGTGTTTTAATCACTTAAAAACTTGATTAAATTTCCTGGTTTATAGTCGAATTTTTGAGGAAACTGGAAAGCAAATTTCGGCCTCTGTTCTTCGCGCTCTGTTCTTCGCGGATTGCCTTCGTTTGGGCTGGTAAGTATTTTTTTTTTTGAGACCGATTTGAAGCCGTATGCTGGTTACGCATCATTTTTATTTTTAGGTATATGTTGGTGATGGTTTCGGGTTTTGGTGAATAGATGCGGAAACTTGTGTGGATTGAGGAAAATCTGGCTTATTTGAATGTTAATACCCGGATGAGTATTTTTTTTTGTTTACCGAAATATTGATGGAGTTATATTCTCTATTTTCAAATCCATTTTTGAAGGATTTTTGGTGGAGGTTCAACGGTTGGTTGGCTAAATTTTTTGTTGTTTGTTTTGGTGCTGTCAATATGTGGTTTGGAGCGTGTTGGGGGTTGATACAGGATGAAGGAACATGATTTTGAGTGTCGAAATTTTGTAGTTTGTGAAGGCTGTTGAAATGCATATAATAATACTCGGTTTGGGGGCTAACGGTATGTATTGAAGAAAATCATTTTTTATGGTATTTTGGGGATTTGAGAAAATTACATGGTAAGCTGGAATGATAAATAGTTGCTGAAATTTTGTGGGTTTGGAAAAATAGTCGTTGAGCGTTTTCGATACTATTTTTGTTGGGTTGCTGGAAATTGTGAAATTTTTTAGACAAACATTGTAGTTAATTTTTAAATTATGATCTTAGGCCTTTGGAGTGGTCATTAATATAAAGGGAATTATTTTTATGTATAGGTGACGAAACTCTTAGCGTTGAGACTCAAAGTTTTGATTTTTCGCTACAGCAGTCAGGTAAGCGGGGTTCGTATGCTCGGTTTTATACCAAAAGAGGACTGAGGTTGACTTTTGAAAATTTGTGCTTTTTGTTAGTTATGAAATGAAAACTTGAGAAAAACCAACCTCAGTCGATTGTTTGCATTATTCATGACGCTTATATAAAAGAAGGAAAAATATTTCAGACATGCATTGTGTAGACATGAGCTGCTTTTTGTCGTGTTATTTTTCTGAAATGTGAAAAGAACATTTTTGTCTATCTGAGAAAAAATTATGCCTTGATTGTTGACTATGTTTTATTTACATAAGCTTTATTCTGAAAAATAGTTTGGATTTATGTGCCTTTATTAATTCTGAAAATCTTTGGCATAGTATTCTGGTTAGTATTTGACTTTATCTCTGCTTGGCTCTGCTCTGCTCTGTATTTGCTCTGTTTGGATTTGGTACCAATTTCCTATCTCTGAGTGCACCCACTTTGGAAACAAAGTGGTTTATTGTGGGCTTTCCTATGTGCACACTCGGGGCTCCGAGAACGAATAAGGGAAAGTTCCACCTCTGTCTCTGCCTGGTTTGGCCACCGGGATTAGCACAACCCTACCACGGGGGTTAAACATGGTCTTTGCTTTGTGAGATGTTCCGATTGATATAGTGATAATACTCAGTTTGTTTATGCCAAAGTATTTGATGATTTAAATTATCTTGAAAAATCATTTGTTTCTGTTATGCAATATTATGTTTTTGTTCCGTATTTTTTTTATTGGTAAATGCTCATGTTTACACGCTTGTATAGGTTCTTCGCTTACTGAGTTGTGGAAAAACTCACCCCTCTTATCTCTTCTATTTTTCAGATGATCTGGATGTTCTATCAGAGGGCCAAGAGTAGAGTCTTTATCAAGTTTTAAGCTGTTAGGGCCATAGGCTAGATGGGAGAAAACAAAATTTAATTTATTTATTATTTGGATTTTAGTTTCATTGGATTTATGGAATGTTGGTTATTGTTTAGCGTTAAGCTCCTTGGGAGAATGTGAACCCTCTCAGTTATGATTTATTCATATTCTTTTACTTATGACTTGGTGGACATGGTTATATGGATTGGTTTGTGAAAAATATTTTTTTTTATTTTGGAGTAAGGTCGGAGACCTATTATTATTTTGTATTTGAGGATAGAATATACCAAACAGGTGAAGTTTCGTGACCCCCTACGAGTACGGGGCGTTACAAAATCCATAGACCACTTACTTCTACACTGTGAGGTGGCTGGAAGGTTATGGGCTGGTATCTTTAACAGAGCTGGGCTGAGTTGGGTCATGCCTAAAAGTGTAGTGGATCTACTAGCATGCTGGAATAGGTCTCACCCTAGTGCTCATATGGCAGCAGTGTGGCGAATGATTCCCTTGTGTTTAATGTGGGTTATTTGGTTGGAAAGAAATGATAGGTGTTTTAACGACAAGGAGCGTGCAACGGAAGATATTTGGAATTTTTTTGTTTTATTTCTTTTTCAGTGGTTTTCTGCTATCGTTTTGAGGGGTGGGAATGTACATGAGTTTTTACTCTCTATGCAGCCCACTAGAATGTAATTAGGTGTCTCAACCTGTATACTCCATGTGTACTTGGGCTTTGCCTAACTTCATTCTATTCAATAAAAGATTATTACTTATCAAAAAAAAAGAATCCATACCAGTTGGATGTATACTTTGTTATGATTAGAAGTCTCTGCTAGATCTCTTGACCTACTAACTTAAGTTTTCTGGGTGTACATTGTAATGAAATCACAGGAATAATTTAGAAACGGAGGTTTGAGAATTTTTGTTACTTTGGTTTTGGTAAACTACCAGTCCTACCAACATCTGTTTTTTCTTTTAGGTAAAAGTTACTGGGTGCTTCATCATAATTTCAGCTATCATCAATATCAATTATAAAACTTTGTGTCTTGGCTTTAGCATTTGATTGAGATTTTACTATGTTTCACTTGCACATTCTCTTTAATGAAACTGTTACATGCCTAGGCTTTAGCAGTCCTACCAACATCTGTTTTTTCTTTAGATAAAAGTTACTGGGTGCTGACTATACATTTCTGCCATCTTCGATATCCATTATAAGACTTTGTATCTTGGCTTTAGCATTTGATTGAGAGTTTCCTAAGTTTCACATGCACAATCTCTATAATGGAAGTGTTATATGCCTAGGCTTGACTTATATGACTCATTTTCCAGTTGATTTTGGAACTTGGTCCGTACATAGAGGAGCTCACAAAAACAGGAGGTGCCATAAAGGAGTTTGTTAACCCAAAGTAAACCTTCTCTATTTACTTCCAAATTTTGGTTAGGACTTCTAAATTATTGTTTGTGCTTAATTGCTTGCAGTGATCAAGTGTCACAAAAATGATCAAGTTTTCTGTTCTTTGAATTGTTGTTTAATCTGTGAACTTTTTCACGTGGGCTTCGTAACTCTTACTGAAGAAAATTCTATTTAGCAGCCCTACACCACACACCTGCTTTTATTTTCCATCTTTTTATATTTTATTTCCACTCGACAAGTGTGTGGTGTAGGGCTGCTTAGTAGTGGAACTCTGAATTGATATATTAACAATAATTCACCTGACTAGTCGATTATATGTGTTAGTCACACCTTCATATATTCCATGTTATAAATTTTCTATTTGCTGGTTATGATTCTCAAGCATTGGAGAAATGTTGTTGTTTCTTAAGTTAGTTTGCTCACGGCAATGTTTAGGGAACAAGGTAGTAATAGCTAAGTCCTACTTTCAATAGAAAGCTGCTTTAATTCTGAAGGCTATAGAAGTTAGATTCAGCATGATTATTCATGTTGGAAAAGTTAATCCAAAGCATGATTCCAATTTTTTGGAGGTTCGGCAACACACACTCACGCACACATGATGTTGCAAATATAAGCTAGTGCTTCCTATTTCTTTACCATCCTCCTTATGTCCAATTTTACTGCAGATACAAAGATGCTAGCAAAACTTCGTTTAAATCCTCAACTCGTTTGGAGTGTATGATGCAAGACTATCCGAAAACTTTGCCTCCAACAGCAAGGGTTGGATTTACGGTAATTTATGGTTTCCTGAGTGAGGGTTCAAGCCACTCACTGTCCTTCCTTGATCTTGAGTCTTTGATGTTTAGATCTACTTGGTGTTTTTAATGCTATCTGAAGAATGCTCTTCATATATATATATATATATATATTTTGTGATAGCGTGTGCTATTAGGGTAGTTCATCGTTGCCCTCATTGTTTGGTACTTGTACCATGATGATTAGGTCATGGATGCATCCATTGCTTATGCACCTGTGAAGAACAACCCTGAGGATGCTGCTAAGGTAAGAGTATACTGGGTGGTTTTCAACAAATTATATTTTTCCCAAGTTTGCCAAGTTTTTTTTTTTGCTCTAAAGTTTGACAAGTTTGTTGGTTGATAATGTAGTAGTTTTAAAAACTCAAGTGGTACAGTGCATTTTCTTAATTAACAAGATGAGGATTTTATGTCATTGGAACTGGTCAACCGTCAAACTCATGCCATAATAAAACAGACTGCCCCTTTTTCTTCATGGCTGCTGGATATATAGTTATGTCATATTTTTCAATCCCCTGCATGCAAGAGCTCCTCAAAGATCAGGTGATAAACACAGTAAATTGTTTAGTAGGATCGCCCGTGATTTTGTTGACAAAGATAGTAATAATGGTAATGGAAGTCTGGTCTATCGTATGGAAATTTATGCTCGGGATACACTTCCATTGTTTAAATAATTGTCTAAGCTATCTTAAAACTTGTATTGCCCATAGCCATGCCTTTCCATTTATACAAAAGCTTGTTTAACAGGGTAGTTATAGCCATTTCATTTAGCCTGGTTTGGTTTCACAAACCTTTCAAATCATTTCATCCCGTCCCGTCTCATCTCATCTCATCTCAACACCATTCAAACACAAACATTTTTCAATTTCAAATTTTCAACTTTTTCATCTAATTATTACCTAATCATTACAAATTTCCCAAATTTCCAAACAAAATACAAAAAACAATTCAACTTTTGCAAATTTCAAAACAACAATTATAGTAAAAAGTTATATTCTAAAGTGATAGATGTGATATATGAAAGTGGGTGTGGTGGTTGGTGTTCTAATGAATCTAGTGGAGCTTATGGGGTAAGTTTGTGGAAATTTATTAGAATAGGATGGGATTCTTTTTCAAAAAATTTCATATTAAAGGTGAGAGATGGGAAAAGAATTCTCTTTTGGCAAGATCTATGGTGTGGGGATTCTGTTCTAAATTTGCAATTTCCTGCCTTTTTCATAATTGCAAGGGACCAGTATGTTGCTGTTTGTGATTTTTATTTTCATTATAATAATAATCTTGAATGGAATGTTGTTTTCAAGAGGGATGTTAATGATTTGGAAGTGGAATATGTTCAGACTTTGCTGGTCAAACTCTATAGCTCAAAACTGTTGGTAGAAAGAGAGGACAACATGGTGTAGAATCTTGCTGCAAATGGACAATTTTCAGTTTCTTCTTATTATAGAATACTGTCCAGTCATAGTTCTTGTGAATTTCCCTGGAAAAATATTTGGAAAATGAAAGTTCTTTCCAAGGTTACTTTTTTCTGTTGGGTGGTATTTTTGGGCAAGGTGTTGACAACTGATAACCTTAGAAGGAGAGGCATATTCATCGCTGATTGGCATGTTATGTGTTAAGAGAAATGGGGAATTAGTTAACCATTTCTTTCTTCACTGTGAAGTGGCAAGATTATTGTGGAATGAGGTATTGAGTTGGACTGGTTTTCAGTGGATAATGCCCAAAGAAGTGAAGGATTTATTGGCAGGGTGGATTTGTTTTAAGGGCTGCAAGAAGGCGAAAACTGTTTGGAAAATGATTCCTCTTTGTCTTATGTTGTGCATATGGCTCGAAAAAAAGGGGAGATGCTTCGAAGACAAAGAGTGCTCTTTGGGTGATCTTAGGGGCCTCTTCTTGAGCATTTTGGGTTTTTGGGTCAAATCTTATGTATTGGTTGATAATTTTCAGATTCTGTTTTAGTTTCTTGCGGTTGTTTTTTTTTGTTGTTTGGAAGATGTAGGTATTTTCTTTTGTATATGTCCTGTGTACTAGGGCTTATGCCTACTTCTTTGAAATTAAATCTTTTATTACTTATCAAAAAAAAAAATTCTAACCCTCTTTTAACTTTATAATTTTTTTATTCAAAACTCTCTCTCCTTTCCCAAAACCCCATAAAAACTTAATTCAAATCATCTCACTACTATTCACAAATTATCTTACTATTCACAGATTTCTCATCTCATCTCATTTGTGTAACCAAACAAGGACTAGTCTTGCGGAATCTCATATATTAAGAGCAAGAAAATATACCATGTATTAGAAGTTCTAGACACCAATTTAAATTAGAAGTATACATTTATGGATTCTACACTTTGGCCAGTCTTCAAACTGAGAAGTCATATCTGGTCTAGCTACTCGATGCCCAAACTAAAATTGGCCCTGGAAGTTTGTGTTTAGAGTAATGAAGCATCTTGGTCTGCATATTGTTAGATTTCCTTTTGAGTCTAGAGGGCTGCATTAGAATCCTGGTGGCTCAAGAGCCTGTTAAAAAAGACGTGTTTATATGGTAATATCTTTATTGTTCTCCTAATAGACGCCTGTAATTTATCCTCTAGCTTATGTATATTTGTGATTATAACTCCGATCTATTGAGCATGAAGCTCAGTGAACCACTCATTTGTTTCTTATGGATATGCCTGGTTTCCATTTAAGGACTCATTGGTTATTATGCATGTATTTCCATTCTTATCTTTGTTACTCAATTTTATTAGTTTTTTCTGGCTATTAGTAGATGTTTTAAGCACTTAACAATTCTTTATCCTTTATCTTCTATACCTAATTGAGGTTAAACGAGATCTGGGCTTACCAGATTGGTTTTATTCTGTTTCTATTCATTTTCTTGAATTTAATTGAAGGTACCAAAAGGAAATCCATATCATAGTGCAACTTCTGGAGAAATGGCCATCTATCGTGCAAACAGCCTTATTCTTAAAAAGGTAACTAATATTTTAATTCTTTTTAAATTTGTTAAGCATCATAAATCGTGATTGTACCTGAGATTGTTACATTAGAGAAGGGTTGAACGAATCCGTTCACTCAAGCTCTGTGACCCCAGGGGAAGTGGTCATGCCAATGCATACATGATCAGTGTGTACTAGATATGGCCAGATTTTCATCCTACATTTTCGCTTCTGTCAGCTTATCAATATATGGCGTCTTCTTTAGTCCCATGTTGGTGCTTCTCTAATTCAACTACCAGTTAGGGTCAAAGATTATACCATTATTGACTGGGAAATAGGACATCCAACTTGTACTCAGAACAACCAAATAACAAGATGGCTCTACCGATTGAACCAGGGACCTGGCTGACTCATCGGGGGCTGTTTGGGTATCATGAAACATGATTCTCATTTGAGTTTCTTTTGTTCTGAAGTAGTGGCATTCTGATGGAGAATGGTATAGATTACTTGTTGATTACATATGCATACAGAAACAGTTTAAAGATCATACAGGATGAAAAATAGTTCAAAGTTGCAGGGAATTGTGACAATCCTTTTGTCATACTTGTATAGGAAAGTGTACAAGGGGTACATAATAATACCATCGGAGCAGAGGTCTTTTGTTTGAACCTGACTCTACAGTTCACCCAATTTAATTAAATATTTCCCATGTTTGGCCTACTTATGAAGTGAAAGTCTGATCCACATGTGAGCGGGAGTGTTAAGATATAATACAATTCATAAAATCTACCACTTCCCATCAATTTAAGTTTAGGTTTTATGAGAAGTGGTTATTTCACAATTTATATATATTCTCTAATCCCACATCATGAGTTTTTCTCCATGATGCACTTTTTGGGCAAGCCTTCCACTTTATAGTTGGTCTTTATAATAACCTTATTTCACACTCTGCAATGATTCCCTTTTTGTAAGGGTGCTCCCTCCGCCCGGGCCCATCCCGTCCGTATGCTAGGGGGTGGAATGGCCTCCATGGCTGTACTCTCCCCTGCCCAAGCCTTGACGCCAACAGCTCAGGCTCTACCACAGCTCAAACTAACCAAAAAAAAAAAAATACAAATATCCAAAACCACTTTGGTAGAGAGAGATAGAGATAGAGAGAGAGAGAGACCTAGGGCTGGGAGGCCGGGGTCAATGCCGAGAGGAAGAGAGAGACACAATGACAGATGACAAGGTTTGAGAAATCGAGGCCTTGAGAGGAGGAGAGATTGAGAGAGGAAAGAGGGAAAGAGGGAGAGAGGAAAAAGAGAGAGATGCTGTAGGGGGAGGGGTGGGGCAAGGTGGTGGGGGGCCGTGCCCCGCCACCAAGCCCTACTTTTTTGACTGATTCCATTTTGGGTGGACATACTCTGCAGTGATCCCTAGCTCCTTGTATTCTATTTTACTAAATAATCTCCAGCTACCTTTATTTCCAAATGGCCAAAACCCAAAATATGTTCTACTCCATGTATATGTGTGGTTTCAATGTCTAAAGGAGGTCAATTTTTTTTTCTTTTATTGAAACTTCACCTCTCTGAGTAATGTGAACAAACCTAACATATACATGCATTGATATTATACATGTACAGACGTGTGCTCATGTTCTTACATGGATTTGACGTATGAATACATCTGTTTTGTAAATGGAACTACCCGAATAATATTGCAAGCAATCTTTGCAAATCTAAAGTGCTCATAGATTTTGAATGACTCTCTCTCTCTCTCTCTCTCCATTGTTTAAATTATGGCATTTCTGCTTTTTGTCTGTCTGCTAGGCTGGTGCTCAAGTTGCTGATCCAGTAGTACAGGTGTTCAATGGGCAAGAGGTCGAAGTCTGGCCTCGTACCACATGGAAGCCAAAATGGGGTCTTACTTTTGCAGAAATCAAAAGGAAAGTGTGTGGAAGTTGCACCATTTCTCAGAGGTCCACATTGGTCATTAAGGGCCGTGATGTCTTTCTTGAGGATCTCTCCTTGGATGGAGCTCTTCTCATCGATGCTGTTGATGATGTAAAGGTAAGCCAGGACAGGATGATAAAAAAAGATGGTTTTGAAAACTGCGAATAGACGCAGCTTGCTCTTTGTTTTCGCTTTTTTTAATGGTGTCGAGTTGGATGCAACTTCCTCTAAACCTTGTGAACATTATTGTTTGCATCTTTGAAGTAAATTTTCCCAAAATTCTCTTTCTATTATCTTGTTAGTCATAAATTCCTGGATTCCAGATATACCAGACATCAATATGGATGTTTTCTAAGCCTGTTGCATTATCTGACTCAATATTTTTACTTGATAGTATTTTTCACCAAAAGTTCATTATAGAAACAATTGATATATGCTCTCATTCTATTTCTTCCTGTTCATCTCATGTGCTTTCTGCTGTTCGCCATTTGGTTTGGTTATTTAAACTAATTTCATATGGGTGACAATGTCAATGGTTTAGTATGTTTAGAAACGAATAAATACTTTCATTAACATGATCTTTTTAAACAGGTAAAAGTACGAGGCGCGGTACAGAACAAAGGATGGACTCTTGAAAATATTGATTATAAAGATGCTTCGGTGCCGGAAGAACTAAGAATCAGGGGTTTCAGAATAAACAAGATAGAGCATCTTGAAAAGAATTATACAGAACCTGGCGAGTTCTGCTTGGAGCCATGAAAGTGAACTAATCCAAACATATCAATATCTCAAGCCAGAAATAATTTCCTTTTTTATTTTTCTTTTATCTTCTACAACTTACTCATATAGATTAAGCTGGGTCTGAAAAGGTTAGTTGGAATAATTGAATATTTCGGATATCTTAGGGGGTTAGAGTTGTTTTTTCCTTAATATTTATAATTTCCTCATCAATTTTTACAAAGACTTTTCCCCATTTATTAAAGACAGGGTCAGAAACATGTACAATATTATCCAATTTGGTGCATAAATTTTATTGGCCCTGGTATACAATATATATCCAAAAGGCTTAGGTCGAGTTTTCAAAACACGTTATTGGATTTAATTAACCTTGATGGCAAGATGCTTAATGGGTCAAAACCTGTAGATCTATCCTCTTGTACAGGACAAGGAGATCCTATTTGCTCAGCACACAGGTTTGTGGAAAAGAAAATGTTGTGGTTTTTTATTTCTCTCTCTTTCGACCATTGATTTTGAAAAATCAAATACGATGTGTAGAAATGTAAGAGCATATGAATTAATAATCACTATCACATGATCACTTTCATATATAAATGGCTCTTCATGATATTCAAGGGTTGCATTTTACAAATGGCCATTTGTGAAGTTGACACAATATATACATACATATATGTATATATATACTCCAATTGGAAGTCTTTTTTACTGGGATGAAAGTTATTGCATCCTTTTTGCAAAGGATGCAAAAAGAGATAAACTCCACAAATACTTAAGGTGCTGGCTAAAGATCAAGAAATGATGATATATATATATATATATATATAAATATATATACTCCAATTTTGTCATTTTTAATCACATGATCAGCCTTATTTATTATATTTTAAGTTATTTTTATTTAAGCGATTGATTTATAATAATTTAAATGTGTGCATGTCATGAATGTAATATGAAGCATATAATTCATTGCTTAAAGATAAAATCTTTTTTTTTTTTTTTTTTAAAAAAAAGATGTAACTCTAGTGGAGAGAATATATTTGATGGGGATATCTCTATTACGTACATGACAGCCAAATGTATATATATATATATATATATATATATATATATATATATATAGAAGAGAGGCCATGAATTATTATAAGTATGATGAAATCAATGATTGCACATAGTTATGAAATTTTTAAGTTTCATCCATTAATTACTTGATCTCTTGTGTGCTAGTTAAAAAATAATATAATATCTAAATTTTATTAACAAGCACCAAAATTTGGTGAAGAACTGATGTAATTACATTTAAAGTACATGACCTTATAAGTATGTCCAAGAAAAAAAGTGGGAAAGAAAAATTAGATTGATCATATTTTATTTAATAAATCCAAATCTTAATGAATAAAACATGTATCGAAATTATGGTGAAGTAGTACCTGGCCTTCAGCTTGACAAGTAAGATACTATATATATATGATTAATCATGATCTAATTCAAATTAATTTTTCAAGAATATTAAATCATATATATACGTGCCACGATCGAGTCCCTAATACCTATCATATTACCGAGAAAACTAGAGGACAATAATTATTCAAAAAGAAAAGAAAAGAAAAGAAAAGAAAAGGACATTAATATTACGTGAAGAACTAGTATATATATCCACCATAAAATTCTAATTTCATAGACTCACGATTTGGCACTGCATGATCGGAAACGCAAAAACTTGTCCGATTGTGCCTACCCAAGACTGAATTATTTGCCCTAGAATATCCAAGAATAAATTGTTGTACGCACTAGATGCATGCAGGACGGTGCGATATTACCATAGAAAGATCAAGAAGTCCTATAAATTATAATTATAAAAATATTTTATAAAAATAAATTCTTGATGTATTTTTATTTTATATGTAAAAATTTACTTTATAATTAATAAAATTAAATAATTCTATAATGTGACGTATAATATTATCAAAATATATCAATTTGTAAGTTTAATTTTATAAAAATATTTTATGATTAAAACATTTGTGAAAACTGAAAAGTCAACCCAAGCAGCTATATATTGGAAAATTCTAGCTAATTCTAAAATTGAATGATCGTACTTGTCTTTCGCAACACTTCCTACGAAATTTCTTGACAACTTAATAATTCCTTCGTCAAACGCCCCCATCTACACGCGAGGCCGCCACTAGCGCCAAAAACATTGAATATATATATTCATTGTTTTTGGTTGAAAATATATCATTTCGTACATAAATTCCGTACCGTGGAAGGGCAAAAACAGCGACTATTTTTGGGCTATTTATACCAATTAACTAGCATGCAGAACATATAATTTATACCCGTATTGATCAACATTGAAGGCCAGCAACCACAAAATTAATACTTGATCGAACAGCAAGCAAGCATATCTCGTAATTCTCTGCTAATTCATGTGTTGATCTTTATGGTGACTTCTTCACGATCATGTCTCCCCTCAACACCAACGATTTACAACAGATTTTTGAAAAGCTCGACAAGAATGGAGATGGGTTCGTGAGTGTAGAGGAACTCAACTGGCTTCTCGAGAAAATTGGCGTCAAATTCAGTTTAGAGGAACTCCAACCGCTCGTCGGAAAACCAAGCCTCGACTTCAACGAGTTCTTGTTCTTTTACGATTCCATTTCCATATCATCAGATCAGAAGAATAATAACATTAGCAGCAGCAGTTCTAGCGTCGAAGTTCTGGTCGCCGATCAATTAGATGATCAGGCCGATAAAGAAGACGACCTTGTTAAGGCATTCCAAGTGTTCGATTTGAACGGCGACGGCTTCATTTCCAGCGAGGAGTTGCAGGACGTGTTGTCAAGGCTGGGGCTTTGGGACGAGAGCAGCGGACGAGATTGCCGGGCTATGATTCGTGTTTACGACACCAACTTGGACGGCCAGCTTGACTTCGAGGAATTCAAGAACATGATGTTTCTTACTATTTCTAATTGATCATTAGTATTGATCGATCAATATTATTTCGGGTACACGCGTTGTTCTTATTAATTAATTATTTACTACATTATAATGTATTATTTAGTACTTTCAATTACTTGTCTCAATGAAAATCTTCTTTATATTATGATTGCTATTAATCTCCAAATAATGGAAATTCAATCCTGCAAACAAAGAATAAGAACCATGTAATAATATGAAGTTTCTGAGCAATTAAGGAATGTTTTAGTATATGTTCGGCGTGTTAATACTACATACAATCCCTAAATGAAGACCGCTTATACAAGTTTAGATAATTTTTTATTTAATTTAAAAAAAAATTATTATAATATCCTTATAATCACAATGATATTTTTTCTCCTGTAATAAAAATATGTAGTCCCCACTGTAGAATTTCTCGTTCTCGGCCACACATGCAATTAATATAAACCCGTATGTATATAGTTAAGGGTCATGAAAATGTAGAAGTACGGCGCCGCAAGCTTGATATTCCGGCGTTAATAATATACCATGCACACGAAGTAGTACTACGTCAGCTAGCCAAAGGGCAATATTACAATTTATAACCCCAAAACTCGAATATCGAATCTCAATCAAGATCATTTGATCTTGTCCACGAATTGCATGCATGCGAAAGTTATCTGCACAAGGAAATAAGTATAAGTGACCAATATCTATCTATCTATAATCTCATGTAATACATATCATCAAATGATATTCCATAAATTCAATATTTGGTTTCATATTAATTTGGTTTAGCCGAAGTAGTTCACATATATATATATATGTACTTCTATTATAAAAGAGTCTATCGACCATAAATGAAATGCTAGCTCTTTTTAGGGGATTTTTACTTTTCATTTCTGTCCCTCTATGATTCTCTTATTTACGTTGTAACCCTTGTTTGTTGATTTTGTCTTACTGTTTCTGAACATTTATTTTTGCCTCTTTGCTTTCCGTTTTCCCTCAATATTTTTCTTATTTATGTTTCTACCATTGTTTGATGATTTGTCTTATCGTTTATGCACCTTCTTGTACACAATTCTTTTTTATTCTTGCATAAAACGATCCATTTCTTTACTGAATTTAACATTTACTATAAGAAAAATAGGTATTTGTGATATTTTAATTGCAGCTAGAATGATTATTTTTGCTGAAAAAGCTTTTTTGTGACATTCTTTGCCATTTTTTGCGATGAAATTTAATGTCACAAAAAATTGATTTTCTTGTAATGATTTTATATTGTAATTTAATTTGTTAAAATGGATTTAAAAGGGTTTAAATTATTGATCTTTTGTTCACACCATTATCACCAATAAATGCAAATAAATATCCTTGTAACATTGTTCCATTAATTTAGAAAAGTTTTCTTCGTCTATATTCTCGTTCTCTTTGGGAACAAGAGAAATATTATAGGCTTTTCTGTTTTACTACAAAAATGTAACTCCTCGAATTTTTGTTTGGAGAATGCAATAAATATTCCAAATCATAAAATCTTTTTTTTTTTAACAAAAAAGAACCTCTCAATACATTAGAATTAAAAAGAACAAGCAATTCCAATATTTTGTATTGAAATGCAACCCATCTAGCACGTGATCTGACAATATAATTAATTCTTTTATTATATGTCACTCCAAGAAAAATATTTTATTTGCGACTAGATATTTCTAGTGAAATGATTATGTTCGACTAAAATAAGTATGTTTCATTTTTTTTTATAAATAATTAGTCACAAATACCAATTTTTTTTATAGTGAGTATTCTCTAAGCTATCAGAACTTCTTTTCCCTCTTTTGATCATTCCGCAAAAAACTTGATAACAATGCGCCAATAGCAACGTACCATAACAACAAATGTGATTATAAACCCAAACATCACAAAGTCTGATTCAATTCTTTTCTAGATAATCATTGCACTTTAATTTGATTCTCGTTTAATTTTATGCTTTTTGATTATATAAATTTTTCAACCTAATATACAAAATTAGTATTTTTAATACAGTCGACACATCTTTAATATTTAAACCAAGCTGACAACAATTATCACAAAAGTACACCATGTATACTTATTTATTATGCTTGCTATTTTTTATGCTTACTAAAGATTTTATTTTTGTATTAATTATACAAACACTAAAAATTCGATCTATGCAAGAGCATTTGCTTTATTTGCAATACATGGCAACGAGAACTTCTGAAAAACAATGAACCATGCAACTTACTATAGACATGGACCAATGGAGGCAACAACGCAACAAAAAATTCAATGTCCTTTCTATTCATACAATAGATCTGCATGATATAACAACATAACTCTTGGATGTATGCTTCAGCTTAACTATATAATAACTATATATTTTGATTATCTCAAAAAATAATTGCATTGTAGTTGTGTTTATAACTTAGTGTAAAATGATCTTAAAATATACTTGGATATAATTTTCTGTGTTGTGCTACATTTGGATTGACAAGATGTGATACTTTATGGACTGAATCTGTAGCAAGATGGTTTTAAGAGATTATTGGATAATAGTTCAACTGTTTTCAATTTTGGACTGCTTCAGGATAAATGATGCTAATGCTAGAAAAGATTATCACTTTTTATGAATCTTTGGTTATTAAATGTAATGACTACTAATTTTGGGATATATATATATATATATATATATATATATATATATATATGAGAAATGATAGATGCAGTCATGGAGTTGCAAGCGGCTTGTAATCGTTTTGGAAAAAAAATGAATATATATAGGACCTACATGAGAAAAGTTAACTTTTTTTTAAAGCGACTACACGCTGTTTGCAACTCCACGACTGTATGTAGCATGACTCAGTTTTTATTATATAATATAAAATTATTATTGCCCTTCTCTACGTTGCACAAGTAGAAATAACTTTTTGCATTTTGGTGTGATGACATTTTGATTCTTTTCAATGCAAATAATTGTCGAATTAAAGGCTTTGGACAAGATGCTAAAAAACTCATTTTCGGTTGCTATTCTTCATCCACCTTATTCAATATTAACTTATTGCTATTCAATTTAACAAATTTCAAAATTTTTTTATCAAATTTTTATGCTACTCTACATTATCCTATTTTCATTCATATTTTATTTACTGTTTATAGATGTTATTTCTAGAATTGTTTTCACAACTAGAAAAACGTGTCTTGCACGTACCATCAACTAATATATGCATAGAGTAGTGCTATAGCTACAAATTAGGGATTATACAATATTAAGTTCTATAAATTGACATGATTTATGTGGTTTATAATCAAATATGTGTTACAATAAAAGTGACTTTATAATCTAATAAATCACAACAAACCTATATACTAATTTGTAAGATTATTTTTATATAATTATTTTGTGGTTATAGTATTTCTCATATATATAATAATAATATCAATGCACATACATACATACATACAAATTTCACAGTATTGATCATGATCATATTGCGCGTTCAACATGTGGGTATGAATCGCATGCAGCTTATTTAGCTAATTATAATTATATTGATACAGATATATATTGGTCTTGCACGTTTTATTAATTTGCTTGTACTGATCGATCTTTAGATCAGGGAATATTATTTTTCTTGAAAATTAAGGTTAGTAAGCTTCGAGGAAAGCTCACATTAATATTACATTCTTCTTCGTGACTAATAATAGTGTCCTGATCACATGAAAGTCAAGTCTGCCCTAGCTAGCTAGCTAGCTATGTTCTTGCCATGCATTCAATAACACGCGTGACATGATTTTCTGAGCTATCTACGTACGTACTAATTATAAGATGTCGGCGGCGCCTGGTCTTCCTGACCTCAAAATGGGGCCTATTTTTCCAATTTCAGCAGCTCGGAAAGTCGGTTGTGGCCGTGTAAATTGCTAGATAAAAGTTGTTGAAAATGGGTTAAATATTGTGCCTTTTTGGAACTTGCTCTATCAGCATATGATCACCACGCATGTTGATTAGGTCTGTTTGTATTTAAAGGTGAGTTCAACCCATCTTTATTTTATTATTATATTTTTATAATTTTTTATATAAAACACAAATTTCTATACACCTTTTTCAATTTTTAATACATCTTTTTTAAATTCTAATACACTTTTTTTAAATTCTAAAATAATAATAATATTAAAAAATAAACTAAACTCATCTCAACTCATTTCATCTTCGAATTCAAACGGGCCGCCAAGGTTGAAAACTATATAAATCTGTGAATTGCTGCGAAATTCCCATCGAGTAATATAATATTAATATTATTGACTAATGATATTCATAAAATAATGCCACTCTCACATCATGCATGCAGATGCATGCTGCATGCATGTCAACGTACGTGGGGCCATGTATGGTACAGAATTAATCGTACGTACGTGCTATCTAGGGTTTAAGTACTTCAAGCCATTAATTTATGCACAAATTATAAACTCAAATGATCAGGAGACTAATATTACGGAGTAACGAAGATTTTCACTTCTCGCAAAAATGTCTCGTTATTTACTAGAAGAAAAATAAGTATTTGTAATATTTTAATATAATTTTTTGTGACATTTTTTATACTTTTTGCGACGAAATTTAATGTCACAAAAAGTCAATTTTCTTATAATGATGATAAGAAAATTACTTATTTACTATTAAATAATTTTTTTAATTGTTAATAATCTGTTCTAATTGGTAATAATCTTTTTCGTTACAAATGCTTTGTCATTATTATCAAGTTTTCTTATAGTACAACATATAACTCAAGACTACTCCCCCTTCGTACCATTCGAATGGTCATGATTTTGTTACATATTGTTAAAGTAACACTCGAGGGACTTTCAGAATTAATAGGCCATACCCTCAACGCTATATACATACATGATACACACACACACATATATATATATGAGATAGCACTATATATATTGTATTACTATATCATACAACAGCATATTATTGTATTACATATAGTACACTATACTATAATATATAGTACTATATCTTGAAATTGTAATGCCATTAACATTCGAACATGAGTGATCACGTAGGTTCGTTCGAATGTGTGTCATGTTTGAATGTTATGTTTGGACGTTATTTAATTTCACGTTCGATCTTGAAATTATTTAGTTTGAATGTTAGTGTGTCATGTTTGAACGTGTATGTATACATACGATCGAGCGTATAGTACTTATACACAGGGGCGGAACTAGAATTTAGTATTTGGGGGGGCGATCGATAAAATGTATGGTATGTGCAAATATAAATAGGGTGATACTACAGTCACCGTTGTATATGCACGGCCCAGTGCACTGTTAGTGTAATTTTAATTTTTAGTTTATTTATTCATTTATTTATTGTATCATTTTTTAAATATTCTAAAACATTTAAAAAAAATAAAAAATTCAGAATATTATTAAATAATATTTACTTAATAATTAAATCTAAATAAAAAATTAAAAAAAGACAATGGTGCAGGTGTGTACTAAACGATGCCTTTAGTCTTATCTATATAAATAACGTGTCTTTTTTGCACATGACTATATATAAAAATAGCAATCATATGTTATAAAATTGTATTTACAATATTCTCACAATTATATAAATTAGAGTGAGATTAAATAAATATAATCAATTAATTTTGATAATTATATAAATTTATAATCAATTTAAAGTGACAAATGAGCAAGTTAAATTTTGGATTAAGTGAAACTAGATGAATATTAAAATTTAAGATAATTTAAATTTTAGTGAAATTTTTGGGGGGGACAATTTTATTTTATTTTATAATTGATGGAGCAATTCTAATTATATATATAAAGAATTTTGAATATTTATATAATATATATATTTTTTGAAAAATTTTGGGGGGCGGTAGCCCCCATATGTATAACACAGTTCTGCCGCTGCTTATACATTTGAACTTTAAAATAAATAACATAGTTAGAATTATACATTCGAATATGTTCAATCAGCATAATATCATGAGCTCAATCATTTATTTTTATTTTCTGTTTCTACAGGACATGTCTCATCAATTCGCAACTCGTCACGGGTCTGCGTTTGAGTGATTATGGCCGAATGCGAGATCAGATCAACAATCTCGACTACCTGATGACCAGTGACTTGAGAGGGGAGGAATTTGAGGTTTATCTTCATGAATCATGATCACCAGAACCTGGATCAGCATGATATCATTACAAAAAAAAACAGGTTATTTTATGTCAAAATAATTATTTTTTATTAAAATGAGTTATTTTTTTATAGTAAATAATTATCTTTATTATAAATAATTTATTATAAATATTAATTTTTCCTATAATGTATGCACACTGAGGAAAAAGATCTACCTATCCATGGTCCTCGAGCTTTATATGCATATCGGTTAGAGGTATATTGGCAGCCTACTCGGAATTACTCGAGTATCTGAGTGGATCAATTGGTACGTACGTTAAACTATGGGGCTGATGAGCAAGTACCGGATGTAATACAGACAACTGAAGTATCACAAAACATGCACGTGGGACTGAAGTACTATTAACTTTTAACGGACAAGCGGCAGGTCCCTCGTGAGAGGTGATCACCTTCACTGAAATCCAAACAAAATCACAGCCACGCTCTCGCTATCCATCTCATCCCCTTCACAATACTGCACCTCTCGATTTAACATTGATTAATCCATCTCCATTTCGTTTTTCCCATGCTTTCCCGAGAAACAAACGGGTGTTATAAGCTGAATCCATGAAGCCCGTAACGTTCACGTCTGCCTTGTGCGAGGCTGTTAGAGCTCCGACTTTCGTCAAGATTACGGCTTTTACCATCCTTTGCCTCTCCATCTTCTTCCTCTTCGACCGCTTCCCTTCCACTTACCCTTCCCTTATCTTCTCCTCCCTCTCGCCTGTCACCAGAAAGGCGCCACCGTCTCCTCATTCTACTCATGATCCACTGCCACTAGCTACTGATCAAACGCCATCTTTGTCGTCGACGCCGCCTCCGTCTCCTCCTTCTCCGCCGCCGAAGCCGGCGCCGGTGGACATGATGATCAGGATGGGGATAGTGGACCAGACGGGGGCCATGTCGCTGGACTTCGAGGTTGGGGACATAGACGAGAGTGTAACAGAGGAGGAGTTGAGGAGCATGAACCGTGGGAGAGAGGGGGAAGCCGCGGAGATTAAGGGTGGTGGCCATGGCAGCTTTAAGGTTGAGAAGTACGAGGTTTGTGAGCAGAGTATGAGTGAGTATGTACCGTGTATGGACAATGTGGATGTGATCAGGCGGCTGAAATTGGGTGACAGTGTGGAGAAGTACGAGCGGCATTGCCCTGAGGAAGGGAAGGGGTTGGGTTGCTTGGTGCCGAGGCCGAAGGGTTATCAGGTCAGAATACCTTGGCCGAGGAGTCGAGACGAGGTACTGTTGATTCCCAAATGTTATGTGCTTTTGTGGTTACCTTCTTTCCCTGGTGGTGGTGCTTGTTAATAATAATATTATTATTATTTTGTCTTCGGTTGTTTGTTTGAACATGAGAGGGTTATGTAATTTCCAGATTTTTTTTTTTCTTGTGGGATTTAGTGTTAAGAAATGTACAAATCATTGTGTTTTTTATGGCTTAGCCTAATGGAAGCGGAATTTAGATAAAAGGATTAATGAAGGGTTTTTTCGAGATAAATTAAGTAATGGTCCTTTTTTTTTAATTGGATTACGTTTAGATCTTGAGATTTTGAGGTTTCAAATCTTATGGGTTCTTTGCAATCTAGATTTTTGTGGGTTAGGACCCGGTTAAATTGGTGCTTGCTAATGCATTGCGGATTGTTTTATTAGCACATTTTCCCTTGTTTTTCAGTCTACAGTTTATCAGTGGCTCATCCAGTATAAATTTTTTGAGGAGGGCTTTTTTTTGGGCTGATTATGAGATATAATTGCAGGTGTGGTCGAGTAATGTACCACGTACAGGTCTGGTTGGAAATAAAGTTAGCTACAAATGGATATCAATAAGAAATGACAAGTACATTTTTCTGGGTGGTGGCAGGGCAGATAAACACTTGAATCGGATTCTTAAGGTTGGTCTTTGACTCTGTTTTGGAATTTTTTTTGTCGTGGAGTAATTCTATTAATTCTATACATCACACTCTTATCATACTTGCATCTTACTAAATATGATATGTCACATTCATCACTATTAGATAATAAAAAAACATCCAATAAATTATCATTTGACGATAATGAATGTGTTACATCTTATTTAATGGGCTAAGTAAGATAAGAGTATGGTATATAAAATTTTCCTTCCACGTGTATTGTTTGTATCTGCATGGCATTGATTGCAATCTCTTAATTGGTAGATGGTTCCTGAAATTGCTTTTGGCCAAAAGAGCCGAGTAGCCTTGGATGTTGAGGGTGAAGTAGCAGATTTTGGTGCCTTTTTAATGCAGCATAATGTGACTACTCTGTCAATAGCAAGGAAAGATGTCCATAAGAACCAGATTCATTTTGCTTTAGAGCGTGGTGTTCCTGCCATGGTAGCAACATTTGGTACTCGACGTCTATTGTATCCAAGCCAGGCTTTTGACTTCATCCATTGTTTAGACTGTGGAGTTAATTGGACCCTTGATGGTACTTGTTTTTCCCCCTACATATAGCATGGGAGCCTTATCTGGCCTCCAATATATAAGAAGTATTTATTTTGAGATGTTCGGTATTGATAGAGCTCATTATCACAAGTTTTTGGTGATTTTCTTTACAAATTGAATCAAAGGAAAGTAAAAACATGAAAGTAACCGTATGTGAGGCTTGTTAGCCAAAGCTCTTTGACACCAATATTCCATTTTTCTTTGGCTTGTAATGGAGATGGAAAGCTGCTTCTTGAAGCCAACAGGATCCTAAGGGCGGGGGGTACTTTGTGTGGGCAGGAGAGCCTATTTATAACCATGAAGAGAACCTAAAGAAACAATGGAAAGGTAACTCAACATGAAGTTTTTACTTAAAAATTTACCTTTTCGAGCTGCTAGTGATCATTAGTGTGTTGCTATACAGTTAAGTAATCTTTGTTTGTAATGCCTTCCCCGGGATGATCTGGCACAACCAAGAGTTTTCTTTTTATTTTTGAGTATTACTACATACAGCCATGGAGTGCGTAAGCACCAATCGTACAGTTACTTTGAAAAAGAATAGCTTCACTATTAAAAAATGAATCATTTTCATGTGACTCCCATATTTATTCACTTTTTTTAAAGTGATTGCGTGGCGTTTGCACACTCATGACTCCAAATATTATTTTTCTTTTCACCGCCTTCTCTTCTGGTGATACCTTTTTTGTTGGCACTATTGTCATCTTCCTTTGATATTGACGAACATAGTACTGTTATATCTTTGGATTCAAATATTCATACTTGTGGCTTATATATGCAGAAATGGAGGATCTGACTACTCGCATTTGTTGGGAACTAGTAAAGAAGAAGGGATACATTGCTATATGGAAAAAACCTTTGAACAACAGCTGCTATCTTAATCGTGAAAGTGGAGTGCAGCCTCCATTATGTGATTCCAATGATGATCCAGACAATGTTTGGTATGACCCGCTTCCCCTGCTTTTGGTTTACATTATAGTTGAGTGAAATAACATAATGTATAAATCTTCATATTGCCAATCAAAATCAACAATTAGATGGCAGAACTGTTCCTTTACAGATGACATGTGATGCTGTTGTGTTTTTCCTTAATTTTTTTCCAACCATTAAAATCATAGCGGAGTCCTAGCTTGTTCATTTATAACAATCTCCACATTTTGGCTCATGGACTCTAAATTTTAGCCTGTCTTTAGTTGAGTTGAGTTGTAGGGCATGGAATATAATTTATTCTGTTCACTGTCCTTTCTATGTTCCTAATGGAATTTCAGTGTTGCAAAAATTATGGGACAAACTGCAGTGCAGGAAATTGATGAGATTTAAGAGAAAGAATAGGACTTCAATACTTAAATTGGCTGATAGCCCATAGAATGAATAAAAGATCGACGTAGTACCCAAATCTAAGTTATTGTTGTTAGATATCTTTTATGAAAGGAAAGAACTTTGCTGGAACTGATGAGATTTCTTGCATTTTTGTAACATTGTTCTGGCAGAGAAAAGATACCAAATGATGTTAACTTCAGTATCTTGATTGAAATTTTGCATGTAAATTTTTAACCAATAAATTCGTAGGGAGTTACAACCCACATCTGGACAATAGTACAATGTGGGATCCCATATACCACGTATGAGGTATCACAATCTCCCCACTTCACTTTTGGTTGAGATAAGATTTCTATATAATTTTTAACGCTTCGAGAGAGACCCAAATCACGTCTAGGTCAATATTCCAAAAAAATTAGTCAATAGTACAATTTAAAGCCCTATTAAAATTATTATAAAGAACAATAACTACTAAACAAAACAATGTAAATTCCCATGAACCACCACACTTATCAATCAGTATGAGGGTATCGTGGTGATACTTTTTGCAGGTACGTTGGTCTGAAGGTATGCATCACTCCACTATCAGAGAATGGACATGGAGCTAATGTAACTAAATGGCCTGCACGCCTTCATTATCCACCAGACAGGCTTCAGAGCATAGAAATGGACGCCTACATATCCAGAAAGGAAATTTTCATGGCAGAGTCAAAGTATTGGAATGAGATAATATTTGGCTATGTTCGTGGTTACCGATGGAAAGACTTCAAACTAAGAAACGTGATGGACATGAGAGCTGGATATGGAGGGTACATCATTTAATAACTCTAGATACTTATGACAAACTATTGCAAAGTAAAGGGGAAGTTTTATAAAGCCCTATAACTCTTTCGTCGAACGCTCAAAAAGAATTTTAATCATTCTGATTGCATGTGGCAGGTTTGCAGCAGCATTGCATGATCACCAAGTTGATTGCTGGGTTATGAACGTTGTTCTTGTTAGTGGCCCCAATACCTTGCCTGTTATCTATGACCGTGGACTTATAGGAGTTAGGCATGACTGGTATGTGCTATGCCCCTTAAACTGTACTATTGAAAATTGCTGATTCTTTTGTTCATTTTTAGGTAGTTTCGTAGCATTTTCTTGGCATCTATTGACCATCGTTCATCAAGATGACTAGGCCCCATTTGGTTGTTGGAATCATTTGAGTTCAACTCGGTTCAGTTTAATTTTAGTCTAAGTCTAATATCCAAACACCCAACTTGACTAGTTATACAGCCGCCTGAAGGTGCACGATAAATTCATTTTGGTTGAACTCAGTTTTGGCAAGTTTCTGTACTTGGGGAGGACTTCCAAGTGCGAGTTGCTTGTATTGCAACCATAAACACCCCCCTTTCCCCCAACATAAAAAAGAAAAATCCAGTATTTTGAATATCATACCGCACATGCCAATATTTACCATAAATATTGGTTGAACTCAGTTTTGGCAAGTTTCTGTACTTGGGGAGGACTTCCAAGTGCGAGTTGCTTGTATTCCAAACCCCCCCCCCCCCCCCCCCCCCCCCCCCCCCCCCCCCCCCCAAAAAAAAAAAAAAAAAAAATGTAGTGTTTTGAATACCATACCGCACATGCCAATATTCACCATACCAGATCAATAACCGGTACAAGATTTGTTGGTGGATAGCTTGAAAAGGCTCTGATAAATAACTCTGGGGACTTACTCTTGTCACTAAAACTTCGGACTTTAGTTATGATGCTCAAACTTTTGTTTCCAGGTGCGAGCCATTTGACACTTACCCTAGAACGTATGACCTGTTGCATGCAAATGGTCTCTTCACTGTTGAGAAAAAGAGGTAGGAATTATGCTCTCTTCTCACATCTGCATTTGTTTCATTATTGCAAAGCTTGCATTATATTAGAATGTTATCTTGTCTCAGGCAAAAATGTGATATCTCAACCATCATGCTTGAGATGGATCGAATGCTAAGACCGGACGGGCGTGTTTATATACGTGACAAGGTATCAGTTATGGGGGAAGTGAAAGAAATTGCATCTGCATTGGGATGGGCATCTGCACTACATGAAACTGAAGAGGGGCCTCATTCAAGCACGATTATATTAATAGGCGATAAACGTATGTGAACTGCTTGTTGCTTATGGGAAAGCGGGTAGCAAGCACTTATAATGTTTTTTCCCCTAGTTGTCATTCACTCTGCTCTGTGAAAGAAGTCTTCCTCTGCAGTCTCACCAAGATGGAAAACATAGACAACATTAACATGATTGTTCAAAACTTGCAACATAATTATGAATACGATTAAAGTAACAAGAAAGGTTCTGTCATATAACAATGTATGTTATCCTGAAACTTACAGCATAGGATTTTATTAGATATATTTAGTACTATAGAAACTGACTTTCTTATATATAAAGGTGGGTTTTGTTTTTCTTGTCATTTTTCCCAGAAGAGAGGAAGGGGAAAAGAAAAAGGAAAAAAGGAAAAAAACAAGGGGATGGGGAAACCTAAAGTCAGTTAGAAGCAGGGCTGGTTGTACATGGAGCTGTTCAATTAGGTGGGTACCGTCATCTGCAGGCTTTCTTGGTTCAAGCTGCCTCCTTCCTTGAACGCTGTTAAATTTTATTTCACCTCTTTGAATGCCCCTTATAGTTCCATCTTGTCTTGTACAATTTTTTTATATTTCCCAACAAGCATACTTTGTCAGAGATCCAAGCACCCTCATGGATAAAAAATGGATGAAACGAGAACGAAAAAGACTCTTGTTAGCATAAGAATGTAACTTACAGACGATTATGATGCATAGAATAATGATTTGCACAAGTTCTAAATAAACACGTCCTGCACAATCTTTTTATAAAGAAGTAAATCCAAAAATACTTCTTTCTAGTGAGATCGATTTTTTTAAGTTTGTCTATTTGGAATTTGTACATAACATTATTAGAATGTATAAGCCAATGAGATACCGGCTTACATAAAGCTGCTTAATAAACCCTGAAGATTACAAAGCTGCTTAATAAACCCGAGTCTCACACTTTATGATTTCATGTTTCATCCGATTCTTGAGAAAATTTGCATCTATTCTATAGATGAGATGTAGTGAAAGGGAGTTTGCCACCGTTCAATTTGAGATATACACAGATTATTCCCAGAGAGGTTAAAAAAGATGAGATTTGGGGTTGCAAACTGAAAGAAGCAAAACAAGCCAGGCAAATTCAAATTTAGGCACCAAAAACCATTAGAAAGCTTACCAACCAAACCAGATAGTTCTCTACATCCAAACATAAGAAGCTCATCTATATTCAATATTGCAGTAGAAAATGGATAAATATTCAAAGTTGAAGAGTAACCATTGCTTCACATCAGCATACCAAAAAAAATCTTGTACTTGCCTATAACCTGGTTGAAGAATCCTTGTGAGCAGCAGTATTAACCCGTTTGGAGAGATAAGCTTCGTAGATTTCCACTACAAGTTGAGGATCCTTCTCCACGAGTTCCGCATACTCCGGTTTTGTAGTAAGCTTATCCATGTTGTCAGTGATCAATGACAAAGCCGAATCAAGCATAAGTTTAGCATTGTGCTGGTGTGCAAAGGCATAGTTCATGATGGAACTATCCCAGTTTAGTTTTGACACCAAGAACTCCTCACAATATGCCTTGAGATGCTTTACCTGGTATTTTTCAGCCAATACTAAAAGGTCACAAGCCATTTGCTCATCAAGGCATGCTTCAGCAGTGTACAAAAAGTTGACAAAGGCACGAAGGGCATCATACGACACATCACCAATCTTGATGGTGCCAGTACGGCTTTCTTCCATCTCATTCTCGAGCATTGCCCTGAACACTGGGGAACGGCTAACCTGATCATATGATCAAAGGTAAAAAATTAAGTAAGTCAGCAGAGTATACTTTTGCCAAGGGATTTTGCACTAAGGAGATAACAACTTTGCTACCTACAGCTTTAGGTCCTGTTTGGATGGTGAAATGAGATGAGATGGTTTTAAAAAAACAGTTGAAAAATATTATTAGAATATTATTATTATTTTAAGATTTGAAAAAATTGAATTGAGATTTGAAAATGTTGAATTATTTATTATATTTTGTGTGAGAATTTAAAAAAATTATAATAATGAGTTGAGATGATATGAGTTGAAGATGGTTTCTCAGTCTAAATAAGGCCTTATATGGACTCTTTGCACCTCAGTTTTAGTCAAGTTCAAATCCACGCACAATACATTTTACAACCCATGTCATACACAGATTACAGTGCAAATAGTTGAGCAGCCCGGTTATGCACACTGTTCACTGTTTAAGAGAATATGATTACGGACCCAAAACCAAACTTAGGTCTTCTCCACTACTTAAAGTCAGTACATTCACAGCAAGCATGATTGAGCAACTAAACACAGCAAATAAAGTCGATTATTTATACAGATCAAACAACAAGATCATCAACCCAGTTTCACCAACTCAAAAAGCAAGAAACTTGGTATACAAATTACAATTTCAAACTCATTCGAATAATCAATGCCAACAAAATTTTCCCAGAACAAATAAGGAGGAGGAGAGAAAAAGAGAGGACTTGAGTTGGTTACTGACGAGAAGGGCCTTATGGGCAGGGACAGGGACAGCGGGTGCTGCAGAAGGGTCATCGGAGGAGGCAACGAGGACGACGTCGGTGAATCCGGGAACACTGGGACGGCCGTGGTAGTGGTGGTCAAGGGGAGACCAGAATCTGAGGAAAGCAACCTTGGCTCTCAAGTCATCGATCTCACTCTTCAGCTCCTCCTCCGTCTCGTTCGCCTCCTCGTAGCACTCCTTGCACGTCCCCGCGATGCTCGCGTCGTACACCTCCGTACACGACAAGCACCTCATCGTCTTCCACCTTCGAATCTGATGCAACAGACACTGCTTCAAACCTGGTCCCAAAGACTTGTACTTCTTTTGGGAAGGCCAACCATAATAAATTAATAATCTTTTTTGGTATGATTTTTATCTATCTAATTCCCTGAATTTTAGTAAATAAAAAATTGAACTTTTTTTAATTTTTTAACAAAGTCTCATCTCTATCCGGCTGCTTATTTTACGATAAGGATTCAGAATTTGAAATTTTGCAGAGTTTACTATTCATTATCTTTATATATATTTTTTGTTTTTAATTTTTTTAAAATTTATTTTAAAATTTATTAAATTTTTTATTCATTACTCATATATCACAAATTTGATAAGAGAAAAAAAAATACATGATGCATGAAAATAATGAATAAGAATTTTCATTTGAGAAAACAGAAAAATGACACCATTAAAAATTTGAAAGGATCCTTTTTAAAAATATTAACTATTTGTGAAAATATGATTTTTTTTTTTATAAATATTATTGTTACTAAAGTATTAATTCTGATTTTGAAAATGGTATTATTTAGAGAGATAAGAGCAGGATGTCTAGAGCTTTCAATTCCCTAATTTTAGCAAAATAATAATAATAATTTCTTATGAAAACTCCTCTCTGTCTGGTTTCTTATTTTAGAAAAAGGTTTTGAGATATTAGTGACTCACTAAATATGGAAAGCTATTATTCATCCCTAAATCAGTTTTATAAATATTTTATTCTAACAAATAAACCAATTTCTTCTTTCAATCATCTATAGGTTATTTTCTTTCATGCTCATATACTTACCAAAAAAAAAATTATTTCATACTCATATTTGTTATAATTGAAATATAAGAAAATGTCACAATTGAGATGATCTAATTTTTTTCAGAAAAAATAATTGACCATTTGTTGAAAAAATTGATTTTTTTAAAATATTATTGTTATAAAAGCACTAATTTTAAATATATTATCGTTTAAAGTGATAGGAAGTCTTTAAGAAAATCGAATGAAAATAAAAAACGTAGGTATAATAAATAATTTAGTAATTATGAAAATGTTTAAAAAAATAAGTTATTAATTTTTTTAAAGGTGGGCAGCGGGGTATCCCCGTACCCCGCTTGCCCGCCCCGTTCGCCCCGCCTCTGCAAGGCGGAATGGGCTACCCCACTCTATCCATGTGGGGACGGGGCACCCCACCTGAGAAATCCAAAGGGGGGCGGGGGGCAAGATGACCCCTACGGGACCTCGTCTCCCGCTCCACATCTTTATTATTTAAAAAAAATATATTTCATATATTTATATAAATAATTTGTATAACTATAAATTGTACAATAATTTGTATAATCTCCTAGGCCAATATCAAGTTCCACATTACTTAAATTTCACTATTGTATTGTCTTGACCTCCTATATAAAGGTTGGTCTTAGAGGTCAAATAATCCAAAATACAATTATAATGAGTTTATATTATTTTTAGATGTATAAACTTTAATTTATTATTTAAATTATATTATAATCTGGGTCTAAAAAAAATTTAAACTTAAAAATAATTTAAATACCCAATGGTTCTCTTTATTAAGCGAGGTGCGGGGCCGGGTCAAAATCTTCCCCCCCACCCCACCCCCGACTGGTGCGGGGCGAGGTGCAGGGTTGGGTACTCCCGCCCCGCACCATGCAGGTAGCACCCTTAAAATTTTCTTCTGAACTTTTTTCGAAAGACCCAAAAAATAGAGTAGTTAAAGATATGAAAATAAATTAATAGAAAAAATAATCAAAAAATAATAAGGAAATATTATTTTCATACAATAGAAAATAATAAAGAGTTGGACGTAAGAAGTACTAGTAAGATCAGATAAATTTAAGAAATTTAAATAAAAAAAAAAAGACGATTTTTGGCTAAAATTAGGAGGGAAAGTCGCTCAAATGTAAATGCTCCAAATAGTTTAAAGAAATCATTACAAATGAAAACTTGAAAACATGGGTAAAATAAATAATTATAAAAATGTGAGAAAAAAAGTAAAAAAGTTTTCCTCTACCTTTTTCTCATAAGACAAAAAGATGAGTAATTAAAAATGTACAAATAATTGAGTAGGAAACTAATAAAAATTGAGTAGGAAACTAATAAAAATTGAGTAGGAACCTCATAAAGAAATAATAGAGAAAAATTATTTTAATAGAATAAAAAAAATATGAAGTGATATATATGAGGTTTTTGAAAGATAAGTAAAATTTGAAAAAACATTCAAAGAAATGTGTTTTTTAACCAAATTATAAGGAAATTTGGATGATGCTACAGGTGTCGAGTAATAAGATTGAGAAATCGACCAAATGATCTGGCAAGCCACGTGACAACTAAAAAAATAAAGGATTAAAAACGAAACTGGTGAAAAGACTCTAAACCCATGGGATTTCTCCCTCATTTTGTCATCTTTAGTCTAAACCCTAGGGAAAATGAAATTTCTTTCTCATTTTGTTGTCCATCTCTCTCATAACTCTAAATCCTCTTTCTCCTCCCTCTCTCCATCACCTATAGAATCTTTCAAGATTTCTGATGTTGTTGTTACATGCTCAAGGGAAAAGAAAATGATACTCACTTGGAGAGTGATTAGCCTCAAGAAGTGAAGAAAAAGAAGAGGATTTTTTTGGCATTCAATTCTTAATGTTTTCCATTCTGCCAAAATCTGTCCATATATAATACAGTGGAAACAAACTTGTAATGACCTAGTATGGAATATTTTATTTGTCCTTATTCATGCACTTATTGCAATCATGTAGTAAAAATAATGAGAAAGATCCTAACAACTGGACTTGGGTCTCTGCCTGTTTATTTATTAGTTAATATTAAGATGGGCTGACCATCCCATATGTTACATTATTCATAAGGTAAAAAGCCTATTGTTGCATTAACCCAAGTCTTGAGCCCATCGAATCCAAAAGCCAAAATGTTAACCCTCATCTTCTCCATTCTGGCTTCGACTTCCAAACTAGTCTGTAACACTATAACCTTCATTCAGAACACCTATCTCTGCCCACAAGGTAGAGGTAGGTGTTCTTTAGACCATAGTAGGGTTTCCATGTGGCATCTTCTATTGTCTACCCTTGCCACTACACCAAGATCTAGATTATAGGTCCCTTATGAACCTGTCTGATGCGTCGATGTAGGATCTTTGCGAATTCTGGTATGAGTATTCCATGTGAACCCACTGGGGGGAGTAAGGGAATGGGTGATCGAGCTGCCTAACCTCTTCTTGAGCAATGAAATGTGGAATATATAGTGTTTGTGTGCTGTCTCCGATAATCCTAGGAAGTACGCCAGGACATCGATGCATTCTTCCATTCTGAATGGGCCATAAAATCTCGAGGAGAGTTTGGTGTTACGACATTGGGATACATAATGCTATTGATAGGGTTGAAGCCACATGTAAACCATATCCCCTAATTCGAATTCATTTCCTTTCGCTTCAAAGTATAATATTTCTTCAACTTCCTCTATGCCTTTTACAGGTTCTACTTCAACAACTATTTGATATATTCTCTCGAGCGAAGGTAAGAGTCCATGGCTTTTCCCTACAAAGATCATGTAATTCAACAATTGGGGGCAAGGGGTATACCTATATAAGGCCTCAAAAGGGGTTAAGGTATAATCCTTTGGCCTCTCACCCACAAAATAGCCTAAATAGTTTTTCAATGTTTTATTAACTACCTTAAACTGACCATCATTCTAAGGGTGGTAAGCTATGCTGAAAGCTAGTTCCATACTGTGTTTTTTGAATAACTATATCCAAAACTTGCTAATGAAAGTCTTGTCTCTGTTGGATACAATAGAATGGGGCACGCGAGTTTAAAGATCTTTTAGGAAGGAGGGGGCTAGGTTATATGCAATGTAAGGGTGGGAGAGGGAAGAAATTGCTGCATTTGTGTGGTGGTCTACGACTACCTTTAGGTAATTGAATGCATGACAGGTGGGAAGGCCTTCGATAAATTCCATAATAATATCGGTCCAAGGTTTAGAAGGTATTTGGAGGAGTGCAAGAGACCCTTGGCAGGTAGTTTTCTAGTTTTACACTTTGTTAGGTGACTAGGTGTCACACCCCTTCACAAAGTTGCTGACTTCCACCTTTAGGTGGGGCTTGTAGAACCAAAGTTTTAAATTTCATTCTATTTCGGCTATAATATTTCGTTCTGGTATAGTATCCAATATATTATACTTTCTCGTTTTTGTTTCGTTCCAAATTTCAGCTCATTATGATCTATTTTAGCCATTCCAATCAAATTCTTAATTCTGGCTGGAATTGGCATTTCGATCCCTATTCTATTTCAGATTATTTTTATAATTTTCTTGTACTTGAATAGTATTTTTATAAATTTTAAACCCAGATAGTATTTAATTAATTCTAGAATATAAAATGTATTTATATAATTTTAACTTTTTTATAACTTTAAATATGTCTCCTTATTCTCTATTTTATTAAATATCATTATTTTAATAATTTCTCTATTCTTTTTTTTTTTCCTTTATTTTTGTGTCTCAACTCAAGTCTATAACTTTTACAACGTATACTCATTTTATACTTGTACTTGAATAGTATTTTTATAAATTCTAAACCTTGATAATATTTAATTAATTTTAGAATATAAAATGTATTTATATAATTTTAACTTTTTTGTAACTTTAAATGTCTCCTCGTTCTCTATTTTTTAAATATCATTATTTTAATAATTTCTTTATTCTTTTTTTTTCTTTATTTTTGTGTCTCAACTCAAGTCTGTAACTTTTTCAACGTATACTCTTTTATAATTTTTCAATTCTTTCATATATATATATATATGCATATACATGATACATACTTATATATATATGCATTTATTCTACTAATTGTTAGTTTATATGTATATATAATTTTTTATATATAATTAATCTCAAAAAGGTATGCCAAAATACACCAATATCAAATTATTACATTTTAGTACTTAAATCAGAATGATCACCAAAACTAAATTTAAAATACTGAGTAGAACTCCCTACTAGCTCAATGGATTATTTTGTCAAACCTCAAATGACCCTAGTAGGATTGCTATGAATCAGTTGGAGAAGTTTAGTAGGGTCTTTTAGAGTATACAAGAAATCCTTGTAATACAAACCTTTCCTTATAGAGTATTTTAGACTAGCATCCCCTTAAATACTTTATGCAATAGTTGTTATCTTCAGAATAGTATTGCTCAACTACTTCCAAGAGCTCCAATGTAGGCATAAAGACCATAGTAAGTATGACAAATTCTTCTTCTTCTTCACTTTTCCTTGAAAGAGCATCAGTAGCTCTATTTTTTGCCCATTTTTTAAAATTTAACCAGAAAGTCAAAACCTAGTAATTTACTCACCCATTTATTCTATATGGTAATCTCTATTTTCTGATTTAAGATAAATTTCAAACTTTGATGACCATTCTTCACTGTGAATATCCTTCCTAAAAGGTAAAGTCCCCACATTTGCACTGTAGTACTAGTGCAAATAGTTCATTTTTGTAGGTGGACATATTTAGTCTCTACCCTTCAAGACTTGACCTAAGAAAATCAATGGGGTGTTTTTTTTTTGAATAAAGACAACTCCCACAGCCTTCCTTGAAGCATCTCATTCAATCTAAAAATGATGAATTTTTTATACCAATTTTGTTACATGCTCAGAGGAAGAGGAAATGTTTGACTCACTTGGAGAGTGAGTAGCGTCAAGGAGCAAAGAAGAAGATTTCATTGCCATTCAATTCTTAATTACTTTCATTCAACCAAAATTCATCCATATAGTAGACAATGGCAACAAACTTGTAACAATTTGTTACAAAATATTTTATTTGTCCTCATCCATGCACTTACTACAGTCATGTAATAATAATAACATAAAAGATCATAACAATGACCTGGGTCTCGACCATTTATTTACTAGTTAATACTAATTTGGGTTGCCCATCCCATCTGTTACATTAGTTCATAAAGAAAAGAACTTGTAGTTGTATTGGCCTAAGCCTTGAGCCCATCGAATCCCAAAGAAGAAATGTTGACCTTATCTTCTCTCTTCGACTACTCTCAAATTAACCTATGATAGTCACATTTTCAAAGAGATATACAGAGGTACATCCATTTGAATCTTGAAAGCAAAGTAAAAAGAGGGGCTATGCATAGATAGGGAGGGAGTGTCATCCACACACTGGAAATTCAAGAAAAATAAAGAACACCCAGTCTGATCTTCAAAGGATTGGCACCTCCAAGAACGAAATTTTATAAACTTCCCAAATGAATTCCTCCTTTAGAGTCCTCCCCTTTTATACACTGAAATATTTGTTAATCTTGTTATAAGAATAAAGAGGAAAATGGTAAACTTCGTTCATTTAAGTAAGATATTTATGACAATACACTCTCATTAATGAACACGTGCTACGATGTGCCATTTCATTCTTCGTCCTACAAACTCGATAATTCTTCCTCATACATTCTTCTGATAGAATGGTACTTTCTTCTCTACAACATCCTTCACTTCTTTCACAACCATAACAATTCTCCCCTTTCGAAAGACCTTGCCCACAAGGTCAGGTACTCAAACCTTAGTTGCTTCACAGGGATCCAAGAAGAATCCTTCTCAGGAGATCCTCTCCATTTCACCAAAAATGCAATAAATGATTGGTTATCACGAGTTGTCATCCTTCTTTGCAAAATAGCCTCCAGTTCAAACCTCATAAGTTCATGTGAATCTATTATAGGAATTGAATGTGACATGTTTGCATCTAATTCTACAAACTTCTTCAATTTCGACACGTGAAAAGCTGGATGCTCTATGGAATTAAGTGGCAACTCTAATTTGTAAACCACTTCTGCAATCCTTTTCAACACCTTGAATGTGCCACAATATATGTCTAGCTTTTAATTTAAATTCTGTCTAACAACAATACTCTTCTGATTACACTTCTATAGTTTGAGATATACAAAGTCCCCACTTCAAATTGCTTATCAATGTGCTTCTTGTCATAATGTTGTTTCATAGATGACTATACAACCAACAAATTCTTCTTTAATAAGGCAAGAATCTCCTCTCTTGATATGAGTTAGCATAATCTAAGTTATCTGTGCCGCCCACGATTCCTCCTGGGAATGAGGGAGACTCGCAACACCAGGATGATCATCACATGTAACAATCATCTCATTGCTTAGTGCTCCAAGAGTGTGTGTGAAGCATTCGTAAGTGTACAATTAAAATTAATCGCAGCTGAAAAATAATAAGTAGTTCATTCTAGTACCAGAAAATTTAAAAGCTTATAAACCAGTCTGCAATATAATTCTCTAAGTGGAGATTATACAGTCATCTCAATTAGAAAAGCAATAAAACATCAATAACATCCGGGATTAAAATCTCTCTCTTTATCATTACATAGGACTACTCCTCTAGTGGAGCCTGCCCCTCGGGCTCATCCTCATTGTCATCCTCTGCATCAAAAGTTACGATTCCATAAAATGAAGTAGTAGATGGACCAGATACACCACATGAGATGCGAATCTCAGTAAGTAGCAGTCAACACAAACAAATAATTACAAACAATAATATGCTCAAATATTCTCAACCAAGCAACATAAGATCCACACACCAACTTCCTTTTCCAAAAAGAAAGTCCACAAGTACACCCAACTGCCTTTGCACAGAAAGGGGCGCACATAACACACCACGTTCTTTTCTAAAAATAAACACAACAAAACTAACCGTCATTTCTCAAAAAGAATCTCATCATCAAACCATCATTTCTCAAAAAGAAATTCATCTACGGATCGTTATTTTCCAGAAAGGAACACATCCACAATCGTTATTTTTCAAAAAGGACCTCATAAACAAACCTGTCAAAAACCTAGTTCCTGGCTCTCAATGCATTTCCATTTTTATTAATACATGTATACCATGGTCTCTCCTAGGGACCATCCATACATCTTGGCTTTTTTCGCCACACCACAGGTAATGGCCGTACATGTGATTTCGTAACGGGTGATGCCCAGCTAATCACGCTCGATGCATACTATGATCAAACATCCCTTAACTCCCGCTAGCAGAGGAGCCACAGAGTCGACATGAGAGCGTTATCGTATCATCTGATCCCATTGTTGCCCAGCAACAACCCAGGATACGCCATGCCAATATATTCCGCTCTCGAGGAGCTTTATCAAGATAATGCTCCATCTCGACTTGGGGTCGTGATACACACGCATCCACTACTACAATTAGACCAGACTATAAACCACCCAACAATACCATTCTCATAATTCTTCACAATCCACAAATCCACAGACCAATCAAGAAATAATATATGCATGATAGATAGTTATTGGATGGTATGACAATATTACGCACGAGTAAAAAACATCCAACCAAACATTTATAAATTTAACAAATAATTTTCACAACAATCCAATTACAATCAATCCAATTACGGGGTGATCTCATCCTTCATTTAACGGTCTTGGGCCCAACTAACCTACTCCCAAATTTTATTATTATTAATAATCAATTAATTAACACTATAAACTACCAAAGAAAGTTAGCACATGAAGAAATAAGTTATAAACCGAAACAAAGCACAAATCACACATGACTGCTACTTACTAAACATTCGGTAAAAAATTTGGATGATCACAAAAATGTCAAAATATTAACCTGCACCTTAATCAACGAGCACGCCGCGAGGGTATCGTACAATGATGTAATCGACACCAAAATGTGACAAAAAAAAGCAACTGGAGACTCTCAGATTTTCAGACCTAGAAGAAATTAAAGTAAGAAGACTAAATTTGAGTTAGGAGGAAGAAGAGAACTCGGTTTTGAGATGGGTATACATGAATCCGAACTCTAAGGGAAGGTAGTACACGGTTTTAGAGTAATTTACGAAGGATGAAACTCAAGCTATTTATAGCCCGAAGTGAGTCATTGATATCATGAAAAGGGTACGAAAATGACTACCGTGTGGTCTTTTACAACTCGGCTAGGACAAGATGCGCTGCCATGTGTCACCACCTGGATTTTTCTAGAGAATTCTACTACCTTCTAGAATGTAGTAGATTGTTGTAAAGTGTATAGGAAACCCTAGAATGGTTCTTTGCCCTTAAGATTGTGACACTTGTCACAATCCTAGCCATACTTCTAGAAGTAATCTAGAATGTTCCTAGCCCTTAAGATTGTGACACTTGTCACAATCCTAACCATTCTTTGTACCAAGAGTTCCCTATAAATAGAGGGACTCTCATTTGTGTAAATCACCAAGCAATAAGAATAACAAGTTCTCTAGAGCTTCTCTCTCTACTCTCTCTCTCTCTCTAGAGTTGTTCTCTCTTGTCTTGAGTCGCTTAGAAGGCTTACTTGGGAGCTTTGTCCGGGACAAAACCTCCTAAGGCCGCACGGGACGTGTGAAGAATTTCCAAGTCCGTGACAGTTGGTATCAGAGCCTCGAGCTTGGGATGGCGGAACCAAGTGTGGTCACCATTGAGAACCAGGAGCCACGCAAGAGCAAGAGGTCGAAGGAGTCGACCCTGTCCGTGGAGTCTCGCCTCGATAGCATCGAGAAGACCATGGCCAAGATACTGGCCAAGATGGAAGAATGGGATCAGTCTCACAGGGAGGTGAGCACCCTTGACAACACCGTGACCAGGGTGGAGGTGGCTGTGGCGGATGTCAGGGACCGTCTTGACATCATGGAGCAAAGCGTGGAGGAGCTGGGATTGGAGGGCCAATCCGAATCGCTCAAGGAGTCCATTCTGAGCACCATCAACCCCACCCTCGAAGCACAGCGTGTTGAGAACGTTGCCTTCCAAGACCGGGTCTTGGGGCAACTAGCACAACTCCAGGAGCGAATGGAGGAACACCGCGTCGGTCTGGAGGAGACCAGGGCGGACTGGGCCATATGCAAGCGAGCTGTGGCCAATGGGGGCACTATCGGAGGAGGAATGGTGGCTACCCCATGGGTGGATACACCCAAACCGAAGGAGTTCGATGGCAAGCGGGATGCCAAAGAACTCGACAACTACCTGTGGCATATGGAACGCTACTTCGAAGCATTGAACATGCTAGACGAGCATGTCAAGGTACGTACTGCTTCTCTCTATCTTACTAATCTTGCTGGTACTTGGTGGCGTCGTAAGCATAGTGAAATAGAGAAGGGTACTTGTACCATCAACTCGTGGGAGGAGTTCAAGCATGAACTCAAGAGGCAGTTCTACCCCGAGAACGTGGCCCTCTATGCACGGAAGAAAATGAAGGAGTTGAAGCACACTTCTTCAATCAGAGATTATGTTGAGGAGTTCTCCGCTCTCATGCTTCAAATCACGAACATGAGCGAAGAAGATCTTCTCTTCAACTTCATCGATGGCCTCAAGTCATGGGTGGCTCAGGAGCTCAAGCGTCGTGGGGTCAAAGACATCTCCACCGCCTTAACCGTAGCTGAAACCTTGGAAGAGTTTGAGTATCACAAGAGTGATAACTCTTCAAAGCCCGAGTCTTCTAAGGATAACTACAACAAAGGTGGGGGAGCAAATGGGTCCAAACCCCCACAACACAAAGAGCGTGGAGACAAGCCTTCGACACCAAGGGAAGGTAGGAAGGAGCGCTCCAAAGATAAGAAACCAAAAGATGCTTGCTTCCTTTGCGACGGACCGCATTGGGCTAGAGACTGTCCTAAGAGGAAGGCTCTAAATGCCATGCTGGAAGAGAAGGAAGTACAGGAGAAGTCGCACATGGGGTGCTTGCAACTTCTCAACTCACTCAAGGCGAACACTAAGCCAACCACCAAGGATAGATCCTTAATGTTTGTAGAGGTGTTCGTCAATGGGAAGAAGACCCATGCCCTGGTCGACTCGGGGGCTTCTCACAACTTCATCAAGAAGGAAGATGCCACACGGCTAGGGATTCCTCTCAAGAAGGGTCAAGGATGGCTGAAGACGGTGAATTCTGAAGCCAGACCCCTTGATGGTGTAGCTCATGGCGTAGAGCTACAACTTGGCACATGGAAGGGGAAAGTGGACTTTTTTGTCGCACCAATGGACGACTTCAACGTTGTGTTGGGGATGGAATTTTTGAGACGGTTCAACGTAGTGTCTCTTCCCCACTACAACTCGGTGTGCATCTTAGAAGATGGGCCTTGCATGATACCCACCATGTCTAAGCCAAGCACCACCCAACTCCTATCAGGCATGCAAGTCAAGAAAGATGAGGGATCTTACTTGGCTACTATGGAGGAAGGCAAAGTGAAGATTCCCTTCGCTCCACCTATGGAGACCCAAGAGGTCCCCAAGGGCCATGGGGATATCATGCCACCAGAGTTGCCCAAGCAACTTCCACCTAGGAGAGAGGTGGATCAACCGATTGAGTTGGTGCCCGGCGCCAACTCGCCTGCCAAAACGCCTCATACCATGTCATCTCCAGCGCTTGAAGAACCAAGGAGGCACATGGATTACCGCATAGGTGATTTGGTGTTGGTAAAAATCTGGTCAAACCAACACAAGTTTGCCAGGAAGCAGCACAAGGGGCTTGTGCAGCGTTATGAGGGACCATTCCCAATCATCAAGAAAATGGGGAATGTCTCCTACAAGCTAAACTTATCCTCCAAGTTCAAGCTTCATCCGGTCTTCCATGTAAGCTGTCTAAAGCCTTATCATGGTGATGAAGAAGAGCCGACACGAGGAGAGTCTAAGCGTACTCCATTGGGCACAACCACCACTTTCGATAAAGAAGTGGAAGAAATCTTGGCGGATCGGGAAGTTAGACAAAGGGGTCACAAGCCACGCCAAGAATATCTGATCAAGTGGAAAGGATTGCCCGCAAATGAGACGACATGGGAACCTAAGGAATCACTGTGGCAGTTTGAAGATCAAATCCGAAGGTTCCATAAGATATCGCGCCGAGGACGTCGCGAAGCTAGGTGGGGGAGAATGTCACCACCTGAATTTTTCTAGAGAATTCTACTACCTTCTAGAATGTAGTAGATTGTTGTAAAGTGTATAGGAAACCCTAGAATGGTTCTTTGCCCTTAAGATTGTGACACTTGTCACAATCCTAGCCATACTTCTAGAAGTAATCTAGAATGTTCCTAGCCCTTAAGATTGTGACACTTGTCACAATCCTAACCATTCTTTGTACCAAGAGTTCCCTATAAATAGAGGGACTCTCATTTGTGTAAATCACCAAGCAATAAGAGTAACAAGTTCTCTAGAGCTTCTCTCTCTACTCTCTCTCTCTCTCTCTCTCTAGAGTTGTTCTCTCTTGTCTTGAGTCGCTTAGAAGGCTTACTTGGGAGCTTTGTCCGGGACAAAACCTCCTAAGGCCGCACGGGACGTGTGAAGAATTTCCAAGTCCGTGACACATGGCTGAGATTTCCAGCCTTTGTAGATGAAAACCAAAGGAGAAAACCAAGGGAAGCTCATGGTTTTAGGAGAAATAACATAATGGTGCAGGTCCGACGAAGTAGGGGTTCACAGCATTGGACATAAGACGCAACGCGAGAGGTGAAGAGGGGCAGTAATGCAGTGAAGTTTACAAGTTCAGCACAGAAGGGGGCAGAGAAACCTGAAAAAGGAAAACAAAATTGGAAGAAAGAAGAAGAAGGTGAATGGCGCAGCAAAGGAAAAGGAAGAAGACTAGAATCGGTGCATGCAAGAATGAGATGAAACCCTAGGGGTTTCTATACTAAACACCAAAATGGCACCACTTAAGGGCGCTGAGGTTGGGCTTCAATAAAGCTCGGGCTGGGTCTTCCAAAGGCATAAATACACGGCCCAAAAGCAAAACAACCAAGAAAACAATTAGCCCAAACTGAAAATAACATAACAAGAGAAATAGAATTCAACACATTAAATTAAATGTCACATAATAAAATGATGATATTAAATTCAATCGTTAAAATAAATACATCATAATAAAATAATAAGAGAAAATAATTTAACTCACTATTTAACTTAGAACTAATTCAAAAGAAGATGAATTAACTAAATATTTAAACATAAGAATAGCTAAATAATAAATAATTAAAACCCCAAAATGCAACTTAATAGAAATAACTAAGAACAATTAATATAATATAATAAAGTAAAATAAAGTAACCAAATAATAATCCAAATAAAAGCACTCCACAAAAGCTTAAACTCAAAATTAGGACAGAGGGAAAAGATTCAATAAATAAAATTAAAGCATCACAATATGAAATTGAGTAAAATAATAAAGCCTCATAATTAATAAATTGGAATAAATGTACCAAAATTCGAAAAGATCCAATAAAATAAAATGCTTATCGGATAAAATAAAACACAACAATTTAAACGATAATAAAACTAAAACAAATAAGCCAATAAAATAATAAAGCTAACCATTCAAGCGAAAGAGCCAATAACACCAATTAAATAAACTAACTAGAAACATTATAATTAAAGAACCTCATACAAGCTTGTAGCAATAATAAAAATCAAACCACTAAACCAAAAATAATATTGATAACAAGTCAAATGATGAAATCGATAATAATTAAATAATTAAAAGCACCAAAATCAAAGATCCAATAAACAACCAACATTAATCGTGAATAAAATAACATAATCCGAAATAAAATAAGAAAAATACACCACTAATAAAATTTATTAAAATAAATTAAAACAGTCAACGATAAAATAAAAGCGATACGTAAATATATACAAAACTTGAGGTCTAAAATCATCCCTGCCATAGACTGCAACAAAGATGGATGTGGAATACCATACAATAGCTCAAAAGTTGTAATCTTTGTTGAGGCGTGAATGGAAGTGTTATATCACAATTCTCCGTAAGGCAACCAATGCACACTCTGTTTTTGCCTTTCATTCACAAAGCATCTCAAGTACTGTTGGATACATTTATTAACTATTTTTGTTGGACCATCTGACTGTGGATGATATGCAGAAATAAAATACAAATGTGTTCCATAAATCCTAAATAACTCCTTCTAAATACTGATGGTAAAAAGTACATTCCTATATGTTACAATAGTTAATGGCATCCCATGCAATTTAAAAACTTGAGAAATGAACAAGTTAGCAAATATAACTACAACATAAAGGTGAGACAAGGGTACAAAATGAGCATGATTTGTAAATTTGTCCACTACCATAAGAATGGTAGAAAATCCTTGGGATGCTGGCAATGCTTCAATGAAATCCATAGAGATATCACTCTATAACCTTGTTGGAATTGGCAATGGACTTAACAATCCAGTTGGTCATAGGTTTTTAGTTTTACACTTTTAACATACTATGCATTCTCAAATATACTTCTTAATATCCGTTCTTATACTAGCCCAAACAAAATTAATGTTACTCTATCAAAAAACTTCTTATATCCTGAATGGCCAGCAATTGCATTCCCATGAATAAATTCTAAAACTTGTTGCTTTAAAGGAGTTCTTTGATAAGAAAAACTTGTCCTTCGTAGGTTCCATTTGGATAATGAGATGAGATGAGATGCTTTTAGATAATTGTTGAAAGCTGAATAAAATATTGTTAGAATAATAATTTTATTATTATTATTATTTTAAAATTTAAAAAAGTTGAATTATTTATTATATTTTATATAAGGAATTAAAAAATTTGTAATGATAAGATGAGATAAAATTATTTTTGTATCCAAATAGGACCTTAAAAAGATTTTTTATATAGAGTTTCTAATCCGTTTGAACCCATTGTTGTAACTTAGCACAAATGGCATAAATCTTTTCATCTAACAAATAGGAAGCCTTAAGTTCCTCTAGCCAAAGTGGATTAAAGAATGTAATTGTAGACAAAACAACCTCAAAAGCTGAATCAACTTCTTGCAAGTGCATCTACAACCATATTTTCTTTGCCCATTTTTTACTCTATTATAAAGTCATATTCGAGGAGCTTACTCAACCATTTCTACTGAGTTGGAGTGCCTATTTTTTGTTCCAGCAAGAACTTTAAACTTTGTTAAACTATTCTAATAACAAAGGTGGCCCCTATTAAATAAGGTCCACACTTCTTCACTGCCAACACCAAGGCCAATAGCTTCTTTTCATGGGTTGATAAGTACAATGCTTTACCCTTCAAAGCTTGGCTTAACAAAGTCAAAGGTTTGCCATCTTGCATTAATTTTGCACTCATACCTTTTTCCTAATGCATCACACTCAACTAGAAAATGTTTTTTTAAAGTTAGGCAATGCTAATACAGGTGGGTTAAACTAAATATCTCGAGTATTTAATTTCTCTACACCCAAATGTACACTTACTCCTCTTAGCAAAAAGAGTATTTTCTGCTAAGGTATGCAACATTAATGATAAGTGTTGTAAATGATATTCTTTAGTTTTGCCATAAACTAATATATTTTCAAAAAAAAAAAAAAAGACTATAACAAACTTCCTAAGAAATGGCTAAAATAATAAGTTCAGCAACCTTTAAAAAGTTGTTGGAGCATTGGTTAGACCAGAATGTATAACCAAAAATTCATAGTGACCTTGATGTATCTTGAATGCAATATTTTCAATGTCTTTATCCCACATATATGATGATAATCTAATCTTAGGTCTAACTTTGAAAAAATGGTGGCCCTAAATCATAGTTTTAAATTTCATACCGTACCGGCCGGCACATGCCATACCGGAACAATGGCCGATACAGAAATTATGTCTATTTTATACCGGCCCAAATATCGGCCGTACCGGCCGGTATTTCGATCGTACCGGCTTTGTGTACCGGCCTGTACTAGATTTTGAGATTTTTTTTTTCATTTTTTGCTATTTTTTAATCCTAATTTAGACTAGATTATTTACATATATATTTATTTATATAATTTATTCATATATTGATTATTATTTTGAAATATAATTTATATATGTATTTATATATATAATTTTTTTATGTATAGACTATTCCGAAAAGGTATATGAAACGGTACTGGTATCGAAATATTTCGTTCCAGTACCTTGATCGGTATGCTCACCGATAATGTATTCAAAATATTGCCCTAAACAACTCATCCAACAGTTCATCTATCACAAGTATTGGAAACTTCTCATTCACAATTCTCTTAGTGAGATCCCTATAATATATATATATATATATGCACCATGTACCATTTGATTTTCTCTCCAACAGCACAGGTGAAGAGAAAGAAGATTGATTATTTCTTATTACTCTAGCTTCTAACAACTCTTTTACAATTTTTTCATTTTCAAATTCTTAGAAGAAGGGATATCTGTATGGTCTTATAGATATTGGCAGGGTCCCTTCCTTTAAATTAATTTGATGGTCATTACTTCTTTTAGGTGGCAATGCTTTTGACTCTTCAAACTCACTCATACTTCAACAACACAACTTCTATACTCGAGTCCATTTTTTCCTTCTTACTTTTTGAATCTGATGACATAATTTGCAACAATATCCTTTCCTTTCTACTGTAGTAAGCTGGCGTATTTGCACATCTTCCACAATTCTGACTTACTGGGCTCAAACCCCTCAAAAGCACCGACTTCTTATTGTCTCCAAATGACATAGTAAGGCTACTAGAATCCCATAACACAGGACCTAAAGTTCTTAGCCATCCATTCCCAACACTACATCACACCACCTAGAGACAAAAAAAAAAAAGTTTGACAATTGTTGCCTTGCATTTGAAAATCATCGCTTTCTACCATACCTTGACCTCTCATTCTTTCACCATTAGCCACTTTCACTTCAATTTGCTTCTTTTTATTCACTTCCTTTCGAGCTTTCCCAGCCACCATCAGATCAAGAAAATTGTGAATACTTCTAGTATCCACCAGAATCACCATTGAACACCCTTTCACATGACTCTTGGTTCTTATAGTTTTGGATTCAAAGAACCAACAATAGCGTGTAAATAAATTTCTAGCATTTTACACTCTAATTTGAAATCACTAGAATCCTCCAATTCTTCATCATTTCTTCCACTTTTTATGGTCTTATTGAAACAGTTTCATGCCCTCTATCACATATATTATTGCCTTTTTAAACTTCTGAGTCGTGTTCTACTTTTTGTCATAAAAGTAGCACGATCCTTTTTCTCCTCTCTTTCATTTTTGCTGGTGGTACTTTCTGAATGAGAATAACTATTTTAAAATTCTTCCTTTACTTCTAGGATTAAAATCTTTTCTCACAACATTATTGGCAACCATATCTATCCCCATAGGAACTGCTACATTGCTACCCAAAGGTGCAAACATATAAGAGGTATGGATGCCGACGACAACCTTATTATTGCCTCGAGTACTATTAAATATACTCCTTTTGGATCTTAGTCAATCCAAAATCAAAATTCAAGTTCTGAGGGTGCAACCTTCTGATTGGAATTTTAATTTCATGCTTTAATTCACTTAAAAATAAACTTAACTTGTAATTCGCAAACAATCCCTTCAAACGATTAGAGATTACCTCAAACTGAGAGTTATATGTTGACACAGTTGTAGTTTGCCTCAGCCTAATAATAGCTTCTATGGGATCGTTGTAGGAAGAAATACCAAATCTCATTTCTAAAGCTACTACAAAATATTTATAAGTGCTGAAATTTCCTGTCTCCTTGGCATCTTGAGACCAAACCAATGCAACTGCCTTCCATATAGAAATAGTGATTTAAGAGAAACTAGTGATTTGACTTATAGATTCATCCTGTGGGTTCTCACTATCAAATTTGGAAAACTCAATCTTGATAGAACGAAAAGGCATTCCACCCAACACACTCAAATCTTCAATGTTCATCCCATCAGCATGTCTGTCATTTCTATTGCTTGAACCCATTCTTCCTCTATTAATGGCTTCCAATAATAAAACCATCTTAGAACACAACTCCATGAAAGCTCCTTGATGGTCTTCCACTCTCTTTTCTTGCTATTATTACATATGTCTTGATTGAACTATTGTCTTTTCTAATTCTTTATATCTCATCGCGTTTGCCATTTCTCTAAGAACTCTGTTGCACTACTATACTTTCTTTAAAAAATGCGAATTGCTTTAATACTAGTTTGTTATTCACATGCTAAAAATTCAAGAAAAAGAAAGAACACAATCTGATCTTTGAGGGATAAGCTTCTCCAAGAAGAACAAATTGTATTAACTTTCCTTTATAATTCTTCCCTCTTATACATTGAAATATTTGTTAATTTTTATACAAGAATTAAGGATGAAATGATAAGCTCAATAAATTTAGTATGGATGTGTAAAAATACTCTCATTATGAATTTGTGCTACCATGTAATGCATGGTTCGTTTGGATATAAAGATAAGATTATCTTAATAAGAAATCCCAATAACTGGTCAATTTATTTATTTTTTTTAAATAACAGCCCTCCAATAAAAACATGCCATTTATGAATTTTATCTTATCATCACTAAATTGCACCTAAATGTAACATTAGGAAGAATCTTCTTCCCCCCTCCCTCCTAAAATCTTCTCCACACCCTCCCCCGGCGATTATGCTATGCGACCTCCCCTCGCTGGCAACGACGTCGACCTCCCCACCGCAACTCTCGCACTGGCGCCTCCTCCTCCCAATCCGAAAACCCCCTCCCCCACTTATGCGAACCCCCCGCAATGCAACCCCCCCTCCCCCCGCGAATGCGAAAACCCCTCTTCCCCTCCCTCCCAGCGAGGTCCCCTGATCTCCTTTTCCCATTTTCGTCTTCCAATCTCCTGTAGTTTCAAAAGTCACTCGGCAAAGACCATCGTTTTCGTCTTCCATTTTCATCAAACCTTCGTTTTGAGATCATCCATGGCAGAGACTGTAGTTGAGAACGAAGTTGGAGAAGATGTGGTGGCTGCTAATGAGGCTACTTTGGGAGCGACTCGAAATGGGCTGACATAATTTCCAATTTTCAATAGGTGTGTTTAGTATTTGTTGAGTGTAATATCTGATATGGACTTATAAAGTCGGACCAGTTAGAAGTGTCTCTCCTAAATCATCCTACCTCATTTTAATTTAATATCTTCACTATTATTTATAAGAGTAGGGAGAGAAGTACAGTCATTTACAACTTATTAGTATATTTGAATATTTTTATTTTTTTTATCATTTTTTAAAGTATTTTTTTAATATTTTTAATTATTAAGAAAAATAAAAAAATATATATATAACTCTATTAATATTTATTTTCTTAATTATTAAATAAAATTAAAAATAAAAAATTATAAAAAAAATAATTATAAATAAATAATAAAATAATAGTCATGCAATCATTATTGTATTTGTAAATCACCTAACTTACCTAATATCATCTCAATACCCAAACAGGCGCTTCATTCTTCATCCTTCGAACCCGATAGTTCTTTTCCATTCGTTCTTCAAGTGCACTGCTGCTACTCTCTTTTCCACAATATCCTTCACTTCCTTCTCAGCTTTAAAAGAGAGATGAACGGCGAGTATGTGCTACTTCCTACTTCCCGCACTGTTCTTTTGTAATTTGTTTTTGTCTTTAATTTTCAAATGTGAAGCAGAGAGAGTCTGAGGAGCTAAGGGTTTTGTTTTTCTTCTTTCGTAAATAGTCATCTGTCTTTTTCACCTCAGTCGGTCGCCTTTCTCGGCAAGAAATCTCGGTCCAAGTAGCTTTTGCCTTTTACAAAATTGTTGTAGTTTGTGGTTGTTTTGGCTATTATTGTTGGCTTTGTGTAGTGGGTGTCCTGATACTTCACGTAAATCTCCAATATCGGAAAGTGGGAATGACTTTGAAACCCTAATTGTTAACTTCTTTTTAGTACTGAGGGAATGGGTAACGAAGAGGGAACTGGTACCGGTGATGGCACATACTGCGCTGAGGGCTTGAAGAGTGAGGCAGTGAATAATGGGTCTGCAACTGGAAATGGGAATGATAGTGGTGAGTGGAACTCTGGTGGAAGCAAGCGCTTCCGAACTTACAAGAGGCGGAAGCATATGAAATCAAATTCAGATGGCAAAGCTCAGCAAGACTGGCGAGTTTGTGCAGAAGCTGCAACTCAGTTAATGGAACAGGTTTTTGCTCCTGCACTTTATATTGCGCATATCTAGTTCAATTGCAAGCTGTGGCTGCTAACTTTTCTCTAGCACGTAAACGGTTTGATCAATTGTTAATAAATCTCGAGTTCCAAGGCTTAAAATTTGGTTCTGTACCTTCTATCTGAAATATTGTAAGCTGCTTTTATGCGGAGAAAAAATCTTCCCAGTGATTGTATGCGAAGCAACTGGTTGTGATGAGGCACCTAAAACTTTTAAAAAAACTATCACTGACGCACAAATTTTGCTTGCTGCCATAATAGAGAATTGAAGGGACGTTCTAGTCAGCATATTAATCAACACCAGTGGTTTATACTGGAAAGCCTTGGGCTGGAAGTGGAAGCACAAAAACTTAATAGTCATGTTTTGAGCTTTTATCTCAGTACTGTGAACTAGATGAGTTTTTCCCCGCAAAATTGAGCTTAAGATGGTATACTCTTGTGTATACGGGCTATGCCATTTTCATTCCTATTAATAAAATTTATCTTCTACTTATAAAAAAAAAGTTTGAGCTTAAGATGGGAAATTAAACTTAAGATGGAATTGAGAAAAATTGCTTCTTTTTTTTTGTTCTAATGGAGAAAAATTGCTTCTTTCTATCCCCAGCTCACACAGTAGTTAGAATGGTTGTGATGTGCAATCAAGTCCATGTGATTAGTCGTTTTATTAAGCCATATGCCATCAAAGACATGCCTTGTTCACTAATTTCCTCATTTCGAGAGGGTGGGTTGGGGAAAGGTTTTCACGGGTCAGTTATGGGGCATGCATCTAGTATGGGTAATCCTGTTTGATGTATTGATGCATCTGCTCCCCGACATACGTATCACAATGAATCACTTATGTTGGCCTTTTAGATTTGGCATTGTGGTGATATGTTTTTTTTTTTCGTAATTAAAAGAATATATAACATCAATAGCTGTATTCCAAGTACACTGGATATATACAAGAGAAAATACCTAGCTAGAAGAAGAAATAGATACGAGGAAACCATGAATGTTAAATCCATTAAAATGGCATTTTAGCTTTCATGACATGTTATTATTTTTTATTAATTAATAGAAGCTATATTTATAATCATAGGCATACCTCAAGTACATGGGACAAATACGATGTGGAATTATTGGAGGTGTCATATTACAGATGGCATTAGAATTTGTGTGCACTGGATAATGACTGGTTTGGAATTTGCATATCGCCTCATGATTGGATGGAGCCTTAGGCCAAAAATAACCTTTTTAAATGGGGCTGCTAAATCCCTAGTTGAATCTGAATAGAGATCTCTTGTGCTGAATGTAGTTGTGATCACCACCTTTAAGGCTGGTGGTGATGTTTTAGGTCAATGATGGTATGTACAGAAATAGTGGTAAAACAGTGGATCATTTACTCCTACGTTGTGACTTTGCTCGGGCCATATGGGATTACTTTTTCAGCAAAGTGGGATTAGCATAGGTAATGCTGGCGAGGGTGGTTGAACTACTAGCAAGTTGGTGAGGGATCACGGGGACACCACAAATTGCAGCTGTGTGGAAGATGGCTCCCATTTGTATATTTTGGCGCATCTGGAGTGAAAGAAATGATAAGACATTTTGAGGCGCACTTTGGAAGAGTTTAAGAGCTTTCTCTGGAAGACTTTATTTAATGTGGGCCATTGCTATAGATTTAAATGGTCTTAGCTTCCATGATTTCCTTATAACGGTTTCTAGTTCCTAAATTGGTGTAATCACATGTATACCTCATGCGTACTGGGGCTATGCCTATCTTTATATCAATAAACTATGTTCTTACTTATAAAAAAAATCTTATGCATATATATCTAGAAGCACAAATACTGATGGGGAACAAGGGGATGCTACAATTTGGAAACGGTGAATAGAAATTGCCAAAACATTAGGATGTGGTACTGTATGCCTGTGGTTTGGTCCTCTTTTTACCTTTTATCAAATTATATTTGAAATCTTGCAGACTCTGAAAGAACCTGGTCGCATGGTTATGGAAAAGAATTCTATTGAAGAAGTCCATCTTCCTATGGATGGTTCAGATGACTGTTCACAGAGGCACTGGAGAAATGTTATATTGGAGAACATGTATCGGTCCTCAAGTGTTGATGCAAGTTGTATACGGGGGTGCATTTGGAAGGCCCTTGTATCTAATCATAGAACTGATGGTACGATGGTGGTTAAGGTAACCAAAGTTGCAATTTTTTACTGAAAGTGGTCATCATTTGTGTTTATAATTGTTTCTCTTTCATGGTTGTTTTGCAGGAATCTGGCCGTTGTGATGAAGACAGGCTCAAAGCTTCACAAACACAGTGCATGTCGAATGGATCCCAGAAAGCAGCTAATGGACATGCAGATGCTATACCTAGTGGATGTTTAAATGAATCTGATCACAATAACAATACTGAGAAGTGTCAGCGTGCTTTGTTTAATATTTTAATTTCGGACAAGTTCACCTCATTGTGCAAGCTGCTGATTGAGAATTTCCAAGGCATCAAGGCTGACTTTTTTGACTTTAGTATCATAAACTTGAGGATGAAAGAGGGAGCTTATGAACGTTCACCTGTTCTTTTCTCTTCAGATATTCAACAGGTAATCTTGAGAGTCTTTTTGGGTTAAGCTCTTATATTTCATATTCTTTTATGTGGTATGCACGCTGTCGAAATGATAGTTCAAGGTCTATACAACTTCACTCTTTTGATGGATGTACTTATCAAAAAAAAAAAAAAAAAAACTCTTTTGATGTATGCATTTTGTTTCAGTGTATTCATAAATGTTCTTTTCTTTTTGAAAAGGAATTATGCGCTTACATTTTTTGGGTTGATATACAATCCATTATTCCTCTTGTATGTTTCTATCTCCTGAGCATGATGTCTCTGTATCAAATGCCTGCCCTTAGATATACGAAATGGTAATTTAAAATTATGCTCTTCCTGAGATCTGAGATTGATAAACAACTGGTTATGCCTTCTTTTAAAATTGATTTTTTATTCAGATTGTTTTTTCTATCTCGTGGGTACTTGCGTTGTGGAGTTTGATTAGTGTTATTCATTTTCAGATTGTAGGCCTTAGATCTTGGAAAAACTTTTCATTGTAAGAATTTCTAAAAATTATTTCATTTTGCACTCTATGAGTCTGCATAGCAAAACTGCTTGATGTATGTGTTGATTAATACACTTTTTTTTTGGTATAGTAGCCCATTCAAAAGTTCTTTGGTCATATTCGATACTTTCTATGCTTCATGGTTCTTATGCTAGGGAAATATGGGATAAATTTTTAGTAATTGTGTGGTGATAATGGTTACTTTTTTTTTTTTGATAAGTAACTAATTTTATTAATCCATGTAAATAGGCAATGCCCGAGTACACAGGAAGTATACAAGAAAAAACCTAGTTACAAACTACTCGCTACGGAAAGTAGCATAAAAGTCATTAAAATACACTCCGTTCAATATGATAGAAGAAGCCCAAAGCAATAAAGTGTGGTAGAAAAGCCCTAAAACTATATGGAGAGCGCTCCCTATTTTCAAAACATCGACCATTTCTTTCAATCCATGTGCACCACATTACGCATAGAGGCACTATCTTCCAAATAGTTGCAGTGTGGCAGTGGCCCCTAATCCCTATCCAACATGACAATAAATCCAAAACCCTCCTAGGCATAGCCCATGTAATACCAAGCCTAGTGAAGATGTCGTCTCATAAAGTCTTGACTACTTCGCAATGGAGAAGCACATGGTCCACTAATTCGCTGCTGTGTTTGCACATAAAGCACCAATCGGTTAAGTAGAGGCCGCGTTTTTTGAGCTTATTGATAGTCAATATTTTTCCATGGGTTGCCAACCAGCCAAAAAAAAAACCACTATGAGGGGAGCATTGCTCCTCCAAATGCTCTTCCAAGGGAAGGCATTGGAGGGGTGAGCCGTCAAAAGCTTGTAATAGGAGCGGATTGAAAATTTCTTGTTCCCGGTGTGCGACCATAGTAATCTGTCCTTCCTACCAACTTGTACTTTCAGCGCGTATAGAACATTGTAGATATCAGCAATGGTGTCCACCTCCCAATCTTGTACAGCTCTAGAAAAACTCATAGACCAATGAAGAGAATTAGCGGAGAAGCTCATATTATCAGCCATAGAAGCGTCCTTGTTTGATGCAATCCTATAAAGCGAGGGGAAAGCATTTTTCATGGCTACATCACCACACCAAATATCATGCCAGAACCGGATTCGTGTGCCCCTTCCAACCTTAAGTCTAGAATTACTGAGGATGTCTTCCCATCCATTCCGAATAAATTTCCAAACACCCATCCCATAAGCCCCTCTCACTCAATTAGGCACCAATCTTCCTAAATGCTCCTGTATTTCTTATCGATGATGCTTTTCCAAAGAGCTTCCCCTTCCTGATGGTACCGCCATAGCCACTTTCCAAGTAAAGCCTTGTTAAAAGTTCTCAATTTTCTAATCCCCAAACCCCCGCAAGACAAAGGGGTGCAAACATTATCCCATTTTATTGAATGTAATTTTTTTCATCTTCTAGCCCTCCCCACAAGAAGTCACGGAAAATCTTCTCTAGTCTGTTTGTCACCCCTGTAGGCAAAGGGAATAAAGGTAAAAAATATGTTGGGAGATTAGAAAGTGTGCTCTTAATAAGCGTGATTCGGCTGCCTTTAGACAAGTAGATTATCTTCCAACCCACCAGTTTGCTTTCGATTTTCTCAACAATTCCATCCCACATTGCCTTAGATTTGTGAGGAGCCCCCAGAGGAAGTCCCAGATACTTCATAGGCAAGGATGACATCTTGCAACCAAGATGGAAGCCAAATCGCTTAAATTAGTAACCAAGCCAATTGGAACAAGTTTGGACTTTGATAGGTTCACTTTAAGACCGGATGCAACTTCAAAACAAAGAAGGAGGGCTCTCAAGGAGTGAATTTGGGTCACAAAAAATCAACGTATCATCGGCGAAAAGAAGGTGAGCAACTGATATGCTTTCATGCAATGAACTACTCACTGAGAAGCCTGAGATGAAACTCCTATTCGCCACCCTCTCCAACATTCTACTCAGAACATCCATCACTAGGATGATTACGGTTACTTTATCTCAAAAAGAATACTTTGGCTTTTAAAATTTTTCAAAAAGTTTATCAATCAAATGAAACACTTTTAAATTTATAAGCAATTTCAATTTCAAATTTTATCCAATAAGTATTCAATCTTTATCCAAAAACAAAAAATCATTACAACTTTTTTGATTAAGGAAAAAATCATTACAACTTTTACAAATTCCAAAATAAAAATACTTTTAAAAATTGTATTCAAACAACTTTTCACAAACTCCAATATAACACGTATCTTTTGTGTATATATATACACACACTCAAAATTCTCTCTCCTCTTCCAAAACCCAATGTAAAACACTCTTCAAATATTCTTAAAATTTTCTCCACACTTTATTGCTTTGGTTCTTCGCTATTGTATTAAATGGGGACAATGTTCATGATTTCTTGTCTTTTATTAACCGCACATGGAATGTATTAGGTGTTCTTTTGTATACTCCCTGTGTACACGGGCTATGCTTTTTTCATTCATTTCAATAAAAATTTTCTCTTACTTATCAAAAAAGAAAAAGAAAAAGAAAAAGAAAATATTCTTAAAATTTTTCATAACCAAGCGTAACCTCTAAGCTTGAAGTTTTGTTTTGTCTTCCTCCTAAATAGGTGTTACCTCTTGTATACACCCTTGTATACTTGGGCTATATCTATTCTCACTCCTACAATCGTTTAATTGTATGAAAAAAAGAGTTTGGCCCAAATTAATGAGAACTGAATTGATGAAGGTTTTGTATCTTTACCTTTGGAAGTCAATTGTTCTTTGACAAGCAATGTAAATAATACTAAAACATAGAGGGGTGGAAGCTGAGTATACACAAGAGGTATAGAAAAGGATACGCCCATTTAGCAAGGAGAAGAAGCAAGCAAAATTCCTCAAATATATTAAATTGGAGATTTGGGAGCTGTTGTGAGCACTCATCCAAACAGAGAGATTGGTGAAAATGTTGGCTTTTAGTTCTGAATTCGTCTTCTCATGGTCTTTGGGATTTTGGGCCTTGTGTTTCTTGCCAAATGCACCACATTTAGCACAAAGGAGCCGTCCTCCAAACATCTGAATTTTTGTGACCATCAAAGGACTCTGCCAACAAGTCACAACTGCAGCATCCTATAGGGGATAATCCACTCAACAACTCCACCATAAGCTCATACCCATCTCACATTGGAGTAGAAGATGATCAATATTTTTCCAGTTTTGCTTTCTTATACCTCGTTCCCTTTCTTTTGAACTTTCGATACTCTAATTTTTCTCTTTTCTCTTGATTTCTAGAACCAGATGGTGTTGAAACACTTCTTAGCATGTCAATTATGAAAGCTCCTTAACTATTGGCATAGAAGTCTGAAAAGGGGTAAAAACCTGCAGTTAGATTAAAGTTTTTAAGCACATTTCTTTTTCTGATATTTTCTTGGATGTTGGGGTGTGTTTGTAAATTGATGGCTAATGAAATGCTATTTTCTGGATGTTGCTGTGTTGCATTGATGCTGCACAACAAAATAGACCCAGTTCACAAGTGGATTCATCTAGAAGCTACTATGCTACATATGCAGTGTTTAGTTTCTACAATAAGGACATATGCTTAGTTTCTTTTTATGATTGGATATGCCTTAAATTTGAATTATTAATTTTAGGTGTGGCAAAAGCTTCAAGAGATTGGAAGTGAGTTTGTTTCTCTTGCAAAGAGCCTTTCAAACAAGTCAAGGACTGCCTATCATGAGCAGGTGAGACAGACCAACTTCCAAAGATTGCCAAGCCAATCCAAGTGCCTTGAGTTTTGGTTTCATAAATTTATTTCCGTTATTATCATCTACAGTTCATACATTATGAAATGGTTTGATATTGTTTTTATCTCAACTTACTTTTTTCACTTTTGTCTCCAAGGTGGGAGGACGAATACACAGCACATATGGAGATGGTGAACATGAGGTAAGGAGGTTCTACGTATTATAGCATTACCATGTGCTTTATTCAACAACATCAGCATTAATGTGAACTTGCTGCATTTGGTTCTAGATGAATTTGGGTTGATGTTTAAGCTACTAATATAGATAAATAGGCTGCATTTGATTCTTTGAAGAAGAAAATACAGGATAGCTTCTGCAAGCTCCCAATGATGTCATGTTTCGAGTGGCTTTTACACTTGAAAGTCATATGTTCTGTAGAGATGATTGTAAGCACAAAATATCTTTATACTCTGAATTACTTTCCTCCAAAAACTAGTAATAATAATAATAATAAAAAAAAATAAAAAGTAGCTGTTACGACACTCCCTGGTGAAAAGCCAGCGATTTAACCGGTTCCGTGTAGAGAAACTTCCGAGGGCGTGGTGCACGGAACTGAGATTTACTCTGTAGGGGTGGGTCTGAAGGGCCCTGCCTTGGAGAGATTCTCCTGTTAAAGAAAATCCTAGTTTAGCTTTCTTTTGATATCCCCCGCTTTACATGAGAGGTTTGCAATGGATTTAGTGGTTACTTCATCTGTTAGACTGGATAGTTAATTGCCTCTGGTGTTTTGAGTTGTTTTGGGTATCAGCTAAGGCAGAGTCTCATGTTTTTGTTTTCTTTCTTTTTGCATACGGTGTAAATCTCTCAATTTTAATGATAAATTGTTCATATTCTTCGCCGCTTTGACTTATATTAAAATATCTTCATCGGCACTATATGCATTCTGGATGATACGTATTTTCAATTAGGATTTCACTGCAAAACAGTTTCTTCCCCGGGAGTCGGACTCTCAGGTTAAACCAGTGCAAGCAGAAGATTGTGGTGAGTTCAAAGTTTGCACTTGCAGGCAATGTGGAGGCAAGGCAGATGGAAGGGATTATTTATTATGTGATTCGTGCGAGGAGATGTACCATGTCTCCTGCATTGAACCTGCCATCAAAGAGATTCCCCCTAAAAGCTGGTACTGTGCCGTGTGCATTGCAAGTAGAATCGCGTCACCCCATCAAAATTGTGAAGTGTGTGATAGGCTTGCTCCCAAGTCCTCAAGTAATGGAGGTAACGATGAAACTTCTGCTATAAATGAGGAAACTTCTATTGACATGGAAGAAAACTCAAATTGCGGTATGGACGATGGGCTTCAACCATCAAAAGATGGAAAAAACTTTTTACCCTGTAAAATTTGTGGAAATGAGGTAGAAGATGGTGAAGAGTTGAAGGCTTGTGGTCACAGCTTTTGCCCAAATAAATACTATCATGCTAGGTGCCTGACAACTAAGCAATTAAAATCATATGGCCCCCATTGGTACTGCCCTTCTTGTCTGTGCAGGGTTTGCCTCGCTGATCAAGACGATGATAAGATCATTCTCTGTGATGGTTGTGATCATGCATACCACATGTATTGCATGAAACCACCGCGCACATCAATTCCAAGAGGGAAATGGTTCTGCAGAAAATGTAATGCAGGGATCCAGGCAATTCGCAGAGCGAAAAGAGCTTACGAGAGTATAGAAATTAAACATAGAAAGAAGGGTGTAGGGGGGTCAATGCCAGTTGAAAATCTTGAAAAGAGATGGAATGATAAAGGAGAAGAGGGATCAGAAAAAGGTGGAGGGATGGACATGCTTTTAACTGCAGCAAAGACACTAAAGTTTGAAGAGAATTTGGGTGCTATTGAGATCGGCCTATAGAAATAATGCATTTTTTTGGAGATGTAAAGTCAATGTGTTTTGGCAAGTATTGATTTTAATTGTACTTGTATCTCTCAATGCCAAGAATTTTATTTTTAGTACATTTTCAAAGTGACTGGTATGTGTAGGTTGTGGAATGTTAGATTTTGCTGACTCTTGGATGCATAAACTGGGGAAAATATGATTCTGATGGTTGTATATTACTCGTCAGCAGACCAGAAACTATACATGTAGCTTGAATCTGCTGAAATGAACACAAACTCGATATCAGTTAGGCCAAAAGTGATTGTTCTGAGAGCCACTGTTTAGTTTGATGCTTTGTATCTGTGTACAGAAATTTGTGGGGATGGCAGTTTTGTTGTTTAAATAAAATAAAAGGAGAATTTCAAGAACAGTTCATGATGATTGAAGTAGGTGATATGATTCTTTTATCATATTTGAATCTGTTGCATTTGAAATTTTCAGTATGCCTTGGGTCTGGGGTCATTGGATGTTAACTATGTTTGGATATCGAGCTGAGTTAAGTTGAATTGAATAAAATATTATTTATTATTATTATGAATGTTTTAGGATTTGAAAAAATAGAATTGTTTATTATATTTTATATGAAAATTTAGAAAAGTGAATGAAAAATTGTAATGATGAGATAGAGTACGATAATGTGGGCTTGGTAACCAAACAGGTGAGTTGTATGGGGATTTAACTTTTTAATGGAGTTTTGACAGATAAGAAAGAAAAAGTTGATAAAAATATAATTAGAATATTTTTTCTAACTATAAAAATTATTTTGAGATTTGAAAAGTTGAATTATTTTTTAAATTTAAGAAAGTTATAATGATTAGATATTGATTAGATGAAAAAATTAAAGATTTAAAATTGAAAAATGTATTTGTAATATTTGAATAGTGAAATGGAAGGATATAAAATGAGATGAGATGATATGAAATATAATGAGATAACTTGGAGTATTTTGTTATCAAAATCAGTCCAAAGGTGTCACAAAAAAAAAGCTCTATATTTAATATTTTAAAATTTATATTTAAGGTTATGAATGTCATAAATTATATTTATAGTTACATAAATATAAAAATGATGAAAGATAATATATAATTTGAATTTGAAAAATCAATTTTATCAATTAAAAATAATGAGAAATAATATTTACAGATTTGCATAGTTTAGATTTGAGACTCATCTCAACTCATCTCTATTTTATTATTATATTTTTTTAATTTTTCATACAAAACATAAATTTTTATACACATTTTTTAAATTTTAATACATTTTTTTAAAAAAATTTTAATTCAACTTTTTAAAATTTTAAAATAATAATAATATTAAAAAATAAATTAAAATCATCACATCTCTCAATCCAAATAGAATTTAAGTGTGCACGTCTTTCACATTTTCTTTGAAAAAATTATTTTTTATTAAAGATTATTTATTTATTTATTTAAATAAAGTGAGCAGTCCTTGCAAACTTAAGAATAGTGGATGGTGGGTTTGCTCAGAAGAGTATCTCCACTGGGCTCCTATGTTTCGTTCTTATATTTCATGTTAAAAATATTAATAATCAAAATAAAATAGAAACCATCGAAAAAAAGACCGCTCTCTATGTTTTTAAATTTTGATTAAAAATTTTGATTAAAAATATTTTGGATCATAGCACCGGTCGTCGGAAGAGCCACGGCAGAGTTCCAACGCGGCAACGCCACCAATTTCTTATATTTTGGGGTTTTGATTTTTTTTCCTCATTAGGGATTCCAGAAGAGCAAAAAAAAATTCTCTCATTAGGGCTTCAAGAATCAAAATTCCACTCAGGTAAGCGTTTCCCTGTGTGTGTTATCCTCATGGACTCTCAATTTCTTTTATTAATTTCCATGGCACTGTGAAAAATGTAGCAAAAGAAAAGAACACAAGTGAGAATTGAGAAATGTATGCTTTTCGGTGTGTTATCAACTCTAGAAAGCTATTTCTTTCATTCATAGGAGTTAGGCTCAAGTGTTTCTGCTTTCTTTTCAGTCGAACTTAGTTTCTTAGAAGTTAGGCTCAAGTGTTTTTGCTTTCTTTTCAGTCGAACTTTAGTTTCCCCAGAAACCGAAAGCAACAGAAAACGCTAGTTTTCGAAATTCCATGTTAATTTCTTTCCTGCGTTTTTTCTCTACCAAACGGTGCTCGAGGGTATTTACAAAGAAACAGATTTCTCCCTCATTTTTCCGTCTCTGGTCTGAACCCTTGGGAAAGCGAAATTTATCCCTCATTTTGCCGTCCTTCTCCCTCATAACCCTAAATCCTCTTTCTCCTCCCTCCCTCCATCACCCACAGAATCCTTCAAGATCTCTGATGTCGCATATTCCAAGAGATAGATAGAGGTACATACCTTTGAATTTCGAAGCAAAGTAAAAAAAGAGAGGCTTTACAGACAGAGAGAGATGAACGGCGAGTATATGCTACTGTTGTTTTGTAACTTGTTTTGTCTTTGGTTTTCAAATGTGGAGCAGAGAGGGTCTCGGGGAGCTAAGGGTTTTTTTTGTCTTTTTTTCGTAAATAGCTATCTGGCTTTTTCACTTCAGTCAGTCGCCTTTCTCGGTAAGAAATCTTGGTCCGAGTAGCTTTTTCATTTACAAAATTGGTTTAGTGTGTGGTTGTTTTGGCTATTATTGTTGGCTTTGGGTAGTGGCTGTACTTCACGTACATCGCCAATATCAGAAAGTGAGAATGACTTTGAAACCCTAATTGTTAACTTCTTTTTAGTACTGAGAGAATGGGTGATGAAGAGGGAACTGGTACTGGTGATCGCACATACTGCACAGAGGGCTTGAAGAGTAAAGCAGTGAATAATGGGTCTGCAATTGGAAATGGGAATGATGGTGGTGAGTGGAACTCTGGTGGAAGCAAGCACTTACGAACTTACAAGAGGAGGAAACATGTGAGATCAAGTTCAGATGGCAAAGCTCAACAAGACTGGAGAGTCTTTTCAGAAGCTGCAAGTCGGTTAACGGAACAGGTTTTTGCTTGTCCACTTTATATTGTGCATATCTAGTTCAATTGCAAGATGTGTTTGCTAACTCTTTTCAAGTACGTAAACAGTTTGATCAATAGTTAATAACTCGAGTTTCAAGGCTTAAAATTTGGTGCTGTACCTTGATATTCCTATCTGAAATATTGTAAGCTGCTTTTATTCAGAGAAAAAATCTGGCCAGTGACTGTATGCGAAGCAACTGGCTGTGATTAGGCACCTAAAACTTTTGAAGAACACTGACATGTGTACACATTTTGCTTGCTGCCATAATAGAGAATTGAAAGGACGTTCTAGTCCGCATATTAATCAACACCAGTGTCTTATACTTTAAAGCCTTGGGCCTGAAGTGGAAGCAGAAAAACTTGAAGTCATGTTTTGAGCTTTTACCTCAGTATTGTGAACTAGATGGGGTTTTTCCCCTCAAAATTGAACTTAAGATGGAATTGAGGAAAATTGCTTCTTTCTATTCCCAGCTAGCACAGTAGTTAAAATGGTCGTGATGTGCAACCAAGTCCATGTGATTAGTCATTGTATTAAGCCATATACCATCAAAGACATGCCTTGTTCGCTAATGGCCTAATTCATGCAGAAATGTTGTCAGTGGTCAGTTATGGGGCATGCTTCTAGTATGGGCCTTCCTTCTCGACGAATCGACGCATACGCTCCCTGGCATACGTATCAGAATGAATCACTTATGTTGACCTTTTAGATTGGCATTGTGGTGATATATATTTTTTCTGCAATCAAAAAAACTTTTTTTTTTGATTGGGATTGGGTGTTCGGCACAACGTCCCAACTAGGTGCACAAGCCCTCGATAAGGGGTTTCTTGCAAGTACACCTTGGTTAATTCAAGGAAAAAATCCCTTAGTCTGATGACCCCTAGAGATTGTTTGCACTCAAAGGGATTTGAACCTCAGATCTAAGGGGAGCATACCCCTAACTCAAGGCCTTTACCACTTGAGCCAACTCTTAGGGGTTTCTGCAATTTTTTTTTTTTAATTAAAAATATTATATATAGCAATAGGAGTAAACAAGTACACTAGATGTATATATGAAAACACTTTGCCCATACTAGAGAACTCCTAATGACCCAAAAAGCCGGTGAAAAACTACCCAAAATACATCATGCCCGAGTTGGAATACAACACACCTCCCCAACCCCAACCCATTGTTCCTGTAGACTAATAATCACCCGAAACACCTTCTACGAGATCGTCTTCATAATGCCCTCCCTTTAGTCTAACCTCAACTTGAGCTATCGTCCTTCGCATCGTAATTGATTTCCCAAGAAAGATGCTTTAACTCCCTACTTTTCTTAAAACTTGATTTGATATCACATGAGTGGCTTGCCTCAATCGCAGTGAGTAGTACGTTAAATTGGTCTTCACACATGGGTCTTCACATCCTCCATGTGATAGTCCCATGCTATGCTGAATCTCATTAACTTTTTGCAAAACCCAATTCGATGATGATCCAGCTATTAAAAAACTTATAACATCAATAGCTATTCCAAGTACACTGGATGTATAGAAGTGAAAATACCTAGCAAGAAGAAGAAATAAATATGATGAAACCATGAACGTTAAGTCCATTAAAATGGCATTTTAGTTTTCATGATATTTTATAATTTCTTTTAGTAAATAACAATTTTATTGATAATAATAGCCCAAGTACATAGGACATGTACAATATGGTATTATTAGAGGTGTCATATTACAAATTACAATTGGAATTAGAATTTGTGTGCATTGGATAATCACTGGTTTGGAATTTGCATGTTGTCTCATAATTGGATGGAGCCTTAGGCCAAATGTAACCTTTTTAAATGGGGATGCTAAATCCCAAGTTGAATCTGAAGATTCTGAACTGAGATCTCTGTACTGAAGGTAGATGTGATCACCTCCTTTAGGACTGGTGGTGATATTTTAGCGACATGAAACATGAATGTTTGTGCATTTTGGACAAAACATTTATTTTACATGTTTTTTCAAGATTCTTACATGAGCTTACTGAAATTTTCTAAGAAATATCGTTAGTGGGTGTTTTTGGAATAAGTGGGGCAATCTTATTTAGTGCTCAGAAGGGTGCAACCCAAGGGCATAGTGAGTATACAATATGAAGCACCCAACTAAGGAAAGAAGAAAAAGAACAATTCCATGAAATCTCTAAAACTATGGAAATGGAAGGCGTTGAGTGCAGGATCCAAACATTTGGTGTACTCATTATTGTTTACTCAAATAAGTATGCAACTTGATGCATATATATATTTAGGTTTTAGGTCAATGATGTTATCCATACATACCTAGAAGCATAAATACTGATGGGGAACAAGGGGATGCTACAATTTGGATACGGTGAATAGAAATTGGCAACACATTAGGATATGGTACCATATGCCTGTGGTTTGGTCCTTGTTACCCTTCATCAAATTATATTTAAAATCTTGCAGACTCTAAAAGAACCTGGTCGCACAGTTATACAAAAGAATTCTATTGAAGAAGTCCATCTTCCTCTGGATGGTTCAGATGACTGTTCACAGAGGCACTGGAGAAATGTTATACTGGAGCACATGTATCGGTCCTCAAGCGTTGATGAAAGTTGTATACGAGGGTGCATTTGGAAGGCACTTGTATTTAATCATGGAACTGATGGTACGATGGTGGTTAAGGTAACCATAGTTGCAGCATTTTACTGAAAATAGTCATCATTTGTATTTATAATTAGTTCTCTTTCATGGTTGTCTTGCAGGAATCTGGCCATTGTGATGAAGACAGGCTTGAAGCTTCACAAACAGGGTGCATGCTGAATGGATCCCAGAAAGTAGCTAATGGACATGCATTCAATATATCTAGTGGATGTTTAAATGAATCTGATCACAATAACAATACTGAGAAGTGTCAGCGTGCTTTGTTTAATATTTTGATTTCGGACAAGTTCACCTCATTGTGCAAGCTGCTGTTTGAGAATTTCCAAGGCATCAAGGCTGACTTTTTTGACTTTAGCATCATGAACTTGAAAATGAAAGAGGGAGCTTATGAACATTCACCTGTCCTTTTCTCTTCAGATATTCAACAGGTAATCTCAAGATCCTTTAAGCTCTTATATATTATACTCTTTTTTTTTTTTTTTTTGTAAGTATATGTTATACTCTTTTATGTGTTGTATACAATGTCAAAATAATAGTTCAAGGCCTATACAACTTCACTCTTTTGATGTTTGCCTTTAGTTTTCAGTGTATTAATAAATGTTCTTTTCTTTTTTCATTAGCAAAAATTTTTTTTTTTTTTTGGAAAAGAAATTATGTGTCCACAATTTTGCACCGCCGAAATAAATTGTTGGCCTTAGATCTTGGAAATCTTTTCATTATAATAATTTCTAAAAGTCCTTCATTCTGCCCTGTGACTGCATAGCAAAACTGCCTGATGTATGTATTGATTAATACACGTTTTTCGTTTCATAGCCCATTCAAAAGTTCTTTGGTCATATTTGATACTTTCCATGCTTCATGGTTATTATGCTAGGGAAATATTGTATCAATTTCTCGTAATTGTGTGGTGATAATGTTTTATCTCATAAAGAATACTTTGGCCATGTTTGGTTTCCCAAAACTTTTAAAATGTTTAAAATTTTTTATCAAATCAAATGAAACATCTCTGCCTCTCAAAGAAATCTCTATTTCGAATTTTATCCAATTATTACTCAATTGTTATCCAAACACAAAAATCTTTACAACTTTTACAAATTCCAAGATAAAAATACTCTTAAAAATTGTATTCAAACAACTTTTCACAAACCCCAAGCATAAAGGCTATGCTTGGTTACCTCTTGTATACACACCCTTGTGTACTTGGTCTATACCTATTCTCACAAAAAACAAAATTGTGAGCTCTGGCCCAAATTAATGGAGTTCTGAATTGATGAAGGCTTTGTTTCTTTACCATTGGAAGTCAATTGTCTTTTGACAAGCAATGGAAATTATATTAAAGCATAGAGGGGTGCAAGTTGAGTACTTACACAAGAAGCATATAAAAGGTTACACCCATCTAGCAAGGAGAAGAAAGCTAGCAAAATTCCTCACAACATATTAAATTGGAGATTTGGGAGCTGTTTTTTTATAGGTAAAAGTAAAATTTTCTTGAAATAAGGATAGTAACAAAGTGCAGTAGAAGTGTACAAGCAGGTCATGAAACCTAATTACATGTAGGTACTAGTGAGAGAGATACAAGCAGGTCATGAAAATTTTCCATGTTACGAATAATGGCTGAAGCCCAAGAAAATAAAGTATCGTAGAAGAAGCGCTTCAGCTCATCCAAAGAACAGTCCATGTCTTCAAAGCACCTCTTATTTTCTCTCTAGCCACAAGCACCACATAATGCAATGAGAGATCATTCTCCACACAGCAGCTATTTGTGAAACCCCCCTAATTCCTGTCCAACACCCCAGAATATCCGTAACTTTTCTGGGCATAACTCAAGCCACCCCTGTTCTATTAAGGATCTCGTTCCATAAACACCTTGCCATTTGGAAGATGTTGTCTGCACTCATCCAAACATAGAGATTTGGGAGCTGTTGTGAGCACTCATTCAAGATAGAGATTGGTGAAAATGATGGCTTTTAGTTCCGAATTTATCTTCCCCTGGTCTTAAGGATTTTGGGCCTTGTGTTCTTGCCAAATCCGCCACATTTAGAACAAAGGAGTCGTTCTCCAAACATCTGAATTTTTATGACCATCATAAGGACTGCCAACAAGCCAACAACTCCACGATCCTCAAGGGTATAATCCACTCAACAACTCCACCATAAGCTCCTAGCCATCTCATCGAAGATTATTAAAATTTTCCAGTCTTCCTTTCTCATACGACATCATTTTAAATACTACAATATGCCTCCTATGCAGAGTATAGGACCTTGATTCTTTTTTTTTTTGGAACTTTCGTTACTCTAATTTTTCTCTTGATTATAGAACCAGTTAGTGTTGAAACACTTACCATGTCAATTATGAAAGCTCCTTAACTATTGGTGGAAAAGTCTGGAAAGGGGTAGTAAAGCCTGCATTTAGATTAAAGTTTTTAAGCACGTATCTTTATCTGATCTTTTCTTGGATGCTGGGGTGTGTATGTATCCATGAGAACTGACACCTAATGAAATGTTATTTTCTGGATGTTGCTGTGTTGCATTGATGCTGCTCCATGAAATAGACCCAGTTCACAAGCATATTCATCTAGAAGCTACCATGCTACATCTGCAATGTTTAGTTTCTACAATGAGGACATATGCTTTTACCAGGTGTATTGAGTCATTGGATATGCCTGAAATTTGGATTAATATTTTTAGGTATGGCGAAAGCTTCAAGAGATTGGAAGTGAGTTTGTTTCTTTTGCAAAGAGCCTTTCAGACATGTCAAGGACTGCCTATCATGAGCAGGTGAGACAGACCAACTTCCAAAGATTGCCAAGCCAATCCAAATGCCTTGAGTTTTGGTTCCATATATTTATTTTTGGTATTATCATTTACAGTTCATACATTATGAAATGGTTTGATATTGTTTTTATCTCAACTCACTTTTTTCACTTTTGTCTTCAAGGTGGGAGGACGAATACACAGCACATATGAAGATGGTGAACATGAGGTAAGGGGGTTCTACGTATTATAGCATTACTATGTGCTTTATTCAACAACATCAGCATTAATATTAACATGCTGCATTTGGTTCTAGATGAATTTGATTCATTGAAGTAGAAATTTTGGAAAGCTTCTGGAAACTCCTGATGATGTCATGTTTTGAGCTGCCATTACAATTGAAAGTCATATGTTCTGTAGAGCTGATTGCAAGCACAAAATATCTTTATACTCTGAATTACTTTCCTCCAAAAACTAATAATAATAATAAAATGAAAAGAAGCTGTTGCGCTCATTTTTCCCCTTTTTTCTTACAAGGGTTTCCTGTGCTCTTTGCGCTTAGAACTAAATCCCATACACGTGGATCCTGTATGCGGTAAGTGGCTACCAAAGAGTTAGCAGCAAGGTTTTCAATGGGGGCAGTACTTGAGCATTTTAACTTTTGTCCTTTAGAGCCATTTTGCCTAAAAGCCATGGGGTTATTTTTCATCTTGGGCAATTAAATAATTTCTTCTTTAACTAAGGTCACATTTTTTCCCTGCTTTACACGTGAGGTGTGCATTGGTTTTAGTTGTTACGTTGTTACTTTATCTGTAAGACTGGATAACTAATCCCCTCTGGCATTTCGAGTTTTGCTTGGTATAAGCAAGTCAGAGTCTCATGTTCTTGTTTTTGTTTTCTTTCTTTTTCCCTTACGGTGTAAAATCCTAATTTTAGTGATAAATCATGCATATTCTTTTCCTCTTTGAGTTACATTCAAATATCTTCATCTGTACTATATGCATTCTGGATAATACGTAAAATAAATTATTTTTCACTGCAAAACAGTTTCTTCACCGGGAATCAGACTCTCTGATTAAACCAGTGCAAACAGAAGATTGTGGCGTGTTCAAAGCTTGCACTTGCAGGCAATGCGGAGGCAAGGCAGATGGAAGGGATTATTTATTATGTGATTCATGTGAGGAGATGTACCATGTCTCCTGCATTGAACCTGCCATCAAAGAGATTCCCCCTAAAAGCTGGTACTGTGCCGTTTGCACTGCAAGTAGAGTCGCATCACCCCATCACAATTGTGAAGTGTGTGATAGGCTTATTGCTCCAAAGTCCCTAAGTAATGGAGGTGATGATGAGACTTCTGCTATAAATGAAGAAACTTCTATTGACATGGAAGAGAACTCAAATTGTAGTATGGACAATGGGCTTGAACCATCTAAAGGTGGAAAGAACTCTTTCCCCTGTAAAATTTGTGGAAATGAGGTAGAAGATGGTGAAAAGCTGATGGCTTGTGGTCACAGCTTTTGCCCAAATAAATACTACCATTCTAGGTGCCTGACAACTAAGCAGTTAAAATCATATGGCCCCCGTTGGTACTGCCCTTCTTGTCTGTGCAGGGTTTGCCTCACTGATCAAGATGATGATAAGATCATTCTATGTGATGGTTGTGATCATGCATACCACATGTATTGCATGAAACCACCACGCACATCAATTCCAAGAGGGAAATGGTTCTGCAGAAAATGTAATGCAGGGATCCAGGCAATACGGAGAGCGAAAAGAGCTTACGAGACTAAAGAAATGAAGCATAGAAATAAAGATGTAAGGGGGTTTATGCCAGTTGAAAATCTTGAAAAGAGATGGAATGATAAAGGAGAAGAGGCATCAGAAAAAGGTGGAGGGATGGACATGCTTTTAACTGCAGCAAAGACACTGAAGTTTGAAGAGAACTTGGGTGCCATTGAGATCGGGCTATAGAAATCATGAATTTTTTGGAGACTCAAAGTCAATGGTTTTTGGCAAGTATTGATTTTGATTTTACTTGTATTTCCCAATGCCAAGAATTTTACTTTCACTACATTTTTAAATTGACTGGTACGTGTAGGTTGTGGAATGTTAGATCTTGCTGACTTTTGGATGCTTAAACTGGGGAAATATGATTCTGAAGGTTGTATATTACTGGTCAGCAGAGCCAGAAACGATATATGTAGCTTGAATCAACTGCAATGAACAGAAACATGATACCATTTAGTCCAAAAGTGATTGTTCAGAGAGCCACTGTTTAATTTGTTGCTTTGTATGTGTACATAAATTTTTGGGGATGGCAGTTTTGTTGTCTAAATAAAAAGAAGAATCCCAAGAACAGTTCTTGACTATTGAAGTAGGGGATATGGTTCATTTGTATCTTGTCCTATTTGAATCTGTTTTATTTGAAATCTTCGGTATGTCTTGGGAGTTAGGATATTGGGTCATTGGATATTTTTCTTACTTTTTAAAGTCTAATGTATATGATATTTGGGTTTATTCCTGAATGTTATACTACTGTGAATGTATTATGTTACAATTGATTGTGGCCCGGCCTCATCCTTAGCTATAAATCTTGTGCGAGTAAAATATGTTCCAAAAGAAAAGGGTTTTTCTTGGGAGAAAGTATTAATCTGAAGTCCTACGAACAGCGATGAACTTTGTTTAAATCTCACTAAGAAAAATTTGGGTTCATGCCGCTTTTTGAGTTCGAATGCATGCTGCAGGTTGCTTCAATGTATGTGCAGGAAACAGAGGGAAAGCAGACTGGCTTAACTTTGGTGTCCTAAATCGCGGAATATGAGCGATTTTAGTCAAGAGTATAATTTGTTAGGCCTAACGGTAAATGATTGGCGTATAATTTGTTGTTGTCGAGACTAATCTAATGATTTGAATCAAAATAGTATAGTAACTGCACTCTCACAGATGATCTTAATCGATTATTTAACACACACACACACACACACACACACACACAGTTTGATTTCAGTCGATCGAGACTTCGCTGTTACTCACCACATTAATTTTTGGTGGCAGAATTAACAGCACCAACAAAAGGATTAGGAGTTATGGGGATGCTGCGAACCACAACTGTCTCCAACTCGTTATAGACCGGCCCGAACCCGAACAGAACTCCCCACTTCAAACCATCGCCAGTTGTGGTCTTTTCCTTTATGGACTTGTTCTCATCTCATCAAGCACAAACAACAGGCCCGGGCCCATCACGTCTCCGTTTTCTCGTAGCACATGCCAACTTGCTCTGAGCTTTCCGTCACTTAGACGTAGATTTTCTTCGAAATCGTCGAGCAATATTCCCAAACTAGTATTAACCACGTAAAACAAGGAGTTCAAATCACTTAGGCCAGTTTGTCTCAATCTTTCAGCCCAGATTTGAGCATCAACCAAGCTTTTCTCTATGTTGTTACCATCCAACATGGCGCATTTCACGTAAAAAACTAGCCAATGTGCCGTCTGAGTCAGGGAGAACCGATTTGGAAGCCGCTACTAGCTCGGACAGTGGATGCTCAGTCCATGTATTAGGAGAGCCGGCACCGATGATTGCGGTCGCAGCACCATCTGCACAACGTGCTTCTATCATGAGCCTCTGTACGTTAGTTTGATCAGAGGGTCCATGAAAAAGGACAGCGGTGTTCTCGGAGTACACCACAAGTACACGTGCAGTTGCATTTCTCTCTGCAATATACATGGCAAGGCCAAGGCCAATCCCACCATTGTAGTAGTGGTCCTTGATCATGTATGTCTCAACTGATGCATTAAGGCCAAGGGGCTCGGTGAGTTGATAGGCGGGGCTGGGATATATAGACTAAACCGAACATCGTGCAGAATACAAGGTGCGTGATCTTTGAGATGGATTGACCCCACTCTTTGATGGCCTTGGTTGCTGCTTCCTTAGCGAGCTTGATTACTTCAGGAGCTCCCATAGCATGAAGTGCTTCCAGAGATCGAAATCAGAGCCCCCAATGTTTGGATTTGCCAGAATCTCCTCGGTAAGGCGAAGGTGACGTTTCCTTATCGATGACTTCTTGCCTGTGAGAGAAATTTAACATGCATGCATTCTGTAAGGCCGCAAATCTACAGCGGGCCTATATGAAATGAATTGAAAAAAGAAGCAAATAATCAAGTATCAAGCAAGCATCCACATGGACATGATCTAGAGCTAGGGGAGGAAAATAAAATAAAGAGTCAAGCATGTCAAGTTTTGGATACAAAAGTACTACTTGTGTTCACTTCAAAATAAAAAAACATTAAGTGATCTGTATTGTACATAAATAGTTTTAATATTTATTTCATGTACTGAAATGTAAATAAGTAGATATTAAAAGTGTTTTAGTTTAAACTTTGTAACTGAAGTCACTTGTTGCATTTGTATTGTGATACTCTGTTACGTGCACCAATTGATTTGTTACACTTGTAGTCTGGTATAAATACCAGCACAGCAGATGTAATAAAGTAAGTTGAATAGAATGATTCACGTTTTTGACTTCCAGACTGTTTTAGCTGAGAGTCATCATATAATATCAGAGCGAACACCCTAGAGTTTTGTCTCTGCCTCCACCCCTCTCTTTCCGCTGCACAATTTCTCACGATTTCTTCCTATTTCTTCAAGATCATCTTGTGATCTTTGAAATATGTCTTCTTCTTTGGAGTTTGTTTCGCAAAATAAGAACGATTTGAGTCCTTTCCAGTTGCAAAGTGGCAATTCACAAGGTTCTACCCTAGTTTTTGCCTTGTTGATGGGGGATAACTATCATAGTTGGTGCCGATCCATGAAAATGATACCCAAAGCAAAGAACAAGATTGGTTTCATCACTGGAGCTATTTCTCAGTCGAATGTTTCAGATCCTCTATTTTCGGCATGAGAGAGGTGCAATAGCATGGTTTTGTCCTGGATTTTGAACTCGGTGTCAAGAGAAATAGCCAAAACCATTGTCTATGCCAGAACAACTCCTGAAATGTGGGAGGAACTACGTAATCAATTTAGTTAAGGTAATGGACCGTAGATCTTTCAATTACAAAAGGACTTATTTACCTTATCTCAAGATCAACTCTCGGTGAGTGTTTATTACTGCAAATTTAAGTGTTTGTGGGATGAATTGCTCAACTATAATCAAATGCCAAATTGCACATGTGGTGCTTGTAATAAGTGTAACTGTGGTGCTGTCAAGTTGTTTTTAGATTATCAGTAGCGTCAACATGTAATGATGTTCCTTATGGGCTTGAATGAGGAAATTTCTCATATTAGAGGTCAAATTCTCATGCTAGAACCTCTACCATCGATTACTAAGGTTTATTCTCTGATAATTCAAGAAGAAAAACAACGAGAAATTGGAGCTTTAGGATGCATTACTACTGATAATACTGTGACATTTATGAATAAAAGAGTTGATAAGTATAAACCTAGTTCTGGCAAGACATAGTACAAAAGAGAGAAGGTTATCTGTACACATTGTGATATGACTAATCACACTGTGGGGAAGTGCTACAAGCTCCATGGATATCCTCCAAATTATAAGGCAAGGGAAAAAGTCTCCTCATCAAATCTGGTCACGGCTCCACCGATGAGTACACCTCTTGAGGTTCATGATTCCATGCCATGCAAACATACATGCATAGGCCTAATATTGAGTCGGAGCAATTGATATTGACATGTCAGTAATGCAAAGGTCTAATTGGGACCACTTTGAGCAAGATTTTATCAACGATAATACCAGTAAGGTCAGTTCTACTTATAGCGCTGAACTGGAGGGAAGCATAAAATAAGATAGTTTTTTGACGGAGGTAAGATGAACTAGCGATTTGAAAGCTGGTATTCTTTTCAGTTTAATTATCATAGAAAGCTTTTATGTATTTCTCTTGAATATAAATATTCTTTTTAGTTTAAATATCATTTTTTTTGCAATTTACTTTGTCATAGAATTGTTTAGTTTGTGTAATTTGCCTTGTAAAGTATACTGATATATAAATAATTGGATCTACTTAGTGTGATTGCAGGGATAATTTCGGTTGGCTAGCCTTGGATATGATGATAACTGGAAGAGGTAGAGGGACAGGTAGAGGTCGAGGTAGCTCTCAAAGCAATAATGAAGTTTGGATGCCCAAAACAATACCCCTTACTGCCTTGAATACCCAAGATGATTCAGACTCAAACTCAGATGACTCAGTTGAGCTACCTAGTGTTGATTTGCCACTAAGCACAAACCCGTTTGGTATTAATCCAATTTTCAATTATATTATTTTACATTGTATGTTTCATGTTCTCATGTATATGATGCTAACATGTCAATTGAAAACATTAGTACCACCTAGTCGAAAGCTTGGGCAAGGAGTAGCGAAAAGTATAGAGTTTGAAAAGCTTCGAAAGCATGAAAAAATACCCTTGAGAATAAAGGATAGTGAGATTGCACCTTGTTGCGAAAATGTAACCATTTTTACTACAAGGATTATATGGTTCATTAAGCTCCATGTGGACTTGAGTCATGCTAATTGGTATGCCGTACCAGATAATGAGAAGAAAGAATTGATCTTATGCATCTAGGTAAAAGTACAAGAATTTCATTCATGATGAAATAGAGTATTTGTCAAACTTGTAGTATCAATTATAATTTATTTGTTTGTTATTTATCCTTAGAATGACTTCATACTTGACTAGACCAAAAAGAATCATCGAGAGATGGTTATGAAGACACTTCACAAATAGTTTAATCATATTCGATATGATTTACATAAAACCTACTAGCAATACAAGAGTAATGAAGAAGTGCTTGCGAATGTGCCACCATTGGTGAAACTAGCCACCTGGGTGAAGTTATGCGCTCGATATTCAAGCAAGGACTTTAAGGTAAGTTGGAATTTAAATATTTAATTAACATACCGTGGCATTTTTTTAAATAATCAACTATAATAAATGTTAGTTAGGATGGTAAGCTTGCTGTCATAAAATGATGTTAAAAATATGTTAAGCTTGACAACTTAGACTTTTCTCATGTATATCATGTCCTGTATGAGTGTAACTGATGTTTGAAAGAAATAAAGGTAATAGGGAGAAACAACAAAACAATCATAAGGCTGGACGAATGTCATTTGTGCGACTAATGGAGATGAGGGTAAGTCAATAGTTTTGGTTGTAAGTTTAAGTATAAGTTTAATCTAATTTGCTTATATTTTGCAGTCTAGGAATGATGAGAGTTTAGTCGATTTTTTTAAAGTAGTGAGGTGGTCAAAGAAGAAAGTCAAATTTGTAACTCCCATTGGGGAAGAGCAATATGTGAGTGTAAAAGTAAAATCTTGGGAATTTTGTGTGGAATAAGTGCATATCCCTTACTAACTTGTTTAATTTTCCAATGGTTAATAGTTGAAAATGGCTGCAAAGATGTCAGAGCTGGAGCCTGAGGAGTGGACTAAGAAGGCTGCAGTAACAATCTTTAAGGAAGTTTTAGGTCACAGAATAGGGTATGTAAGGGGGCTCAGAAAGATGGTAAGCTCGAGTCATCTAGACAAGCAGTTGATACCTGAATAGAAGAATCTAGACAAGCAGTTGATGCCCGAATAGATGAATTAACTGAACATGTAAAAAGGTTTGAAAAAACTGTCATGCTACCATTGTAGAAACAAGCCAAATACGACTACTTTATGAAAAGATACGAGTCATAGAGTCAGACTCAGGGACTTGCATAGTTAGGTAACTTTCTTGTACACTTCTTTTTGTTTCTAGATTGCACTTTCTGCATAGTTAGGCAGAAGACCATTTTGAAACCCAAACTAGTAGTCGGCTACATATCTCTATAATCATTAGGGGTTGGCAAAATTTTCGACTTCCAACTTCTGTCCGAACTCCGCTCCTATTCTGACTCCGATCGGTGTCGAAATTAGGAGTCGAAAATTTTTGACTCCGAAATCGGAGTCAGATTTCGGAATTGGAGCCAGTTTCTATACCAAATACCGACTCCGAACTCCGAAGTTTAAAAAAAAAAAAAAAGAAGATGCAAAATGACGTCGTTTTGCATCTTTCTTTTTTGTTTTTTTAAATTTAGCTAAACGACGCGGTTCCAATTAAATAGGAACATCGTCATTTAATCCAGGGTTTCTTAAACCCCAGCCGCCTAGCGATTCTTCTTTCTTCTTCTTCCTTCTTCTTTCTCCCGTCCGCGCCCGAGACTTCGAAGTCCATCCCCCACTACAGTGCTGCTCATCTTCTCCAACGGCGATTCTGAACCTCCAATGGCTAGCGTCGCTTCCTCCTTCACTCTCTCACACCGCCGTTGCGTTACATTGTCGCCCGACGCCTGCTAGCCCTCTGAATTGGCGAATCCGAGATTAATTGGGGTAATTTCTTGAGGCCTTAGGGTTTTTAGTTAAAACTAATTAAATGTGTTATTTTAATGTGATTCTTTGAGTTGGTTGGCTTGTGAGTTGTGTATGCTATTATATTGTGAAAAATTCGAGTTTATATTGTGTGTTTTGACAGTGTGTAAACTGTTCGATGAAATGTCATTGAGAAAAAAAAAATCGAATTTGGCCTAAAATATCGCCCTCTCCGATGCTCAGGAATTGTAGGTGGTCTGTGGCAGCCTCTGTGATGATGTAATTGTATTTGATCATGTACAGAAGGTGGTTTTAATTTGATAGATGCGCTAATTGTTTTTCCTCAGACAAGTAATTCATTGCAAACCATTTCACTTGTATTGCCAAACTGATATCTAATGTCATGTTCTCATCTTTCTCTACGGGATTTATTCTATTTAAATATAAAACTCAGCAAGAAGGTTTACTCAAACTTGGACCATTTTTATTAAAAAAAACAATATATATATTGTAGGTAAAAAAAAAATACACTACCTGTTCTGTTACGTACTTACAAAATGAAGTTTAGGTTGGGTTTGAATATTGACGCGATCTCAGATGATTTGAACTTATATGTAAATAGTAATGTTTGTAGGTTATATTGAGATCATGTGTTTGAATATAAATATATTGAAATATTTGTTGGAATGTATGAAATAGGTTGAGATGAATTTAATTTTTTTATAAAATATTTATTATATAAGATGAAATAAAATAATTTGATTTTATGTAATCAAACCCACTCTAATTAATAATTTTTTCCAAGAATAGATCAAATCATCAATTAGAACAGCCGGAAAGGGAGAGATCAACTCATCCTACAAGTACTGGTCGCATCATGAAGTATTAATAATGGAAGCTCGTGGTGTTAAGGAACCAAAGCATAATTAGGTGATAATACCGTCCAACACTTTAGTTACAAAGTTATTGAAACAAAACGGGATGCCACACTTTAGTTACAAAGTTAGGCAAATGAGAAGTGGAACTATCTACTACTTATATTATTCGAAAAAGCTGCACACACACACACACACACACACACACACACACACATATATATATATATATAGAGAGAGAGAGAGAGAGAGAGAGAGAGAGAGAGAGAGAGAGAGAGAGAGAGAGAGAGAGAGAGAGAGAGAGATTAATTAGGAATTAGCAAAGCCAAAACAACCTATAATAATTAGCTTGAAACTAATATGGATCATTACAGGTAAGCGTCCTAATCATGAGCCCTCTCCTATAATTGAGATAATTATATTGATCTATGCCCTACATGCTTGGCAGCTTGCTATGTTCCAATTTTCAAATACTTTTCAGAGTATAAAAGCTTATAATTACATCATTGAAGGCTCTAATGTGCATTGTTTTGTTTCTAGAGTATTTATTTTCTCTCTTTTCCATTCCAGCTGTTTGCCATTAAAAACCATCACCATTCACCAAACAAGATGCGTATATTCAATTCCACAAGTTTTTTTTTTTTCAGAGAAAATTAGATTACTGGGTCAGGACTTCAAACTTTGATTGTAATGGTTGGATGATTTCTTGATAATTAAATAAATGTGTGTGTAAACACTTAGATAGAAATATTTTACTCATAAAAAAAAACTGTGTATCTATGTACTTATGTATGCATGTATCTACTTGGTAATCAAGGACCCTGTGCTTTGTTGGTTTTCTTTCTCTTTCCAGTCAACTGAGCTTAGCAGCTTGCTCTATCGTGAGGTTTTGACCAATTTTATCTTGGTTGTTCATTTTTTCAATTTTTTCTTGTTTCATTTTAAATTGTTATTGTAAGTTGTAACTTATACTCAGATATCGACATGCTAGACCACAAAATCTTATTCAATTTATTAATTTCTTTTTATCCAATTTATTAATTTTTTTTATTAATTTTGGATTTAATTCTTGGTTGGTTTGCTGAGTGTGCATCACAATTGGGTGGGCCATGAGAAATATGGCATAGAGAAATATGCATTTTCCCCACTTAGTAAACAAATTTCTCTATTAAGTACAAGTCATGAACTTTCACCTAATAACAATTTCCTAATATTGTATTTTGCTACACTATAACATTATAATTTTTAGGAATTTACTAACATTTTTTATATTGTTATACTTGAATTCTAGGTCTATAATTACAAACAGATGGATCCCTCACGCAGTGCTAGTGGGACTCCGACTTCACATGAGGCTCCGAATCCGGATGGTAGGACTTCTTCGGCGCTCCACGCTTCAGCTTTGAGCCATAGTCGGCTACCCTCCACTCGAGCACAAACCTCGTGTACTAGCAGTGAATTTCCACTTCCAGTCGACATAGAATTGGAAGTGGAAGATCCCGACCAGTTTATGGAGGAGGAGGACATGGGCCTTGGGGATGATCTGATTCAGGATTTGGATGTACCAATACACCCTGTAGCTGCGAGGCCACCCCGTCCACGGTTAAATAAAAAAAGATCGTGGACATGAGAACATTTTAAGAAGGTTGAGGGTGAAAATCCCCAGAACCCATGGGCTGAGTGCAATAATTGTGGCGCTCGAGTTGAGTGTCATTCAAAAAGGCAAGGCACTTCTTGCCTTTCAGCACATCTAAACAGTTGCAAGCACTACCAAATAGCGAAGAGGATGGCATCAAGAGGTTAGTGTCTTGCTTTATATGCTACTTAGTTTTGTGATTATGATCCCATTTAATTTTCATTTAAGACTAATATTGGTAATAAATTATCAAACATAGATGCAGGTGGGTCTCAGACTAATCTTAGCTAGGAGACTTCTATAGCCACTGATGGGACAGGGACACAGATAAGGAATCTAGTTGTCCCTCAATACAGTGAGAAGATGTTTCGTGAGGCGCTTGCGATGATGATTATAAAAGATGAGATGCCCTTTACCACGGTTGACACGGATGGGTTTTGGCATTTTGTGAAGCTGCTTGAGTCAAGATTTCCAATCCCATCCCGTTATACAGTGATGCGAGATTGTATGAAGATGCATCTGAGGGAAAAGACAAAAATGAAGAAGATGTTCTCCACCACTGACCAGAGAGTGTCATTTACGACCGACACATGGACGTTGGTACAGAATACCTCGTACATGTGTATCACAACACATTACATTGATAGTGAATGGAATCTTAAAAAAAGGATTATTGGATTTAAAGAAATAGTTGATCATAAGGGTGCATCGATATGAGCGGAGATGGATGATTGTTTGGTTGATTGGGGCATCTAAAAAATATTATACATTACAGTTGACAATGCAGGTGCCAATGAGACCGCTATAGAATGGTTTATCCGAAATACGAGGGCGAGAGAAGATGTGATTAAAAATCACCAGTATATCCATATTCGATGCACTGCTCATATAATCAACCTTATTGTTGGTGAGTCTTTCTAGTTTTAATTTTGTATTTTGTATTTTAATATTTTTATGATTAAAGTCTTTGAAAATAGTACCATTTTTTATATTATTATGATAATTAGATATTTTTCAATAATGAAACGGTTAAGGGGTTGGAAAATGTAGACGACTCTATCAAGAAAGTTCGCAACATTGTGCGGTACGCGAGGACTTCTCCCCAAAGGCTGCAAAAGTTCAAGGCAATAGCAGAACAGGTTGGGGTTCGGTCTTCAAAGATGTTGTGCCTAGATGTTCCCACTCGATGGAACTCCACATATCTGATATTGGATGTGGCACTAAAGTACCAGAAGACATTTAAGCGGCTGGAGATTGAGGATGGAGGTTTGAGGTATGCCCTGCTGGAGCCTGATGGAAGGGGGCTCGGTCCGCCAGACAACATTGATTGGCAACATGTATCTGAGTTTGTCACATTTTTATATATCTTTTATGACATCACGATGCGGGTTTCTGGATCCGCATATGCGACGGCAAACATGTGGTTTAGCGAGATCTCCATACCACACCACCACTTAAAAGAATATTGTGCTGACCTGAGTGGATTGTTATCTGGTATGGCATCATAGATGCAGTCCAAATATGATAAATATTGGGGGCAAGTTAAGAAGATAAATATATTATTGTTCATAGCGTCGATCCTCGACCCCCGATTGAAGTTGGCAGTGGTAGAATGTGGGCAACAAAGGTTCTCGGGACAGTGAAGGCTAAGACATTTATCATAGCACTCAAGGCAGATTTGAACGAGTTGTACACCCATTACAGTGCCAGTAGTCCTACTTCATCCTCACGAGCCATGGGTACCTCACGTTTGAGTTCGAGCTTAGGACCAGCCACAGATGCTCATTCGAGTCAAGCCAGTGCAACCAGTCGATCCCGAGGCTTCAACGTCCTGACATCGTTTCATGCACGGTCAACGAGAAATCCATTGCAGTGTACAAATGAGGTTGAGCGATATTTACTGGCAGAGGTCGAGGAGCCTAGTGAGGAGTTTCAGATCTTGATTTGGTGGAGAGCTAATTCACCCAAGTATCCGATCCTCTCTCGCATTGCTCGAGATGTACTAGCCGTTCCTATCATTACGGTTGCATCTGAGTTGGCATTTAGTACTGGAGGTCGGGTGTTGGATGTCTACCGGAGTTCATTGTCACCGTCAACCGTGGAGGTCCTCGTTTGCACACAAAACTGGCTCAGTGATGTACCTACTGGACTAGAGAGCATTGGCATCGATGCCGTGAGCTACAGACTTGAGTAAGGTAAACTTAAATTAATTTATTTAATTCTTTTTAAATGATTAAAGTAACAAAGTTTATATAATTATTAAATTATTTCAATAATCTTTTTTATAATTTCATTTTCATAAATCTATTTAAGTTTTAATTTATACTGTTTATGATTTCACAGATTTAGTTATCAACCCTACTATACTTGCCGATGACTGATGAAGCAATTATTGGTTACGTATATTTTTTCTCTAATTTATAGTTACTTGTTTCATGTTTGGTTAATTTTAATTTTTTTTTTTATGTAAGAATACATTTTAATTTTATCTTAATCTCAGGTACGATTCCGTATAAGTTCTAACAACAAACTACTTTGCTGCAGCAATTATTATTATTTTCTTTTGTAACATCGATACGGGTCCCATTGAATCAAAGTCATCAGACTATTAGTGATAATTTAATTTATATTTTGTATTACTTTTTGTATTAATAGTCTAGAGTCCTAGACTATTTTTTGTATTATGCTATAACGCTATTGGCTGGCATTAGCATTGTAATTACTATTTTGTATTTTTTTGTTTAATTGTTTAAGACTAATTAGTACTTAGTAGTGAAAACTGAAACCTGAATAGATTAATAGTTGTGGCAACTCAATTGAATCTAGTATCTAAATACTCAATTCTCATATCATTAAATTCATCTCAAGTCAAAACTTATTTACATATGAGATTTTAATTCAACATTTCTTTATATACAAAATTCATAAACTTTTAATGGGTTGTAAAATAGCAAACTCAAGGGTACTATAAATAACCTAACTACTCTTTTCTTAATAGCTTAGGAATTTTGGTTTAGGAGGAACAATATGTTAGATGCAAAAATCTATATTGAACGTACAACTATGATTGATTATGCATTGTCTCTATAGAAAATTCACTAGGATTTGGAATCTTTATCAAAAAAAAATTATGAAGACCATTTGTTACTAGAACTACCACCTAATGGTTACCTCAAACTCACTGTGGATGGAGCAATGCATTTGATTAAAACAAGGCTGATTTGGGTGCTATTCACATGTCGACTGTGATAGAACTAGGATGTCGAATGTTAGTGATATTAGAACATGGTGATGGGAAATGCTATTCAAAAAAGAAACGAGCATAAATACACACACACACACACACACACACATATCTATGCAGATTAAAAATATGAAAGGAAGGTGAATGAAGGCTACCTTAATTAAGTCGTTGTTGTGGTGACCCCAAACGCCACCTCCATGGTGGCTGTCCTTTTTTAAAATTTTTTTTTTTTATTATTATTGCTATTTGTTCTATTATTTTAATGTTTATGTTTTATTTTCAATATTGAGCAAGTGCACTTTAGACATTTCACTCTGATTGGGAAGATGGATGTTGGGTAAATATTTGAGGGAAATGAATCAAGGCTCACTAGAGCAAGTCTCAAACTAGGACTTGTTTTACTTGTTAACAATTGACAACACTTACAACAAAATCAGATCTAAATAATGTACAAATAAAGTTATAGTTTTTTTAGTGTATTTGAAGCCAAATCATAATTACATAAAAAGAAAGCACACAACTTGAAATTCAATGTATGTCCCCCATAAACATAACCTGGTGCCACCCACAAAGAAGAAGAAAAATTCTTATTGATGAAATATCAAGGGATGTGTTCGCACTTGCTCATATGATTCAAAAGTGAATTTGCTTTTATTTGTACTCTATTTGTTCTGCTGGTTGCAATCTCTACCAAATGCTCGTACACAACTAAGGATCATCACCATGACAATTCAATGATTTGGTTTGATATTTATTGAGTTTTTGTTATTGACATTGGGTTTCTTCTTATAGGCATTGATCACATATAAGATGACATGAGGCTAGTAAATGACATAGATTTATAAAATTCAAGTTCTATATATGCTTTATGTATTGTGGGTTTATTTTAGAAAAATACTATGATAACAAACAAATGTGAAGCTAATTTATTTGCTTTGGAATTATAAAATGGGTTAGTGAGTTTTAACTTTGCTTTTATTTAGCAAAATATTGGTCGTTGCTCTCATTTATATGCTTGGATATTGAGAATTTAGTAATTCTTACATAAAAAAAATTGATGTTGAATTGTCATTTCTTCTTTCATTTTGAAATTGACTTTATCTGTGGCTGGTTCTTTATAAGATTTTTTCATGGTATAGGAAGTTGTCCTTTGACATGATGAATGAACTTCCAACAACCTTTGAAGTGATGAGGGATGTAGAGATGTGGCTTTGGTAGCTGTATTCTTCATTGGCAAAGCCTATTTTTGGAGGGGTTTTGTTGGACTATAGAGAAATTTTGGGCTGAATCTTAGTTTTATGGTGGTTTTTGTTGGACTAAAATGGTGGAACATTTAGTATTCTCAATGTATGTCATCCTCTTTAAGTAAAATTGTAGAGAATTATCTTGGATTTGTATCCCAACTCAGCCCTGCACGTCTTTTTTCCGCCAGTTTCTTAGTCAACAATGAAATAATACATACATATAATATATAATGATCTCCGTCTCTTAAATACAGTCAACAATGAAAAAAAAAACTGGTTTTCAGTAATTCGCCGCAAAAACTATTTTGGCGACATGGCATTATAATTTTAACGACTTTTTGTGACCACTTTTTATTATTTGCAGCAGTATTTTGTCGCCAAAAAAAAAACTTCCGTCAACTTTGAATGTAGTCAGGAAAAACTTTTCTTGGCTCACTATAGGCGGCTATGGCATGGTGACACATATTAGCTGAAACTAAGTATTTCCTGCGACTTTTTGTAGTATTTCTAGTGATTTTGCTCACCTGAAATGAGGTTATTTTTTGTTGTGAGGTTTCAACCAACAGTTTTACAGGCCAGTTGCCAGAACACTTGTGTGACAATGGGAAATTGGTGGGTGCAATAGCTTGTGAAAAGCATCTTGTTGGAGAGTTGCCCAAGTCGTTTGGAAACTGCAATAGTTTGAAATTAGTCAAGACATTCAAAAATAGATTTTTTGGGAGTATTCAAAGTGGTCTTTGGACATCATCAAATTTGAAAATGTTGATGATAAGTGATAATCCTTTTACAGGTGAGCTTCTTGAGAGATTGGCATGCAATCTTTCATGATTAGAGATAAATAACATGTTTTCTGGTAAAATTCCAATGGGAGTGTCTTTATGGAGGAATTTGTTGGTTCTCATGGCTAGTAATAACCACTTCAATGGTATAATTCCTCGAGATCTTCCTCGTTTGAGAATTCTTTTGCTTGATCGAAATCAACTTTCAGGCTCTCTTCCATCAGATCTTAGTTCTTGGAAATCATTTCATATTCTAAAACTCAGCAAAAATGCAATCTCTAGATAAATTTCAGAGGAACTTGGTTCTTTACCAAGTCTTATTGAATTGGACTAGTCACAAAACCAGTTGTCTGGCCTAATTCCACCAAAATTGGCTACAAAGCTACTTTTGGTTTAGCAAAGATGTTGATCAAAGAGGGAGAACTAGCTACAATGTCGGTCATGGCTGGCTCTTTTGGCTGCATAGCTCTAGGTGTGTGACAATGTAGATTTTCAAGTTTCCTTTTATTGATTATGTTTTACTCTTTTTCCATCACCAAAAGTTTGGCTTAGTTTGTTTGTTGAATTGAAATGCAGAATATACTCGCGCGACAAGAATTAATGAGAAGATCGATGTTTACAGCTTTGGAGTTATCCTTATAGAATTGACAACCAGAAGGAAAGCCAATGATGGTGATGAACACACATCGCTAGCCGAATAGGCATTGCAACACGTTCAAGATGAAAAACCCATAGATGATGCCTTGGATGAGGAGGTCAAGGAACCATGTCACTTGAATGAAATGTGTCATGCTTTCAGACTTGGATTCTATTGTTCTGGCACACAACCTTCTACCAGACCCTCCATGAAAAAGGTTCTTAAGCTTTTGCTCCAATGCAACCAACTAGAGATAAATGGAGAGAAGAATGAGGCAACTAAAATGTTTTTCCCTTCCTAAGGAATTCGAAGCCAAATGAGGATGTTGAGCATTGTTCAACAGAATTAAAAGGCTAGATGCTCTATGGTTGCTAAAAAGAATTCAATGCTGAAGTTATCTACTACTATATATAAAAATAGGTTATTATTAACAATAATTGGAATAAAAAAATAGAATCTTGAAGTGTTATATTTATGGAGCGATAATCTTTTTAAAAGTAATTTTTCATTATGAACTATTGTAACTTTTAAATTTCATTTATTTTCTTAAATATAAAGATATCAACCAATTCAAGACTCCACAGGAAGACACTATTTCAACCTTTATATTGTGTTCATCAAAATAAATCGCACTATTTCAATTTTTTTTTATATCTATCTCTAGATCTCTCTCCCTCATATACAATATTCACAACAATCTGCGCATTGCACGAATTATGTGCTTGTTACCATTAAGACTGTGTTTGATAAGTTACTATTCACTACTTTTTGACTTGAAAGTAGTAGTTGAGGTTTCAAGAACTCTAAAAGGTATTGTATAGGATAGCATATTGTATGATAATGCTAGATTAGCCAAAACGTGAGACACAAATAGTTCTACTTTCTTAGTGATAGAACATGTTTCATAAGGTGTTAATCCAAGTACACCAAAGTGGTTTCCCATAGTGTTTTGAAAATTTCCATGTTGCATTTATAAAAGTAATAAACCAAATCTAGAACACTTCAAAGACTTTTCTCTAATTTCCACTGCTTATTTCTATCGTGAGTACTTGTCAAAAAAATTATCCTTCAAAGTATATTCTTTTTAACTTCAATCTAATGTCCACACGGATGGAAGAGTTGTTATATTTTGGCTTAACTTTGTCATCAACTATTCCATTCCATTCTAGAAAATGAAGATGATAGGAGAAGAAAATGCTACTTTTACTTGATAGGCCAAGTCTCTTTAAAGCAAGTTGACTGGAAACTTTGCATGGGAAATGAATCTGCTTTCATCTAAAGTGCCTCCCAAGTCTCCACCACTTTTGAATAGAGATCTTTACCATACATGAGGGCTAACAATTGTATCTTCTTGCAAAGACAAAAGACATGTTTGATACTGAAAATATTTCGAGTTTTACCATAAAAAATCTTGTAAAATTGAGTTGGAAGTTCTTGCAATGGCATTATCAATATTGTAATAAATAGAGTTTTAACTATTTCTAGAAACTTAATGCTTACAGCAATTAGTCAACTCTTGTGTTTGCACTTTCATACTAAATTATCCCCTATTTCATTATACTTCCCGATTCATGTCCCAGTTATAAAAATTATTTTTATTGTGATTTACACCCTTCAAGCCTTATTTTTACCATCTGCTTCCCTGTATTTTTAATGGATAATTTTATAAGTCCTTTCAAGCCATTACAATACACAAAGGGTACACATTGGAATCTACATTTAATTAAGATGACAAAGATCCTATTAGCAAACTTACGAACTTAAAAGAAGTATTTATTAGGTGCCACTTATAATTGAAACAATCGAAGATATTTTCTTTCTGCAAAAAAAGCAATTTGATTCGTTTTGTTGATGTCCAAATATAAAAGAGTAATGTTAAATACAAACACGTAACGTATAAACCTTTCGGAGAAAGCAAACTTTTTCAAGCGGACCTCACTCTTTTGTCAAAAGGCTTACTCGAGAAGTTTGTACAAAACAATTTCCAAATATTCCACATTTCTGATACACATCCTATTTTATTTGCAATAGAAATAGGAGAATGCTATGTCAAAGTGATTCTTGAAAGAATAGTTAACATATCCCATTTTATTTTATAATTTAGTACAAGAGCACTGAAATAAGCCAATACCAACAAAATACAACAACATCACAAAAGCAACAGAATTAGAGGCTGCAACGTGTAAGTTTGAGCCCTACATAACCTCCAATTATGATTCACTGTTCTATAATATGCCTTGCAACACCATAAATTAAGGCTTTGTTGGCATGATCTCTTGAGCTAGGAGCAAAACCAAGCTTTGAGTGATTCAAAATAGTGAAAATGGGTGAAACAAGAAATATACAAAAAATGTCACACTTCTCCATCTACCAAGAGTCTAAGGCTATATTTAGTTGCGTAGTTCAGATAAGATGAGAAGATATATTTTTAACTTTGATATTTGATGAATAGGTAGATCCCACTTAACTTTTTGACACTTGAGATGCATGCTACTAACTATTTGTTACAATTCATCTCAGAAGTTGTTGGGATAATTTTGAAAATTGTTATAGATGAAATAGAAATGAAATGATTTTTTATTGTTTGTTACTGTTCATATCAAAAAGAATTTGAAAATAGTTTGAAAATTTAAAGATAAAATAGAGATAGAAGTATAGAGCCCTAAGGCTGTTCCCAAGTGCGGGGAGAGGTCAGGTGCACCCCAAAGCTAATGCACCCAAGGCTGTTCCCAAGTGCTTTTCTAGCGTCCTATCTAAACATTAGCTTAATTCGAGTCAGGTCTTTGTTTTTTTTCTCAATAAATCAAGTCAACTCAAGAAAATATATGTCCAAATTTGATATGAATGCTTGCCATTCTTTCTTGCTTTAGGAGATGGTCATTGGGAACTGTTTTTTTCTTGCGATGGTTTGGGCCATGTTTGAGAATAAACAAACATGCTGCCACTTATAGGTGGTTAACACTCAACTAGATCAAGTAGTTGTATGCAACTTCTCCTGCAATTTTTCATACATAATACTACATTTTCCTCATTCGTTGGGATGGGTTTTGTCACGTTTGGTTTTGCATTATTTTGAGAAAAAGAAAAACAGAAAATATTTGAGAAATTCTTAGTTATAATATTAATAAGTATTGTGAAAGGAGAAAGAACTTCAAATAATTTCACTACAAGAAAAACGAGCATTCTTGGTGGATTATTTACTATGAAGATGACTATTTGTTAGAAAATAGACTTATTTTGGCAATGAATAACTATTTTGGCAGATAATAGTTGACCATGAATAACCAATTTTCTTGTAATATTTATTTTTAAATCAATTTTGTATTGAGATTTGTAAAAATAGATCTATTAAACTGAGAAGTTGTTTGAAAATATATCTTGTTCGAGTAATTCTTAATATGGTTCTTATATTTGGATAATAATGGAATAAAAGATTTAGATAAAAACAAAAGTTTAGAGCTAAAGAAAATAATTTTATTTTGAATAATTCTTTAGAAAAAACTTAAAAAAATAAGGAAAACTAAACATGCTGAATTGGCAATCTTATCCTGAGTCTTTGTTGATGGGCGTCTACTGGAGACAAACGTCATATTTTTATAAGAGAAATAATATATACAAGTTTTAGATGCACAAGTATCATGCAAGACTTTTATAAAAAGTAAATTCAACTATAAAAAAGCTTGAAAAACTCCTTTTTTTTTTATCCTACATTATTACAAAAGATTTATATAAAATTTGTATATTTGAGACTTGTACTTAGTATTACTCTTTTTATAATATTATGTTAGCAACAGGAAAGAGGCAATTACATTATTGATGTACTTTATCTTAATATTGGTAATTTTACAAAATAATATACAAAACAGAAAAGTAGTTTTATATCTATAGAAATTGTGGAGATTCAATCCTCTCGGTAGCCCTAGCAGTTCCCATATAATTGTATTTTATCTTTTGTGTAATAGTCAAAGCTTAATTTCTCTGATTCCAACCCATTTCAGGGGGTTTGTAGAAAGCATTGGCCCTTGACTAAAGAGATTGTTGATGAGAAGCATGCACATGTAGTCAGTGAATGCTTGACTGCTTGCATGAGTGGATGTGGAAGAAAGTCGCCATACATGAACCGACAAACTCAACATCATGATCCAAAGCGAGTCAAAACTTTGAACAAATATACCACAAAATCGATATTTTTGGGTGAAAATAAGGATTTCAAGCACGTACCAATCATGTTAGTTATGACACTACAAAAAAAAAAAGTATTTGTGCAATAGTCATTTTAATTACAATTAAAAAATCACAAATACTCATTTTTCTTATAGTATGATCACTACAACAAAAAGAAGTTTTTGCTGCCATACTTTTTTTCCGCGAGAGAGATATGGCAGCAAATAGTGATTTTTAAGTCCACTGTGTTCTTTGTTCCTGCAGCGCTGAGAAGTGCCAGAATAAAGCCTTTTTGCGGCTGCTTTTTTGGCTATTTGCGACGATAGTAAAATGCCGAAATAGTATTTTAAAAATTATTGCCTCCCCTCCCCTCCCCCGATTCTCATCTCCCCCAATAATCCATTATTTCTCTCTCACTCTCACTCTCGCTCTCGCTCTCTCGCTCTCTTGCGGTCGCCGTGCTGCCTCCCCTTCCCGGGCAGAGATCCTCTCTTTTTGTGGTTTGTCTCTCTTTGTCTCTGTCTCTGTATCTCTGTCTCTTTCTCTGTCTCCCGCTCTCTCTCCGAACAAGCCCAAATGTTCTCTCTCTTTCTGTAGATTTTTCACGAAGTCTCTGTTCTCTTATGACCAAATCTAGTTAAAGACTTTCTCAAAACTCTGATATTTTCTCCGATTTCACTCAATCATCCCGTAATTGATGCTTGTGTGGTGGGTAAATTAGGGTTTGGGGGAGATTATTTTGTAGAGGAGTGCGTCGGCGTCGAGGAGTTGGAGGGACTCCCACGGCTTGCATCCACCACATTCAATCCCAGATAACTGGATGGAGCTTCCAATGTCGCTGGCCTCTCGCAGGTTCTCTCTCTGTCTCTCTCTCTGTCTCTCTCTCTTTTAAATTAGGATTTGGGGGAGATTATTTTGCACAAAGAAGCGTCAGCGTCGAGGAGTTGGAGGGACTCCCACAGATTGCGTCCACAGCTGTTGCTGCTCCTCTCTCTCTCTCTCTCTCTCTCTCACCCTTCTAGTTTATGTGTCGGTTAGTTCTCTGTTTTGCGTTTCAATGATCTTGTATGGGTTTATGCTGCCGTTAATTTGGAATTATGGTACTTAGAACTAATATGCATGGTTTAGATTTTGCTAGATTTTTTGTAAACAACAACTGGGTCTTTCGTAGTAAATGTGTGCTTGGGAGTAGTGTCTTGGGTTGGAATACACGGACAATGCTCCTATGTTTGTCAAATGCAGCCAATCATCAGCATCGTCACATGTTTGTGAAGTCAGTGAGAATCTACAATTAGATAAAATGGAGATCTTTCTCCACTTCATGATGATGTAGAAGGTTTTTCTAATGAACCTGAACGGAACATAATGTTCTCAGTTGGTTCTATGCCTTTTTTTCTATTTATTTCTCTCTTTTTTTCCTCTCTTGTGAACTGCATACATGTTTGTTTGTGATGATTATCTGCTTCTGTCTCCATATGTATTTTAGTGTTATATGTTTATTTTTGGTTTATCACATTTTTTTATTTTTCAATTTTTTTTTCTAAAATCTCAATAAATTGTTGATTCAAGTTCTAAGATGGTTAATATTTATCATTTGATAAGTGGAGAAGGCTGGGAATTTTTGTACCAAATGTTTTATCCATTTGAAGTTTCGATGATGATAAGCTTGTATTTGGTTCAATTGTCTGCTGTCACCTTTTACTCCTTGGAGTGGGTTCAACGTGTTCAATCTCTTAGCCTTCCTTAGTGCACTAGTAAGTCTTCCTTAGTGCACTAGTAAACCTTCCTTAGTGCACTATAGTAAACTTTGTCTGTTTATCTCATGTTCTGAATATGAAAAATCCTTTATGGTTGCGTTTCACATGCATGGAGAAGACGTGGAGATATGTATATTGATAGACCAGTTTTATTAATGTTTTTACTGATATTCTCCAAACTATTGGCATCTTGCCTATGTTTGGGCTTCTTGGGGCTAGAAACCAATTATATTACTGAGGAATTAACCTGCACACCAACTGAAATAGACAGTTATGAAGCTGAATGTAACATAGTCATATGTTTTATATCTCTATTTTAGCAAAAAGAAAAAGTACAAAGTGACAGTTTACATGATTTATTGATCTCAAGTGCCTGGACTAATCACATTTCTCCTGGGGTGCTTGACAGTTAGCAGCATATCACTATTAGATAACTATTTTGTACTACACATAATTATGGTTTCTAAGTGTTGTTCCTCTTTAAACTTTTTGACAGCTCACATGTTGTTTCTTGCTTGTTTTCTAAGTCATCAGTATTTTCTTTGACCTAGTTATATCTTATTCTTGTATTTTTATGGTTTCCATTTTTTTCATGCATTTTAAATATTGGCTTAATGCACGATCTGCGTCACTTGGCCCTCTGTTTTCAATGAAGAAAATCTTTTCTCTTCTTTTAATGGTTTACTTTGACATGTATACTTACTTTGCTTGGAAATGATGTGCATGGCGGTTCAAGGATTTTTACCTACTGAATCATAGGGTTCCTAAAATGTCTTGGCTGGGTATATCCCTCTATCTTTATTGCACATCTTCTATTATGGGTCTAAGCACCTTATCATCTTAGCAACTCTATAAGTCCGCAACATTCAGATATATGTCTTAAATGACATGCCAGAAGTTTATATACGTTGAGTACGACCTCGATATTGGTGAACACCTAGAAGACCATATTTTAAATCTTGATGATAATTTACTTGGTACAACCTCTTGATCTTTTTTGTAAGGTCTGACTTGTTTTCATTATTTTCTGTTGCTGAATTACACTGATACTTTAACCCTGTGGGATGTTTAATTAATAGTAAACTTGGAGAATGCAACTAATTACAGTCAGTAGACTATTTTCTGGATATATGCATGACAGTTTGTACAAGAGATTACTAACATTGACAGTCCATATATAACCATCTATTAACCTATGTAATTTTGAAATTGTCAATTGCAGAATTGGAATATTCTCATCACGTTGATCGCACACTAACATTTTACACTAATATCTAAAGAAATGGCATGGTTGTGCATTTGCAGATTTTAGATGTTATTTTAAGCTCCCAAGGGTTCAAATTAATTAGCTGATGGCGCAGCTAGATCAGACAACAATGCTCCAGCAAACTATGTAGAATGATGTACATGAAATTGTATGCTTTGAACTCTAAGTGTTAGATGAATACGCTGATGATTTATGGATT